>CM039679.1:188181143-188690838 GCA_022537955.1 Schmidtea mediterranea | reverse complement strand
AAGTGTTATTAATATTCTTTAAACCAAAAATTAATTAATTATTTACTATAATTAATATTAAACCGGTTTTCTTTCAGACTATCGAGTTTAACACTATTGGTTAAAACTAATTATACATCTTTGTTATAAATAACAGAGATATACATTTATTAACCTAAACATAAAATAACTGGAAGATAGTCTAGCAGTAACGAATTTTCCAGATTGGAGAAAGCAAATCGTTATGATCGCTTTAGTATCCTTGGATTGTTGATTGTTATATACCAGTTTCCCGTTCTTTGAATCCATTTCGGAAAATGCAGTCAAATCTGGTATATTGACTCGTGAAGAAAGCATTTTTCATTGCAATTTTAAGTTGGAATTGATCTTTTTTGAATGTATTTCAAATATCCTTCATATCAACATGAGAGAGTACAGCAAGAGATGAAAATTGGCGTTTTATTGAGTTTGACTGGATTTGCCAATTGCATATTGATGAGGCTCCTTTAAAAGATACATTTTAATAATTGTGGAACAAATCCCTTGAAACCTGGGTTGACACTTTTTTTGGTCCATGTTGATTTATGATCTTTAATAAATGTGGTGACGGCACTTATATACCGCTTTGATCAGATACTAGACACCAATTCAGAATTATCTTATATTTACAAAGACCAATGCAGATAAGGTGCATGGATAGTGCAGATAAGTGTGTGACTGAAAACTGTAATGAAATTAACCCGTTGAGTTTACATATATGATTTTAACATGATCTCTATATAAAAATGTATTATTAATATCGTGTTTTAATCATTATTATTAATTATTGTTATTGATTTTTTAATTACATGAGTGTTATTATTATATTATTACTATAGCTAATAAAATTATATTTTTATGTATTGTTACCAACAAAATAAAACTATTTACTATAAAAACTTTATTATTATTAACCCCAAAATAAAACAGAACAAAAAACAATGAATAAAATACAAAAACATTTATCACCAATCACTAAAACGTGTCAAAACAAACAAAAATAAAATGACAATTATTTTCTGTACACAGTTCATTTTTGAAAAATTTCGTATTGAATTTGTTAGATTTCCATTCGACAATAGCGCTGATATTCTGAATATCACAAAGCTACAGCCCGCAGACAATGCAGGGTATTCAAGTTCCATCTCTTGAACCACTTCGGTTTATTCAGTTATCACAAAGGCTTGCGTTATGAGATTGGAAATATCGAATTCTTGTTTCATTATATTATTTGCTGTTGATGCATTTGACGGTTCTTGATTCTTCAAAATCCTCCTTTATTGAGGATAGTAAAAATAATGCGATCTATTACTGCATTGGAACATATCTGGTCTAAGATAATATAAAAAAGAAATATAAAAAAGATAATTTACCGTATTCAGTCGATATTTTTCTTTGGCATAGGCATACATAAATTTCCATTTAAAAATGAAATAAATGAATAAGCAAGTTGTTGTTAGTAACAACATGTGCCAATCAGATATGCGACCAATCCGGTGATTCATTTTGTAATCACAAACAATATTTTGGCCAGATTCGCACCCCTAAATAAACTATTGCCAACGTAGCTAAACACACGTTAAACACATCATGGTGGTTGTTATTTTAAAAGCGTCAGTGCAGGAAATAATCTGGTTCGAACATACAAAGACATTTTGTTGAGCATGTTGTAGTAGATTGATCAGATTGTCCTATATCCCATGGTAACTGTAATTGGACTGTATTTTAATAATCCTTTATTTTCTATATGTAATTTACTCGAATCTAAAGGTTTCTTAATCCCATGGATTCTGCATTTGCCTGATTGAAAAAAATTATAGATATTTTCCACTCCTATCTACAATTTGCTGGTTTACCATTTGGAAACGTCATTTTGAGTACATCGAAGATGTTCTTATTAAATTTATATTTGAATCACCATAATTAAACAATAAGAAGATATTAAGTTATATATAATTTTTAGGAAGAGTCAGTTAAATCATTATAAATAAACAAAAACCTATATTATACAAGATTAATAATGGAATTAAGAAATGATGCGGTATATCAACATTCGTTGGCCCAGTGGTATGGTTAAACTAGTGTTTCGTATGTAAATTACTGAAATCTACATTTATTCAAAACAATTCAACAAGAGTATTGGCATAAGGGTGCAGATGAAACATGGGATGTTAGAGCTCAAGATATTTCTGTTAAATTGAAAAACATGAAAAATAGTAAAGGGGTTTTCGATAAAACTGGTCAAGTCGTTTAAAGGAAAGGTGATGTCATCATTATTGAGTGATTTTGTATCGGAAGCTAATAAAGAAAAGGATTGTTAATAATTATGTCACAAAAATCGTAGACATGTTGGTGTTACTGTGATCTTATTACTCAAAATTTTTCATTCAGGGTGGCGCATTGAACAAGGATTATAATGTAATTTTAAGTTTTTTCAAAAGAATCTAAAAGATGCAAAGTATTGATTTTCTTGCTCACAGGCATAGCCCTATATCTTTAATTTTCTTATCAGTGCATTTCAAGATGCTACAAAATCACCACTGATATATATTCTTGATTTCATACACAACAATGCAAGTGACGATTGTTACGGTAAAAAAATCCGATATCTTTCAAATGAAAGAAGGGTGCCATTGGTATATAAACAAGTGAAACTTTACACATGTAAAAATGTTTATGAAATCAAGTGCTTAAAAAATATCTGAAAATCTTAGACAGAGTATTAAAAAAAGACTATAGATAAAGGTGTCCAGCCAAAAACCAGTTTATAACAGCCATCTAAAAACTAATAACCGAGAATTACCCTGCAATGAATAATTCGAAAAACATATAAAAATGATAAGACAAACAGATAAAAATTGTAATAAATCAAGTAGAGTTTCCCATATTTTAAATGCATGTTAAAAGGCTTCGAGTATGAAAAGAATGTTATTTTTAACAATCATCGGTTCCATAACTTTGTTGTCGATGATTGATCAAAAGTCATTAAAATAAGCTCAGAGGTAAGAATAAAATCAGTAATTTTATATAAAACTAGTATTGAATAAACAGTCGTAAGCCTTTTGTTATGCACTAGTAAAGTAATAAAAATCGACAGCAAATGAAAGAAATCATAATATATGAATAACTAAGGCGGTTTATCGGAGCAATGTTACCATTATCATCTATCATATTATCACAATACGATGGGCAAATTCATTACCTAGTTAAATTAATTAAATCATCTTCGTTGGTAATGGAGAAGATTGGACGAACCCAGAAGACGAAAGCAGGCTTTCGGTGGAGTGGGAAGTTTAAAGAAAAGAGTCCCAAATTCGAAAAAGAAACCAAAAAGTGGTTGCAGAATCAGCTTGCCTACAGTTTAAAACAAATACCGATGCGAAAAGATTTCCAACGAGAGCCTTATAAGACATCGTATTAATGATTTATGGCAAATGGATTTGATGGAAAATGAATACCGTTTCGAAAATTATACAAGGGTTATAAATAATATTTTAAACGTGTAATCGATGTGTTCAGATCGTTTGCCCGCTGTCTAGCCAACAAAGATCAATTGCCGATGAAATTATTTCAAAGCAAGTAACTCAATAGTTAAAAATGGCATCCAGATAAAATTTGCAAACCATTTAGGTATTATTGATTATTATTATTATTATTATTACTATTATTTTTATTATATTATTATTATACGGCAAGGATTTTACCAATAGAAAGTTTAAGCAAATCCTGGATCGTCTCAAAATAAATCATTATTCTTACATTCTCAATACAAAGCCGCTCATGTTGAAAGATTTAACCGGACATTGAGGGATAGATTGAAGAAATATTTCGTGCATTCAAGGTAATAAAATATGGATAAATGTATTACCGAAATACTTGTTAGTTATAATAATTCATCACATCGAGGTCTGAATGGTTTGAGACCCGTAGATTATCAGTTCAAAAACACGAGTACAGTCTAAAAAAGTTCCTATTACAAAACCAAAATATAAAGTTGTGATCACGTTAGAATTAGTAAAATATCTGCTTCACCTTTCATCAAAAATTTCGATAGTAATTGAGTGATGAGGTATTTCAAATACTAAAATTAATACTAAACAGAGTCCTGTAATGTATGTTATTAAGATAGTGATAACAATTTAATACAAGGGAAATTCTATGAACAGGAATTACAAGTTATTTCCAAACCTACAGTGTTCAGAATTCAGAAAATATTGAAAACTAAAATGGTGGGTAAGGATAAACAATACTATGTCAAATGGCATGGATATCAAAAACCCTCATGAATATCATCAAAAGACCTAGTAAAATGAGTTTCTATACAATTTTTTTTACTAATCCATCCGGAAAATCAAGCAAGTAAATTTATGGTTGATCTTCAAAATCCTATTTATTTACATGGAAATTGGGAAGTTGCTTTGCAAGACTTTACATTTGTGTACAATACATTCCCATTTTATAGTCATTGTAAAATCGGATTCAAGAAGCGTGTTCCCAAAACCTGTAGTGGTATTTTATCAATCAATAATTTTTGAACGATATTGTCATATTCCAAATCAAATTTTAGATGAAAATAGTGGCATGTTTTTCAAAGATGGATTGAATGTTAGTTGTGATTTTAGCCCATTTACAATAAAGTTTGAAAGTATTGAGGATGCCAAGCGAATGGGTTGTGATAAGCTTAGCATTGTTGTTCCTGGAACTGAATACCTAATACGATTCAAAACATTTGATGAGAAAAGTGTAACGATCGAGAACATCAAAATATCTGTATCATATATTAATGAGGTGGAAGATACATTTACATTTACTAATGAATTATATATTGAAACACTTGAAGAATTACATAAATATATTCATTAAATTGTTTACACATATTTAAACTATTGAATTTCTTAAAGATGGAATATGCAAATTGAGTCTGAATAATAACATTTGTGAAGTTACATTTGATAAGAATTTGGCTAATACATTGGGATTAGATAAGCAAACATATAGGGCAAGTGCTTTGGTGTACGCAAACCAAAAATAATAAAACTTCATAGGCAAATGTTCATATATACTAACATCATCGATCCTATAATTGTTGGTGATTCTTTGGTTCCTCTTTTGAAATCTGTTTGGGTTGATAAACATGACCAGGATGAAGTTGTCAATGTAAATATCGATAATCCCATGTACTTACCGGTATCAACATCATGTATAAACAATATAGAAATAAATATTCGTGATGATAGCGGTAAATTTATTGAATTAGTAAAGATACAAAAACTCATTTGACATTACATTTTCGTAAATTAGATGGCCAATAACGATATTATTAGTATGTATAGTGGTAGCCAAAGTGGTGGCGAATTACCATATTTTATTGGTAAACAGTATGGATCAGGTTGGTTGAGAACAATTGGTAGATTTGCACGTCCTATTCTTAAACGCCTTGGTAGTTTTGGTATGAAAACTGCTAAAGATGTGATAATGAATGAGCAGAAAATATTGCCATCTCTGAAATCAAATGCATTATTCGAGTTAGGGAAAGTTCTACTAGTGTTGCAGGTATGTTTCAAAAACAAGAACCTGCACCAACACCGATTCCAAAACGTAAAAGACATCATAAACATATAAACAAACGAATGAAAGACATGGAACTATATTTCAAAAATGATTTGTGGTAAATCTGAATTGTGTTTATTTGATAGACCATCTCCCAAGCAGTAATTGAAATGGGGCCTTTGAAGATGTATTCCCAATGAATTCTATTATGGATAGTAGAACTGATATTGAATTTTATATTAATGGTTCCCAAACTGAATATCTAGATTTGAACGATACATTGTTAACTGTTCAGATCAAAGTTGTAGATAAAGATAGAAAACCATTGGGTGAACCTAGTGATGTAATACCAAACAATTTCTTGTTTCATACGCTTTTTAAAGATGCAGTTCTCGGATTTAATAATATCAAGATTGAGGTGGTAACAGTACATATATTCACAAAGCTCTAATAGAAACTATTATAAATTACAATAGCGATACTAAAAATACATGTTTAACTCCTATGGGTTATGGTAGTGATGACGATAGGAAAAAGTGGATTAAAGGATAGATATTATTTACCATGTGCTCATCATTACAACTCGATTTTATGGATCAACCGAAATATTTACTCCCAGGTGTTAATGTACACATTAGATTGAAAAGATCTGATTCGGCATTATCACTAACAAGTGCTACCACAGCACCAATTCTTCAATTAGTTGATGCAAAATTATTGGTAAGAAGAGTTCGTGTTGAGCCTTCTGTATTAGCCGGTCATCAATTGGGGCTTAATTCTAAGCATGCAATATATCCATTGAAAACAAAGGAAATTGTTCAATTTGCAATTGCTAAGGGTTCAGCTTCTTTCTATAAGGAACAAATATTTGGAGATAGAAGAATGCCCAACTTTATATTGGTAACATTTCAAAGTGAATCTCAATATAATGGATCATATTTAACATCGAGCTCAATTTTCAAAAACTTTGGTGTAACATCGCTAACTTTATCGAAAAATAGTGATTATAGAGAAACATATACTCAAGATTTCGAAAATGATAATTATTGTGCTACATATATGCAGAGTATAGTTAGAAATATGGGTTATTTGGATAAAAACCTTAATTGTGGTATAACTCCTGATGATTTTAAAAAAAAATATCCATTCTTCATATTTGTTTTGGCACCCGATTTCGATTTAAATCAGAGTCAATTACCTCAAAATGGAAATTTACGATTAGATATAAAGTTTGCTAAAGCTACAACTGAACCGGTACATGTTGTAATATATGGAGTATTTGAAAATGAGGTTCAAATAACTGCAAACAGAACAGTGTTGGTTTGAACGAACATTCTTGGTTTGAATGGTATAAATGTATAGATAATTTATGATAATTTGTCATGGAGTAAGTTTTTAAATGTATTATTAATATTATTGATGTAGTTCTGTTCAGGTCTATCGAATTGGAAAACAAATACTAGGACATGAATTTTTAGGAGTTTTTCCTCTTGATAAAATTCCATATTTACGTAATAATCAAGCCATAATCGTAAATACTCAATCGTCTCATCTCGGTGGAGAACATTGGTTAGCAATATATATGAAACCTAGCAAGATATTAGTTTTTGATCCTATGGGTTTCTATTATCCGGCTTTAATGGTTTCAAAACTTCAAACAATGGGTAAACCTATTGTGTATAATAAAACTATGTATCAAAAACCATGGACCTTAACATGTGGTCAACATTGTTTAGCTTGGTTATTATCCAAGAGATTTGATGATTAATAAATGTATTAATGTTTATTGTTATGTTTTAACTATTAATATTTTTATTTATTATTATTTTTATTATTATTATTATTTTTATAAATATTATTATTATTATTATAATTATTATTATTA
The DNA here is from genome assembly GCA_022537955.1 of Schmidtea mediterranea. NCBI lineage: Eukaryota > Metazoa > Platyhelminthes > Tricladida > Dugesiidae > Schmidtea > Schmidtea mediterranea. The sequence continues at coordinate 188,683,385 of CM039679.1, read as the reverse complement.
TTTTTATAAATATTATTATTATTATTAATATTATTATTAGTTTTATAAATATTATTATTATTATAATTATTAATATTATTTTATTATTATTATTAATATTATTATTATGTGTTTAATTAAAGATAAGCTAATGCATCATCACAAAGACAGTGCATGATAAGTGCGTGATCACAAAGACATTGCATGATCATCACATGATAATTGCATGCATACACACACACAAAACTGTATGTGAATTACAAAGAAAACACATACAAACAAAAGTATGTATGTGATTTACAAAGAACACATGCCTACACAGAATAGGCTGCATGCGTAAAAATCTCTCACCTATATGTGTGTATTGCTAAAATGTGATTGGCTAAATCCTGAAAATATTATTCTCTTTATAAACATTGAAAAATTCTAAATTTGTCACAATTAATTCAAATTTATCAATTTTCAAATATTCCCTCGTGCGATTTCAAAAATTTTAAAATGGAGAATTCAAGAATTTTACGACAATGTTGGCCGAAGAAAATGGTAAATTATTATTTTTTAATTTATTTTATTATTCTATTTTTCTAGATTGGTTTAATATAACCGAACTTCAAAATCAAATTGACGGTGTTACCGAATTTGTTCCTGGTAATTTTTAATTTTATTATTATTTATTTTAATATAATTTTAGAAAATGTTTCAAATGAGGAAATTATTTTAATAGAAGATAGCGATGATTCCGATATTGGTAAATTTATTTATTTAAATATTATTATTAATGTTTTTCAGAAATTATTAGTGAGGATATCAATGAAAATATTCATTCAGCAGCGTCAGTAGATTTGGACGAAACATTTATTGATAATGCCCTCGTTTCTGGGAAGACAACAATTATGCCCCGTTTCTGGGAAGCCAAGATTTCTATGTATGTTGACGTTTCTGTGGGAGATGAGATTTCGTTTAAAAAATGTAGGATTTTTATTATTTTTAATATTTTAATGATCATTATTATTTTAATTTATTATTAATTTATAAGAATATTTTAATGAGTATAAGTTAATAATATGTAAAGTATTATATTATAATACTTTAAATATTATTAATTTATAATAGAAATATCTGATTTGAAATATGAATAGAAATATTTGATTTGTAATCAGAATATTTATTTTATAATAGAAATATTTGATTTGTAATCAGAATATTAATTTATAATAGAAATATGTGATTTATTTTTATAATAGAAATTTATGATTTATAATACGAATATTAATTTATAATAGAAATATGTGATTTATTTTTATAATAGAAATATATGATTTATTTTTATAATAGAAATATATGATTTATAATATGAATATTAATTTATAATAGAAATATTTGATTTATTTTTATAATAGAAATATATGATTTATAATATGAATATTAATTTATAATAGAAATATTTGATTTATAATCAGAATATTAATTTTATAATAGAAATATGTGATTTATAATACGATTATTAATTTTTATAAATTATTTTACGGTATGTTATTCAAACATGTGATTTATAATAGAAATAACGGATTTATAATACGAATTGAAATTTATTAAAATATTTACATAATTATCATTATTTATATATTATTATTTGATTCATATATGATTTAAATAATAATAAACATTTGATAATAATTATATATTTATCAGGTCGTTTGTATAAAAACTATTGCCAATCTGGAATTGGTCATAACTCGAAATGTCATACGACTATGGAAAGTTACTATGGTCATAGATTCTATGACATCGACTTTTTTATTTGCCCTAAATGCGATACAGCCCAAGACATTGAATATCTAGAGTTTTATAAGAAACACTCTAGTCATTTAAATCAATTTAAAATTAATAAAAAGGCATTATTTCAAATGATTAATGCGAAAAATGTTAGTAATAATAATAATAACACAAACAATACAAAGATTACTAAAAACAATAATACAACTGTTACTAAAAAATCAAAAAGACCTGCTGATAAAATCGTGTCGTGTATCCCTGCTAAAATTAAAAAAATAGAAATCATCATTAGTGATGACGAAACTGAATATAATCAAATATGGGGTTCTGTAAATATTGAAATAAACGATGAACCTGAAATAGAGATTGACTTAAAATCTTGTTCAAATCGCCCTAACTGATAAACTTGTAAATAAATTACAAATCGAAATAAAGAAAATGGGATCTGTAAAAGTTCAGTTTACAGCTCTCATTCAATTTGAAAAAGATGGGGAAATAAAAGATAATTTCTTTTCGAATAGCGCGTGTGTCTTTTCCGATAGTTTTCTTGTTGATGGTGTGAGTCGGTTAAATGAGAAAATCGAAAAATTCACATATTTAGGAAGTGGGTGGCGCATAGTTAAGATTCGCGAAATCGATTTTATTTTAACCACGTATTATCCTGTAAGTCGATTAGCCGGACATAGTTTTATCCCTACGCCTGAATCTCTAGTAGGTAAAAAGGCTATTGTAAACGTTAAAAACACAGATCATTCGTGTTTTATATATAGTGTTTTATCGATTTTAAAGCGTGATATAGTTTTAAAGAATAGGGAGCGTGTTTCTTCTTACACTACTTTTATGGATGAATTGAATTATGATTCAATTACAGATTGTTCAATGAGACTCTGTAACATACCCAAATTTGAGAGAAATAATAGCGATTTAAATTTGGCCATCAATGTCTTTGAATATAACAACACCCCTTCTAATCAATTGAATGACATTGATTATGTACCTCATCATCCTCACCTTGTCTTAATTCATCGAACAAAGGTTATCGGTGGTAACCCGATTAATCTTTTATTATTACAAGACGGTGATAATTTTCATTATACCGCAATTTTTAATTTAAATAGACTGTTGAATTGTCGTTCGAGTAGTGAATGTAACACCAGAATTCACGTAAAATGGTGTCCCCATTGTTTAAACGGTTTTTATTATGATAAAACCTTTAAGGCACATGTTGATTTGTGCGCTAAAAATCAAATAGGAACAACCCTATACACGCTCCCTGAAAATAAAAACTTAATATTTAAAAATTATTCTAAAATGATTACCCCACCATTCGTAATTTATGCGGATTTTGAGGCTGTTTTGCCTAAAGATGTAAAACATCATCAAATACACATGCCGATATCAGCAGGCTTATTATTAATAAATAATTTAACAAATACTACACAATATTTCAGTTTTATAGGCTTGGAATGTGTATTGGAATTTTTAAAGAAGGTAGAGGAAATTGCTGTCACAATTGTCCTACCACATTATGAAAATCATGGTAAAAAACCTATGAATAATCTTACTTCTAATGAGGAACAGCAGTTCATCGCATGTAGAACTTGCTATCTTTGTAAAAAACTTATTAGAAATAAGGTTAAGGACCATGATCATTTTACAGGTCAGTATCTTGGTGCTGCCTGTCGTAACTGTAATATAAATAGGAAAATAAGCAAACAGTTACCTATCGTCTTTCATAATTTGAGAGGATATGACCTTCATCATATTTTAAAGTATGGATTGAATGAATTCCCGTCTTGGAAATTAAATATCATTCCTACAACAACTGAGAAATTCATATCTTTGATTGTAAATATTAAGAAATTAGCTGTTAGATTTATAAATAGTATGCAATTTGTAAATTGCTCTTTAGCCAAGGCCGTAAAAACTCTTACTGATCTACCTCTAACTTGATCTGCTTTTGATGGTCTTATTGTTAAGGCAAAGGGTATCTTTCCTTATGATTTTGCAGTATCACTAGAGGTCCTTGAATCGACTTATGAACTACCTCCAAAAATGGGATTCTGTATCTGATGATGAATATGCTACCGCCCAACTAATTTGGTCACAGCAAAATTGCACTACAATGTTAGACTATATGTTAACTTACCTAAAATTAGACGTATTCCTCCTTGCAGACTATTTTCAGCAATTTCGCGCAAAGGCTATTGCTTACAATGGTTTAGAACCTCTGAATTTTTATGGAATTCCTGGAATGTCATGGGCGTCCGCTCTCATGACATTAAAGGAACCCATAGAACTTTTGCAGGACATGGAAATGTTTAATTTCTATGAGGATGGAATACGGGGTGGGTTAACATTTGTTAACAAACATCATGTTGCAAGTTCTGAAGATACAGAACTCTTGTATATCGACATTAATAATTTATATGGTTGGGCACTTAGCCAAAACCTTCCGTATGGTGATTTTGTTTGGGTGCATGATAATCTGAATGATGTGCTGAGTGAATGTGTGAATGCGAATATTGAATTCCTTCCGTATGGTTATACAATGGAAGTTGACATCAATATCCCTGAGCGTGTGCATCAGTATTTGAATGACTTTCCGCTTGCTCCTGAAAAAATGTGCCCGCCCAATTCAAAAGTTGAGAAGTTAATGCTCACGCATTACAGTAAGAAGAACCATGTTCTTCACTGGAGACTTCTCAAGCTGTATATAGAATTGGGTGCGGAAGTTGAGTGTATTCATAGGGCAATTAAATTTAAACAATCACCTATTTTTAAAGAATATATACAAAGAAATACAGATTTACGCTCAAACACAAAGTGCGAGCTTTATAGAGATTTGTATAAATTATTTAATAATAGCCTATATTGGAAGTCCGTTGAGAATTTGAAAAAACGGATGAATTTGAGGCTATGCAATTCAGCTGAAAAGATGATTGTATATGCCTCAAAACCGACTTTCAAAAAGTCCATTAAAATAGTGGATGATTTGATTGCTGCTCATCTGAACAAAGATTCTATATGTTTAGACAGGCCTAGCTACATTGTCCAATCAGTACTAGACCTGTCTAAGCTGCAGATGTACCAATTACAATATAATGAATTGGCAAAATATAGATCAGAATTTAACTGTGATATTAATATCGTTGCCGGCGACACTGATTCGTTTTTTCTTGAGGTTAAGCACTGTAAGCTTGACATTCTTTTGCCGGCAATGATAAGAGACAACCTTTTAGATACCTCAAATTACGACCCGGCACATCCCTTATACTCGAGGAAATTAGATTCTGTGATAGGAAAATTTAAAGATGAAAGCAAAGGTCTCGGGTATAAGGAGTGGGTTTTCTTAAGACCCAAGTGCTATAGTTTATTAGGTAAATCTGATACAATGAGGGCTAAGGGGGTGAAGTTGTTGGGGACTGACATCAAACATCAGTCTTATTTGGATTGCTACAATAAAAACGTAGTTTTCACAGTACCTCAAAGTAGGATAGGGACGCGGAACCATCAGCTGTACACATTTAAAAACAGTAAAATCGCTTTGAGTAATAACGATGATAAGCGATTGTGGGTGGGGAAAAATACCAGTATCGCATTTGGGCATTATTTTGGGGTTGATGCAATAGATAGTGACCAAGTTAATTTCTTGGATGAGCCGCTTTTCGGTGGTTTGAGCCCCAGTTTTGATGACTCTACCGAAATCAGCGATAATGGACAGCTTTTCGGTGGTTTGAGCCCTAGTTTTGATGACTACCGAAATCAGCGATAATGGACAGCTTTTCGATGGTTTTAACGAAGATAACATTGATATTGATGACGTGTATTTATCAGAATAATAAATGTTTTTAAAAAACTGATTTTGTTAATTTGGAATCTTATTTATCTAGAAAACTTGTAATAGTTTTCATTTTTGATTATGAAATTTAGATATAATTTTTTTTTAATTTAAATTTTTATAATTTCATGCAAAAGCTGCAGCGTGACGAAACGTGAAATATTACTTTATAGATGTTTTAAATGTAAAAACACTATATATTTTAATGTATTTATAATTAATTCTTTGTTTTTTATGAAGTTGTTTTTGTAAAGTTGTTTTTGTTTTTATGTAGTTGTTTTTATATATTTGTTTATTATTATATTATTATTATTATTATTATTATTATTATTAATAAATTTATAATAATATTAATAATAAAAGTTTTTATAAGTATTATTAATAATAATAATAATTAAAGTTTTTATAAGTATATTAATAATAATTAAAGTTTTTATAAGTATTAATAATTTTTATAAGTAATAAGTATATTAATAATAATAATAAATAATACTATTAATATTAATAATAATAATAATAAAATTTTTATAAGTAATAATAGAATAATAATAATAATAATATTAATAATAATAATAATATTATAAAAAGTTTATAAGTATTAATAAATTTTTATAAGTAATAATAATATTAATAATAATAACAGCAATAATAATAAAAATAAAAATAATAATAATAATAAAATAAATTTACAACATATATACTACTTATTTTTATAAGTAGTAAATTAAAATCTAAAAATGTTTAAAAAATAATATGACCTTGAAAATTTTTTGATGACTCATCCTATGACCTTGACCTACTTTTCATTGACCTTGACCTACTTTTCAATGACCTTGACCTACTTTTCAATGACCTTGAAAAATTATGATGAGTCATCCAATCACCTTGACAATAATAATAATAATAATAAATTTACAAAATATATACTACTTATTTTTATAAGTAGTAAATTAAAATTTAAAAATGTTTAAAAATTCCGTGACCTTGAAAATTTTTATGACTCATCCAATGACCTTGACCTACTTTTGAATGACCTTGACCTATTTTTCAATGACCTTGACCTACTTTTCAATGACCTTGAAAAATTATGATGAGTCATCCAATCACCTTGACAATAATAATAATAATAAATTTACAAAATATATACTACTTATTTTTATAAGTAGTAAATTAAAATTTAAAAATGTTAAAAAATTCCGTGACCTTGAAAATTTTGATGACTTATCCAATGACCTTGACCTACTTTTGAATGACCTTGACCTACTTTCCCGTGACCTTGAAAAAATATGATGAGTCATCCAATGACCTTGAATGAGTCATGGTCTTTGTTTAAATGACCTTGAAAATTTTATGATGAGTCATGGTATTTGTTTCAATGACCTTGAAATTTTTTTTGATGAGTCACGGTCTTTTTCAATGACCTTGAATGAGTCATTGTCTTTGTTCTAAAAAAATTTGTACTTTTAAACTTAGCGCGAAAAAAATTTTTGCCGGGGGGGGGGAGGGGGGTATGTGAGCTAGAGGGCCTGTATCCAGTTACTTACATTTTGTAAATTTTATAGTAAGAAATAATTTATAAGTGATTTCTCGTTTTGTGGTTTTTCGAACACTACTTAAGTCTGTGACCTGCTTATTTATTAAATTGGCAAGATATGATAATTTTTTTAAAATAAGTCATCATATATATATAACTGTATAGAATGTCTGTGTGTGTGTCTGTAACTTATTAATTTGTACACGTGACCTACTTTCATAAAAATACCAGTTGACCTACACTTTTAGAAAAAATCCTCAGCAGAGGAGGGGGTTACCGAAATGGGACATAACCATCTTCTAATAAAGCTGAAGACATAGTTTACCCATCGTATAAAATAATTTAAATAAAATATTAATAAAATGTAATAAATAAAAAATAAATAAATAAAAATATTAAATAATTTGCACTAATAAATAAATAAAGTAATTCAAACATATTAATAATAAAATAATATTAAAATGAGACAAATAAAAAAACTAAATATAAATAAATAATAATTACAAACAAATGGAAAATGAAGATGAAAATAATGGTCTCGGTAATGAAAAAAACATTCTGTAACTAAAAATAAACATTTTGTATTAATTTATACTTTATTTCCTTTGCCCATACCGGTTTTTCAGAAAATTTTCTGAGTAGGAAAAAATATTTCCTGTTATACCCATGTATAAGACGCACCACGATTATCATCCCCAAAAGTGATGAAAAGAAGCGTCTTATATTCGGATAATTACGGTAAATATAAGCAAACACTACAAATAGCACATATTTATTGGGGTCAAAGTGCGCTGGAGTCCTTACTTCTTACTACTCTCCAAGAGGTCAGAAGGAATAAAACCTAATTTTACTAAATGTGGCAGACTGAGTCGACACCAACTTAGATGTGTTCTGGTCACAATATAACATTTCATATTTATTAAAAAAGTGTAATATTTTATATTGTTTTTCATATCAAATAAACATACGCATTTTTGGCTTACCGTTTGATAAATGGGACCAAAATATAATTGGAAAAGTATAATCACAATTTCTTATTTTGTCCAGAATTTCTATTTTGTCTCCATTTATACTGTAAAATGGAGGTAAACCAGATAGTAGAATATAGCATACAACACCCATAGACCACAAATCGACAGGGTAACTGTACTCTAAAAATATTAGTTTCATTCAGTTGAATAAAATTATAAGCACCTTTTCCTCTTGCCATTTCAGGACTAATATAATTAATAGACCCACAAACTTCACAGATAGGCTTAAATATTTTGATAGATAAACTAAAATCCGCTAATTTTGAAAATACACGCCAATAACTTATTTTAAAAACCTGTAAAAATAATTTATTTAAAACTTATTGAATTAATGTTTATGCAAAATAACTAAATTTATAAAATTTATTAACACATTTGCCCCATTTGATGGAATAATCCACAAACCATGATTGTGGTTTATCACCAAGAGCGGAATAATCCAAAAAATAAATTTTTTTATTTTTATGTATGATGCTACTAAAATTATATTTTATTTTTTAAACAAATAAAAGAGCATTACAGTTGAGTGTGTTGGATTTTTGAATAACATTGCGCATTTAGAACGATAATATTGCAATAAATTTATTTTCAATATTAAAGCAAATCTATTATTAATTGAAAAACGCCAACTGTATGGTTTATATAACATTTCACTATATATTTCGACCGTTTATCAGTCTTCGGACTAGATATCACATTAATAAAATCTAAAAGAAAACATGAAAATTTAAACAAACTAATCAATAATAACCGTATTCAACTCGTATTACAAAATTTAATTTTAATTTAAAAAATAAAAATCAAACATTCATAAAATTTTTAATAAACTTTTAATAAAAAATGAAATTTAAAATGGCAAAGTAAAAGTTAATTTTGATATATTAAAATTATTTTTACTAAACATCACAAACGAAATTACATCAAATACACAATTTACATTCAATTACTAAAATACATCTAAAATACATGTAGACCTTAAATTTTGAATATTAATTATAAGATTTAAAGATTTTTCCACAACCCTCCTCCAAGTTATTCTTTCCCAATAATTACTCAGATTTTTTGCAATTATCTTGAAGTCAGATATACATATTTTCTTACTAGTACATTTCCTAAGATGATCACTAATGTGAATCAATCCCTTCGGTCGGCAATGCTCAAGAACTTGAGTACAGAGATGACAGGCAGTCTCTCCAATGTATGTGGCATTACACCCATTACATGAAAATTGATAAATGAGCTCAGAACATAGACCAATTTGATTAGGAAACTTATTAGAATGTTCACTAATAAGTACACATAAATATAACAGATGATCCAGTTATGATTTTTAATAATGTTTTACATCTCGCGATATTTTCATCGAGACTTTTGGCTTCTGAGATAACTTGAATCACTGATCCCCATCCACCGTTGTGTGTCTACCCAAAGGCGCAATTTTTGTCTCAATTATCTAAATAATAATAAAAATAATAATAAAAATAATTATTTAAAATAATATACCTCAAGGATCATTGAAAATAATTTTCATAGTCAGAGCCAGATTTTAAAATCACATGTTTCATATACCTACGATTATTCCAGTGCATTTATTATTCTCGTCAAGAACATAATCGAATATCGTATGGAAAGACTTTCTCTTTTGATCCAATGTTTGCAAATTAAGAATTTTCTCATATTCGAAAAGGATGTTTTCATATATTTTTCGGTACGGTGGATGAGAAAATTATTTTTTTGATGATATCATCATCTCCATTATTAATAATCATCAAAATTATAAAAAATTTAGTTTCTGAATTTTTATAATAAAGTTTTGAGATGTCGGCTCATTTTTTACTATTTTTACCAATCAGAAACATGCAGTTCTATTGCGTTAATGTTGCAATATCTTTGTTAATAAAATAAGTTAATACATTTTTTTAAATCAGAAAATAGTTTAAAATAAATAATGGAAATTTGAATTTTGAGGATTTATTGATCGAGTTTTACGATAATAATTTTGGTTGCATGAATTGTTGACTTACTTTTCGAACTTCTTAATTTATTTTTTTCCGGGCAACTTTAAAAATCTCATATGTCAGTTCAAAACTGATTTCTAAATTTTCCATTCTTTCAGATATTATTTTTACTGGAATTTTTATATATATATATATATAGGCCTGTCTATTATTTATAACATATCCATTAGCACTGCAGTATCTGGACACACACATCTTGTTTTATTTTAGTCTTACATGGTTACAACAACTGATTTTTTCCCGTTAGTTACTTTACAATAACTAGCAATTAATAAATTGATTATTAAAATTTCTTTAATCATTTTTAAATCACTAAATTAATATTTATTGTTTATAGATAAAGATTTGTGTGTGTTTAACTTCTCATAAAAAATAAGTAACAACCTAATTTTTATTTTCATTGCAATCATTATAATATACGCAATCCCGAGAGGTGTTCAAATTATGAAAGAAATCGAACACTTCGGTAAATAACTACCGTATATCCCTAAATACAAGATCCCGTCTTATATTAATAATAACTGAAAAATAAAATCTGAAAAATGAACTAGGTTTTATTTTCGCGAGGAAATCCAAAAGCACAAAACACGATACTTTATTAAAACTATCATTTCATCTACTTCTGTGACGTCATAACACATCAAAACTCGAACGCCAGACTGTATTTCTTGCAAATGGATCTCTTTTAGAATAGGTGAACCAAATCTCTCGTGTTTAGCGATATAACTTTCTTCGAAAGAACACTTATTGTTTAAATATCCTGGATGAAGTGCACTGACAACAAAATTTGGAGTAATTATGTAGTATCTTTGCTACTCAATTATAACCATCCAGCATAACCGCAGCTCCGTTCTATGTCATCATTACTATTTGTTCTAAATTATATGTAAATTATAAGCACTTTATGAACAAAAATATCTGTGCTCTCATCAATTATTAAGCAATGATATTGTGATTTTCTAATAGTATCAAAATCTTCATTCTGAACCACTTGGTTTATGTATTCCACTAATTCAAATGCATAATTTTTGCTACGCCAACTTTCAGGAATTTGAACATATTTTGATACGTGGATATCTACTTTTTGCACAGAATTCAGTGAAGTGTTCAATTTTATTGCCAAAATTACGTTGTCAATTAAAACTTTAACCATTTTTGGATTTGCCTTTTGTCTTCCAGCATTTTCTATTCGTACCTCACGGTCTTTAGGAGTCTCAGTAATCAGTCGAACTAATCCACCACATCTACAAGTTGTAAGAATTTCAACCGCTTCAATGTGTGTTTTGTGATTTAAATGACGTTTCAGATAATCCAATTTCCAATCATCCTACTTTTTCCCAATGGAAAAATCACCATCTACTTTCGCTTCTGTACAAAATTTGCACTTAATTGTACTTTCTTCTTCATTTAATTCCAATATATAATCTAATTTCACATGGTTGAGTTCACGTGAAGTTGGTATTTTAGTCTTAACAAGTTGCAAAAGTCAAACAGGTTTGAAATTTGGACATACTTTCTTGGATGTTGATGCTAGTTGACTTGAGGAGTTTCTTTGACATCGTTGAAGCTTGGATTGAATGTATTTAAAAAAAATCAACAAAAATAAATAATAACGCATATATCATTTACAATTCCTCTGCACATCACAGTATAAAATTCGTAAAAAAATATTAACTTTATTCGGTGATGTTCGAAATATACAAAATATATTGCTTTATAATAGCAATTAGCAATGTAAAAATAAGCCTACTTGGATCGATATTAAAAATTATTTTAAAAAAATGGTTATTAATTAAAAATTTGCTAGCAATTTTCATATGTGCGCAGCATGAAATGTTGTGAGAAACAAATCATTTTTTATGCGCGCAGCTTAAAGGGAACGTTGATGGAATGTCAAATTAAATAGGATGTTAAAGGATATGGAACCCAAATATCAATGCATTGATGAATGCGGATGCTGCGCTGTTCGATATCGGCTATATTTGCAATGGTCTTTTAATAAAGCACTTCATCAATATCACTTTAGTAGAATTGTTTTTAATTAATAAAAGTTTTTGTTGATGTTTTTGTTTAAATTATATAGAAATAATAATAATATTAATAATAAAATATTTGACCTTGACATTTTTTAATGACATTAAAAATTAATAGGACTCATCCAAGATCTCTAATGACTCATTGCCTTTATTTAGTGGCCTTGAAAATGTTGGGCACAGAGCCACAATTTAAACAAAAAATAAAAATAAAAATTTAAAATAAATTGAAGGTAATGGAACAAATCACTGTACACAAACATGCACCGCGCGAAGAGACCAAAATTTAATGAAAAAACATATTAATTAAAACAAATTAAAAACATAACAAAATTAAATAAAAACAAATAATTAATCAAAATTCGGAAAATGCCTACAGATGCAAAAAGAAACATACGAAAAATAAAATAAACTGCCAAAACCTTGCAAAATAAGGTTTAGAAAAAACATAGGCAGAAGCGGCGGCCAGAAAACAAATAAAAAGGGCTAAAAATAACATGACAAGAAAATAATAATAAAAGTAAAATTCAAACGTAAAATAAATTATATATCAAAAAATAAAGAAAAATATACAAAAAATAATAAAAATAATTTTAAAGTAATAAAATAATTAAAGAGCCCCAAAAATGGCAAAAAATCGCCTATTGGTCGCACACATGCATGAAAATAGTATAAATACAGTGATGAATTCCATTACTTTTAACTTTTATGCCAATTTAAAAACTATCAACCTTTACGAGGAATCAAAAATTTTAAAACGTAAGGCATTTGTTTGTTGTGTTTTCATATTTTTACTGTAACTTTTATATGTCTTTATCATAATGTGCATAGGTTTAAAATTAAATGTCTCGTTCATTTCTATGTTAATTCTATTATTATGTATCGTCCGACCCCTATTAAATTCATATATAGTATTAGTATAGCAATAGACGGTTCATGGGACGGATCTCGGGCCGGCTAGTGGGTGAAAACCCTTAGTTGAGCTCGCGGGTCATGCCTCGTGAACCCCTCGGCAGTCCGCAGTCGGGTCTGGCGTTATGCACAGGACCGCTACGCAGGGCGCCGTTGTATACTCGGGGCGGCTACTGAAAAGTGGCCGGAACGAGTCGGATTAAAATCAAGGATCATGCGACAACACAGTCAGGGAGAATTTAAGAATGATCACGAATGGATCAGACAGCATTTTTTTCATTGTCGGACTAAATGATAAGGAATGGGTAGCAGGGTTAAGGTATAATTACAGTCAAGCGTAAGAAAGGTGGTATGAATAAAATCCAAGAGTATGAAAGCCAAATAAACTAACAGAGTCGTTGTAATGCGTCGCGATAGTCGAAACATAGAGTTTATAACTCAACGGGAGTGACAGCCCATAAGTATCCTAAGTTATCAACTTGTAAACTTTCTATATCTACCCTCCCTCAAGTCGAAAGTTCACTCCAAAACCTGTATTCACAATAAACCGATACATCGTCAAATAAATCAATAATATTAAACCTACGTACCATAATGGCAGTCACGCGTAAGTGAACAATAAGAATTCGAGCATAAAGTAGACATTAATCATACAAACCACGTAAAATTCATCACGGACATACTCTGAATTACCTAGACGGAATCCAACCCAGTCGTGATTTGAATTGCATTATTAGGTAAGGATTTAGGTCCAATTAAGTAACTATGGATAATTAAATTAGCTAATTAACTATAAATATTTTTTTGGTAAAAGTTAAGTGTAGATATTACGGTTTAGTAGCACTATTTTAATAAAATATTCATGTCTTGGAGTGATTAAATATTTTCCTTTGGGTAAATTAATTATTCGCAAGGGCATACGACAGAAAATAATTAAATTAAATTTTAATAATAATATACAGGAAAATACTTGCAATTCAATGTAATGATAAATGAAGGATGTATTTTAATAATAATTTAATAAAATATTCACGATGAACCACAATATTCAAGAATCGGTAAATTTCCAGCACCACTGGTGAGTAACATCCAGGGTTTAATAAAGGTTCTACACCCTACTAAGTCCAACATGGCCCAATTTGAGAGGCTTGGCAAGATGTACTTTGAACAGGACATGTGTCGTTGAGGAAGTTCCACAGACGACGGAAAATTAGTAATGAAACCCATGACTTAAATATAGAATAGGCCTCATAATTTCCTGAGAAACCAGAATGTTAGAGGAAAATTATCAACTAAATTCGACTCGAACTAAAACCTAAGGTGAATATAGATGACGCGGATAGTGTGGATTCTATCAGAGAACGCCGTACCTATAAACGCACTAAAAGGGAACCCCGAGTAACTTTTCGTTTCAAGGGAGTGTAATTAAAATAGAGTCGATAGCAACAATCCGCCTAACCAACAAATATTTGTACGATGTCGTCACTGCGATTAGCGGTTTTCGGATACCAATTTCGTTAATATTAACGACCATTATTCAAGATAAGCCGACTCAGTTTCAATAACCTCATTCAGTCTAACCATAAACGAACTCGTGGTAACAGTAGGGACAAATTTATAAAATCCCCCTCGAAGTCCCTCCCTGATGTATCCATACCCCTTTTACCACCTCACCTCTCAGAGAACTCCGCTTTTAAATTTCCTGTTTTTATTTTTAGTATGAATAACCATAACCGTGCAGAACCAAACGATCTACCAAGGATACCCCGTCTTCCCCCCTCTATTGTGGCTATCCGTCATAAATACGAGGAACTCAAACAGAAGCACAGTGAGCTCGACGCGAAGTATGAGCGAATAAAGGGCACCTGGGCCCCACCGGAAGCCTTGAAGGCATTGAGACAAAAGATCGAACGGCTTACTCGAGCTCGCGATGAACTAATCGCTGAATCACGCAGCCAGCGGCTGCTAATCAAGGAACAAGCAACCGCTCTGCGACGTGCGTTCACGGACGTTGAGCTCCGAACTCACGTCCCGGGGAGTGTCTGGGCTAGCCAATTAAATGTCATTCCGGCCCATCACCTTCCCGTCACAGATGTCCTTCTTTCTCCCCCAGCCTCCATCAATCCGACTCCAGAAAACCCCATCCCCGTAGTAACGCCAGTTCTTGGCTCGGCGACGTCGCGATCGACGTCGTCGGGAGGAAGAACTCATTAGAGAAGCCGAACCTACCGAGATCCCCTGCCTGATCGATGATATGCCTCCCCCATACCAAGAATTTGAATTCCCGGAGCTCGACCCCGATATCTGTTACGCCCCTAACATCGTTTTCCGATCGCCTGCCCAGTCCATCCACATCAATCTAGTGGATGAGGATCCGGAACCATTTCCGGTCACTCAAATCCTCGATGAAGTAGGGCTCGGCACCGAGGACATCGCCATTCTCACAGACGAGGTATCCAACAACATCTCCTCCCAAGAAGTAGCGGGTTCCTCGACTCGGAGAGAGGGCAACCGCCCAGCAGATCCTCCGCCTTATAGGCCGGCAAAGCGGAGATATCTCCCGACAGACATCGACGAGGAAGATAAACGGGGAAGCCGAAACTAGTTCCGGTGATATCGAAGAACACGCCTGAATTATCCACCCTTGACAAATTGTTGTTAATGACTATGAATCCCTTTTTGTTAATCTAATTTATCTGTAATATAATTGTTTTTCTTCTTCAATGTTGAAACTAAAATTAAATAAATTTATTTAGGAGAGGTGTGGTGCGAATAAAAGGTATAAAACCTGATAACTCGGTACAGGGACCTAAGTAGCGTCCATGAATTTCTCTCCGGGATTAAAAGGCAAAATAAGCTAATGGATGGAAGCGTAAGCCCTTCTAACGGCAGCTGATAACCGGGAAGACGAAGGTCCTTCGGGGAGTAGTGTTAGCAATAGCGCTCACCTGCTCGAATGGCATTCGGCCATTGTGTACAGTACCAACGTGATTTCGATCATGGGTACATAATGGTTACTAAAATCGTGCGACGTATTCGGTAGTTATCCCTAGCTATAAATAGTGAAGGTCACATTAGTGGGAAAAGTAAATTCTGAAATTTGAAAACTCCTGTACGTCCATCAAAAATTATGATGACTCACCCAATGACTTTGATGGGTCATTGTTTTTGTGCTACGATTTCAAATTACCTAGAAAAAGTGAGGCAGTGAAGTCCTATTTTCAGAAAAAAAGCAATTATAACTCATCCAAGGGCCTTGAGGAGTCATAGAATTACTCATGACCTTGCATGACTCATTGTCTTTGTTCTAAATGTACTTTTATTTTTAAAAATTTTGCCCCTGGGGGTAGGGTGAACCAGCGGAGTCCCTTCTAGCAGAGCCCCTTCCATTTTCTATAAGAATTTAAAATTTTGAAAATAAGTGATAAGAAATCTGTTTAAAAACAAACATAACTAACCACTATATTTTCTAATTTTACATTTCTGTGAACAATTCTGTTTTTGTGAAGATAAAGTAAAGCTGATCCGATATCGTTAATAATTGAAGCTGTGTGATTTTCTGTCAGTGAACCTCTTTCTTTAAGAATTTGAAATAAATCACCTTTCTAATAGTTTCAATTATTAAAAAAATGATAACTAAAAATCAAATTTACTGTAGCCAGATCAAATATTAATGTTAACCTTTTGTCAGAATCAATGTGATCCACTAATTTTATAATGTTTACATGATCTAAATTTTTCAAGATCGATAATTCATCATATATAGATTCACATTTTACAGAAATGAAATTTTTACGAATGATTTTAATAGCTACTAAACCACCATTACTTTTATCTTGGCCACAATATACTTTTGAATGGCTTCCATATCCAATTGAATTATGCATTTCATATCTATTTAAATATTATTTTATATAAATAATCAATAAAAATTTAACATGGTTGTGATATTATTTATAATAGTTGGTGCGGGCTACGTATATTTACAATTTTAATAATTTCATTGAAAAATGGCTGCTTTTATGTGGATATCCAATTTTTAAAACAAGTGTTTATTAAATTTAAAGGCAAGACATTTTCCTTCACTCATTCCATCAACATCAACAAGTAAAAATGTTACGTGTTTTTTAATACTTAAGACAACAAAAATCTAAAAAGCATTCGATACATGAATGTGTTGAATGTAATTTAAGGTTGTTTATAAACAATTGATTTGAGTTTTATCACTGAAAATGTATGGAAATTTAAAAATAAATGAAAGATTTTAAACGATTGGCATAAAGGGTTTTCAAATAGTTGCATAATAGTCTGATTTAATGACTCTTGGTGTAGATTGAATGCATTTAAAATTACATAATTTAGTCTGAAGCGTGCTACAAAATCAAAACAAATTATTCATTATGCAAAAAAATCAAGACAAAGAAAAACCAATCAAATTGGCGCAAAATAATCAAAAATAAAATTGAAACAAATATAAATTTAGCCAGCAATGAAATCAAAACAAAGAAACTCTTAAACTTAATGTAACTTTTTTTCATGTTTCTAATAATTTTAAATGAAACAAGAAATTGACAAAAGAAAAAATTCATAATAAAAGTGTATGAAAAGATGAACTTTATGGTAAAGTAAAAGCTTGTAAGTATAGTTGCATTTATGAACATTTTTTGTTGCAATTTGCAAAGTTGAATTAAAAACAAAAATATTTCTAATAAAATCAATGAATGTTAAATCAATTTAAACACCGTTTAAGATTGTTACAAAAAGTTTCAATGAAATTACTGAAAAATATTGAATTAAAGCATTTTTTATTTGAATATGTCAGTAATGATCTTACTCAAAAAATTAAAAGTTTATGAATATTTCAACGAATTATCAACTTTCAAAAAAGCACAATGCAATGTAATTGGGTAGATGTGAGCTTTCTAATTCGCTAGGAATATCAATTCCTCTCTCGAGCCAAAGTTTATAGTGAGTTATGAAATTTAGTTCTAAAAACATTCGGAATTTTAATCGAATGCAAAGGAGAATTTCTGACTGTAGTCAGAATCATGTTATTTCCTTATTATATTCAAGGCACCTTTAGTCGCAGGGTGTTTTTCACTATAGGAATATGGAAATAATGTACGCATGCATGGCAGGAGATTATGTGACAGTATATCTACGTTATACAACAACATTTCATCATAAGGTGATTTTAAATTGGAAATAATCAAAATGAAAATAAAATTATTTTTAAAATATTTACCTTTTATTAATTTCTGGATATTTTTCGATAAAAGATATCAGTTTGTATTTGTCAATTAGTGCCTTTTTTTCATTCTTAGATTTTGCTTGGTGTGGAATTCGGAGTTGTGCAAACTTTTCTTTAAATTTGTATAACAAATAATAATACTAATAAGTAATATATTATTTTAAAAAGTTATAATTCGTTATAAATTAAAGCGACCAGGTATTTGTTATTGGAAAGTGGGACATGCTCAAATCAAAATTTTAATAAACTCAAAAAATCGGACAGAATTTTCTTAGATTATTTATTCATACATTAATGTAATGCATTATTTAATATCAAAATTGAAAATAAAATTTATTTTTAGTAAATTAATTAAACAAAATATTTTTTGTACTAAAAATGATTTGATGTCACATTTGTTGCTGATTAATTGGAAAGCTATATCAAATATTAAGTAAATTTAAACATATATTTTTGAAAATGTTAAAAGATTTAATTTCTAAAATCTTAAAAGCGTAATATGATTAATGAGGGAAACTTTCCGGACAGTTCAATGAAGGATAAACAACTCAAATTCGGGAAAGTACTTCATAATACGAGGCGTCTGGTACTTTTATTATAACATTGGATGAATTGAATTAAAACAATTTCAATTTATATATTTATAAATTTTAATTTAATTACTACTTTAAAGCAAAGTAGAATTTATTAAAATTAAATTGAATTAGCAAACAAACATTGTGTTAGGTAGTTAAGTCACGTCATTTTAATATCATTTTTTCTTTTTCTTTTAATTTTTTTAATAGTCATCTGTTTCTGTAAATATTTAATTTGGAAAAGGTGTATGAGATTATAAAAAAATTTAGTAAGAATAATTATTTTAAAAAATTCTAATTTTGGAAACAAGAATACAATTATTTAAATAGTAGATTTAACGTATTCCCCGATTGTATTGAATTACACAATGTACAACGAAATTGACTGACATTCGGTCTTTGACAATTCATAAAATATCATAACACTCGCTTTTAAAAATTGACATCATCTTTTTTACCATTCGTTTTTTGGTGCAGAATTATATTTGTGGTCTGGGAACATTTCGATGCGTACACACTTTGCGGGCATTCCTACCAGTTACGTACAAGAGAAAAATTTTACGATTAGGTACGAATTGTATCCTAATGAGCGGTCGTCTGTAAAAAGTGAGCTATATCGCCATAACTGCTAATATCCTGACACAATTATGGGTTCGAGAACTACAATAGAAAGTCTTGTGCTCATTTATAATTTGGGTCACTCAGTTTTTTCATAGTAAACATTCTAAACAATATCAAATAAAATATAATTCAAGTTTAATACTAATAAAACAAAATCCAAAATTTAAATACAATATATTTTTAATCAGTTGATAAAAGTTTATGATTGATGAAAGCAACTTCCGGTTATGACCAAACAATCTTGCTACTTTAGTTTTCTAATCATGTTGAATATTAATTTTATTTTGTTCGTTAGAACTGTTTGCTCTGACTTCACGTGCTCTTTAAATGATACTGGAATAACTCAACACAGGAAAACTTTTATTCGATACCAACAATTTCACAACGATTCGAATGTTACTTTTACAATAATGGCATGATTCGCCACGGGAAGCCACCTTTTCAATTAACTACTAAAATATCCTTGACAAGTCTGACTAGTTCTTTTTCAATCTCACGAATCTTTTTAACTTTTCTGTTACTCGCCATTTTTGTGTCTCCGTTGTTGATTTGAGACTCCATTATATAGGAAATCTCTCCTCAAACAATTAATCTGATTTACGGCAATTTACATTGGACCATCGGGGAACTAGTTAAAAAATTTATTTTCATCTTTTGGCCGTTTCGGTCGTTCCCCGGGAGAAGACTGCGAAATAAATCACATTAGGGAATAATTAGTTCCCTTCGTAATTAAATTTATCCAAATCGGAGAATTTCTCCATAATTTAATTTATTTGTTTTCGTCATTTTAATTAATTAATTAATTAGTATTTTTCAATAACTTTTTCTAGGGGTCCCAAATAAATTTTATATTATTATTTTCGTACTCGTCTCGTCAATTGGTATTGCCACATACCCATTTCCCCCGGAAAATATAGATTTTAATTTTTTGATTATTTTTAATTAATTATTTTATTTTCCCAAATTTTTTTGAAATTATAATAATTTTTGAAAATCGCCTAACCCCAACAATTCCTTGAGATTTAGGGTCCACTTTGAAAGTCGCTGGTTTGGATTCCTTTAACTTGATTTCCAAATTCAATTTCATGGACTTCCGAGACTTTAACCATGATGGTTAATACCTTCAAATAGTCAAAATAATTGACTTTGCTCAAACATGATTTAAAAGATCGGTATCACAATGGAACATGATGGACCTTAAGTTTGAAAGTTTCACGAGAATCAAAATTCACCAAGGTCAATAGTCAAAAAATTAAAAGTCTAAGAATTTATTTCGAAAAATTTCATTTTTTATTTTTTTAAATTTTTATATCTATATGTCTTTTGGAAAAGGACGCAAATAACTATCTAATGATACATCCTTGTAGAAATATCTTTTAAAAATATTATGAATTAACTTTTATAATTTAAACAAATTATTTTTTTTATATTAATTAATATTCTAATAAATATATATTTTAATAAATATTTAAATACTTTCAAATAATTTTTTTATAATTTTTTTTAATTAATATTATAGTTTTTATCTATATAATATTTTAAAATAATTGTGAGATAATATTTTAAATTAAATAAATTTAAAATTCAAATTCAAAAATAAATTAATTAATAGTATGTTGTGTGGAATGATTGTGGAATGATGAAAATCTGCTGAGCGTATTTATTTAGTTTTATCTAACGTTGTTGTTTTAAAAATATATTTTAGTCTTTGCAAAATACTTGAAATTGTTGCTATCCTCATTTATGGACGTTTTAAATACTAGGAGTTCCGATAAAACTGGTAACTCTAAAAATAATAATGTAATATTTTAAATTAAATTATTAAATAATATTAAAATATAAAAATTTTTCAGCAATACTGAAACATCAATATATCACAATTTAACATACTGAAACTTTAAAAATATTCGAAACATTCGTAGTCATAGCACTTTGCACAAAAATCTTTAGGTCCAATGACCTTATCAACAATGCCTCACATATAACACATTCCCAATAATTATTTAAACTTTTCAACAAAATTTTAAAATCAGACATTCTTATTTTACTTTTTCAGCCTCTATTGTGCTCACTAATATTGTGAGCACAATATAAGTGACCCTTCAATCGACAATGCTCTAGACCTCGAGTACAGAGATGATGGGAAGTCTCTCCAATGTATATGACATTACATCCATTACATGTGTTGGGCTTAAAGCCACAATTTAAACAAAAAATAAATTTATGTCAATTAAAACCAATTGTTGAATTATTAATATCTCTACCGTGAAAATACACATGCACAGCAGAAAGATATTAAAAATAAAAATATCAAATAAAACAAAATAATATATAACAAAATTAATAAAATTCATAGAAAGCCAACAGCAGCAGACAGAGAAACATATTCCATACATAAAACCGCAAAAACCTTGCAAAAGAAGGATTAGAAAATACACAGGCGGAAGCGGCGACTAAGAAACTAACATTTTAATGGTCAAAAAGAATAATTACCCAGAAAAAATAATAGTAATAAATTCAGAAAAATATAAAAAATAAAGGAAAAATTATAAAAATATTAAGAATTTAATAAAATTAATAAAAACATTTCAAAATGACCAAAAAAAGCATATTGGTTGCACACACACACACACACAAAACAACTATACATACGATAGTCAAATTCATAATGTAACTACTTTAAACACTTTAATTTTATGCAAAATTTTGTCTGAAAATTTATATTTGCTTGTGTTTTTACGGATTTTAACTTTATTCTGAATGATCGTGGCATTTTTTGCCACTGACAAGTCCCCCTAAAATCTTATTTATAATAAGTATTGAAATAGGCGGTTCGGCTGGCGAGTTTGTTTTTACTAGTTGTGAGTGCTGGTCGGGCTACTCTTAATCCTTCGGTTGTCCGCAACGAGTTCTGGTCGAAAGACGCAG
Organism: Schmidtea mediterranea; assembly: GCA_022537955.1. Classification (NCBI taxonomy): domain Eukaryota; kingdom Metazoa; phylum Platyhelminthes; order Tricladida; family Dugesiidae; genus Schmidtea; species Schmidtea mediterranea. The sequence continues at coordinate 188,660,886 of CM039679.1, read as the reverse complement.
GTCTCTACCCACAGGGTGTCGTTGTAAAACCCACAGCATCTGATGCGAGTAACACATGAACCCTAGAAAAAATAAATTAAAATAAACCCTATTCGCCAACATGATTTTTGGGGGCTCAGCCGGAATGAAAGCTATGTCAATTGAAAAATGAAAACCAGGCAAATTTAAGAAATAACATAGAGTTTTATCAATGCACTCTTAGCCGGGATTTGGAATTGTTTTATTTCGAATGATTTGACCAATGATCACAAGAACCTGGGGAAAGTTTATGCGTATACGGTAAATAAAAATTAAAACATATAATTAAGTTTGTCGAGACAACTGAACGAAATTAACCAAGGTAATAATAACGTAAATATGAAATAAAGTATGTTAGTAGTAATAATGTAAGTATTAGATTAAAATAGTAGTAATAATAAAATAAATATTAGAGTAGGGTATGTAAATTAATAATCATTATTATAATATTCGTAAATTAGTAATGGTATTAATAATATAAATATTAGAATAAAATAGGTAAATTAGTAATAATAATAATGTAAATATTAAAATAAAATATGTAAATTAATAAAAGTAATATTATCGAAAATATTAGAAAAAAGTAGATAAAGTAATAATGATAATTAAATGTAATTATTAGAATAAAATAAATATATTATAAAAGTATAAAATCATAGAGATGTAAACTGAATGACTTGGGAAAATTAGGAATGATGAGGTAGAAGTATGGCATGATAATTTGGATTGATAGAGTCTAAATAAAAATAAAAATAACAACACAGGCGAAAATATATAAAAAGACAATCATAATAAGAATTTAACTGATGCGAAAATAATAGCAATAAAAACGATAAATAAATGAAAATAGTTAAACAGATGACTGAATATAAAAACTTCGAAAAACATCATAGAAGGAACGGGAATATCGACAAACGAAATTAAAAGAGAATGAATAAAATCGTTGAATAATATACAAAATAATAAATAGCGTGAAAGTAAATATGATGACAACTAATAGCGGAAAATGTAAAAAAATAAAATGCTTGAAAGTAGAGAAAAGCACCAACATTGACTTTGAAAATACTCGGCAAAATTTGAATAACAGTAAAATAAATTAGTCAGTGACAATAGAGAACTACAAAATTACAAAATAAAATAGATGGGGCAATAAATGAAACTAATAAGATAATGAATAACACCAAAATGGTAAGAATGTATGGAAGGAAGTTGGCCAATATCGATACTAAAAAGCAATACCAGTAATAGACAAAAAACAATTAATAAATAAATATCGAAAAGGGAATTGAACTGGGAATAATATATTTGAATGTTATAATAACGGCTAATTAATAATACCAAAAATCATAAATTGAAATCGGATAATATTGAAAAGATCAGATATGTGTAAAGACAACTAGTGAATACAAAGACCAAATACCAATGGTAGAGAGAAATAGTAAATAACGCCGACCTAAATATGCAATATCACGCGATAGAACAATACGTCAAACAAATACTCGATGCGATTAAATATGAGATCAATAAAGGAGTATAATACTTATGCAAATGTTCTAGTACTGTCGATAATGTGCTGAGACAATGAAAACTTGTGTACTTTGTAAAAATACCATTGACGAAAAGTAGTCGAGTATTATGATTAAATGAAGTTGAATTAATAAAAGTCTAGCAGTTGACACTTCATGTGCCTATATATAAAATATGAATATTTATATGTAAAAATAGTACAGTGATGAATGGAGAAAGTTAAAAAATGAAAGTGTCCCGATCATCCAGAATAAAGTTCAAAAAATGGGTAAAATACTTTTGAGCTACCTTCGGGTAGTCAGATCGGGAGGGGATAACCAATCACCCAGAGGAGAAGTATAGGAAGACCTTCCGGATAGGTTTGCCAAGTTGAAAAGCTACTGCGATAAGGCTGATCACCTTACCATTGCAGTAGTGGATCAATGAAGCCGTGTTTATATTTTAAATTTGGGAGGTTGGTGAATAATTCTCGAGAAGGCAGAGTGGAAAGCGTGCGTAAAAGGAATTTAATTAAAAGATAGATGAGTAGAATAGAAACTAATGAGGAAAGACGAAGAATAACAATGAAAAAATAGTTAACGAGGTCAAGTGGAAAATAGGGTAAAACGGAAAAATATCGAAGTCAGCCGAAGATTTAATAAAGAACCAATGGTTCTCAATTCGCAATGGTTCTAAATTGTCCACGATGCAAATCTTTGTGTTTCATTCAATATTTTCCATCTTTCATCTAAGATCTCGATCATGTGCATCCGGTATTCGTTTTCAGCTTTTGTTTCAATCTCTTCAGCTAATTTTAATCCGGAATTCCTCTGAACAATAAATAGGAATATCTTCATTTTTCTGTCATCCGTGCGGAATCAGTTTGGGATCAACAAGTTGTTTTCGATCGAAAATCTTTTTGGCTCTCCATATTTTTTCTTTAATCGATGAAAATTGTAGTACGTCATCCTTGTGCTGTTTTCCCATCGCTCCATTTTTCTAAAGACATTTGAAATTAATTGTTAAATTTTAGATTTTGTGATCGAAGACCGTCGGTAAGCACCCGAAGGGAATTACCTTTAATCCCGATATAAATAATAATATTTAATAATAAATTCTTACCGTTTTAAATTATTTTAATTATACTAATTTATTTTTATCTCACTTTTAAATTTTTACTCCTTACTCTTATTCAAACAAATTTTATTTTCTATCCATTTAAACCTATTATCCAATCAGATTGCACTTGACTTTTTATATACAAAGGATACCTTATACTAGAAGATTCACATCAATCAATATATATATATGAAAGATATAATGTCAATATAAAATAGGCATGCAATAATCAATTGTATCTCACTAGACGAATGTTTCCTCGTACACGCCCCACGCAGGTTTTGAACGGTCGATACGATCGCGATGTTTATTTGTTTGAATAAGTTTTAAAAATGATATCATGTATGTGACAAGAATGATGATAGTTATTGTCATGATCACAATTATGAAGGATATTCCAGCATTACTGATTTGTAATGTGGTTCGGTTGAATACTGTTTCAGAATCATTAGCTCGAAATATAGTTTTGTTATACACAATTGAATAGGATTTATTATCGTCTGTTCGGCTTCTCCATGCTTTGGTTGAATATTTCACTTCACCCTCTGATTCAATCTTTTTACAACGATTCACATGCACCACTATTGTCAATGCCTTTTTGTTTCTGATCGGTTGTAACTTTAAGTTGGTTTCTGTTGTATATCATACAGTATACGGTCCTTTGAATGGTCTTTGTAATTTTGTTGACAGTTTTTTTGTTGGTTCGGGTTTGTTTAAATATACTAAATCTCCCACTTTTATGCCATGTTCATGCACTCGGGACTGGTATTGGGTACGTATCTTTTCTTGTTACCTGATTTAACTTTCTATAATCCACACAAAATCGCGATTCGCCATCTTTCTTTTTAACGACCACAATCGATGATGAAAATGGTGATGAACTATTACTCTCCTCTTGATGTACATATAGTATTCTGTATGGTCTCAATTTTATTGGTGTTTCGTCTAGTAATGGAATTTCGTGCTCAATGATTTGAGTTAAACCGAAATCGTAAGCGTGCCTTCAAATACTTCTAGATATTTATGCAATAATTCCATAAATCTTAGTCTTTGACTTTCCGTTAAATCGGTACTGTTGACTAGCGGTTCTATATAGATCTTTATATTTCTAGGTAATTTTCGCCTTTCTTCGTTTTTCATTCGCAATACCTTTCCCAATTTTGTCTTTGGTTTTAGCTGAACGGTTTTGTTGTCACAATTGACTATTTTCACTGGGATTAATTGGTCCTGTACTTTTACTACTTCATCACACATTGGTGTATTGTATTTCTCTATTAATGTTTGACTCGGTTCAAATATATATTCCTCATCTGGCACACTCGCAACATTGGCATAATAAAGCACCGCTGAATTTGCAGGAACTTTTAAAGTATGATTTTAAAATACTTCTCCGGTTTTGTGCACAATTTCATTTTTACTACTGTTAGTTAGATTCCCTGTAGCTTAATCTAACGAAACTCTTTCTAATTGTTCCATCACATCCATACCGATTAGTAATTTTGTCGAGCAATCTTTCATAACCAGCACATGGTGAATTATTTCTCTATTGCCAATCAATATTTTACATTAAAGTTTACCAAATATATTTTTTTAAAAATGTATATAATTTATGATACACACGTGTTTTTGATTGAAATATGTGTGTTTGTTTAACCGATATAAGAATAGTTATAGATAATTTTTAAGAAATTATACATGATTTATGATTCACATGAGGTTTTTATTGAAATATGTGTGTTTGGTTTACTGATAAAAGAAAAACTATAGACAATTTTTAAAAAAAGACACGTAATTTATGATACACATTGGTTTTTGATTGAAATATGTGTGTTTGTTTTACTGATAAAAGAAAGATTCTAGAAAATATTTAAGAAAATACATATAATAAGTAATCTAATTTAAAGAAATTTATATTTAATTCCTATATTTTCGTTAAAAATTATATTTATTTTTGATAATAAGGGACTAAATAACTTTTAATCAAATATTTAAAAACCTAGGGGCTAAGAGTTATAATAATAAAAATTTAATTTATTATAGTTAAAAACACAATAAAAATTTACGATAAGAGAGGCAAATATGAAGTTTATGCTTTATTATTGAGAGACCAAGTAGGTCGAAAAGTACCTGGGCTTCATAGCACAACTTAATCCTAGATTGTCGCGGACACTACAAATCGTCATAGGCACTAAATTAATTAATGTTTATTACTACCAAAATAATTATTTGCAGACTAGCAAGATTACAGCCAAATACGACTATTTTGTAAATAAAATGTAATAAAGTGTAAAGATATTATTATATTTAAAAATAAATAATTCATCCATTTAAACTTCAAATCATCGGAATCGAATGATGGGAGTCAAAATAATATTATTATTTAGTCAAAACTTGATATATTAAATGCGCGCGGGTATGCTTTTAATCAACATAATTTGTAAAGTATTTTTTCATAACTATATTTCTACAATCAATTAATAAAACCATAGTTTTTAATATATATTCATTAGTCAAGTCTTTGTTAAACATGGACTTGTATTGCATCTACATTGTGAATCATGGACTAACATAATCCATGTATGTTGAAAATTTCCTATATTCATAAATACGTTAAAATTAATGTGAAAAAAGATGCTCATAAAATATAATTGTTCTAAGTTATTTTGTGTTTATCAAATAGAATAACATAATTATATTTTATAAGTAATATAAAAAATTTAAAATAAAATCTGTAATATTCACCAAATTATTATTATTAGTATTATTATTATCAATTAATATTATTATTTTTTTTTATTATTATGATTAAAACTGTTAAGTCAAAACTGAAAGCTTGATATTTTATATATTTAACGACCGCACGTATACTTCAATGTAACATAATTGCATAGTTTTAGCATATTGTAAAGCAACAGACCTTAGTATTTTCATCATGCAACTATATTTCTAAAATCTATTAATATAAAGATTTATCGTTTTTTAATATATTAATTACTCATGTCTTTGTTAACTATGCATTTGTATTGCAATGTCTTTGTTAATCGTTCACTTGTTTTAAAATATAATTTTATCAATATATTTCAGAAATTTGCTATATGTTGAAATTAAAAATGTGAAAACTGAAGATACTCAGAAAACAGAAAAATTATAATTGATATTAGTAATTCAGTGTTTATTAAATCTATTTGTAATAAGATATATTTTATAAGTAATATAACAACTGTAAAATAAAAAATCTGTAATAATCAACAGATTTCTATTAATATTATTAATTATTATTATTATTATTATAATTATTATTATTTTTATTATTCTTATCATTTCATTAACATTATTTTCGTCTATCATAATTTTATTATCAACCATAAACTAATTAATGATAATATTAAGTTAATTTATAAAGTTTTACTTAAATTTTGGACTCAAATATATTTTATAAGCTAATTTTATCTTAAAGTATATATTTTATTTGTAAATATCTAATTATGGTTCGAGTGATTAAATTGATGCACTATGTGTAAATTAGTAACAGATGAATATCAGGTGGGTACAATGTGAGTAAAGACGGGGTCAATACATAATAAATCAATAAAAAGAAATCTAATTCACTCAATAAACCAATAAAAGAAAAAAGCATACAGAATTTAATCTACATAATAAAACCACAAATATTTTATGAAAATATTTATTAAAATGACATTCTAGCACTGTTGACTTTCCAAATTATAGTCATGACATCATCTGAATTGATTTTGTATCCTTAGATAATGATAATTATATACCAATGAAAGTTTTCAATAAAATTTACTTCTTTATTAACAATATAAAACTTTGCATTCTCGTGGCCAAGATATATGTGGTTATTGCTTCTTAACTAGATATTCATTGTATTTAGAATTTTGTTTACTAAATTACAATCTGCATCCGATATTATGGCGAGTAAGTATAAAAATTGGTAGAGATGTTTTGTAATCAAGTAATTCTAAAACAAATTGGATATTCATACAATATTTTTGTCACAAATTAATAAATTTTATCATAATTCATTAAAATATTTAAGTAAAATAATATAAAAAAGTTTTATGTAAATTGTTACAATGTTGTATCAACTTAATATTGAATCGAAGTAATGAACCAGGAATAATTATTTAAAAATTACCATCGAATAATAAATTATTTATGTTAATTATGGTAAAGATAATAAATGTTTTAAGTAAATTATTACAAAATCATAAAATAACACAACTTGCAAATACTGCAATAAATAATTTCAACAAAATAGTTAATAATAATAATAATAATAATAATAATAATAAAAATAATTATAATCATAAATTTTAATAATTTGACAGATAAAATAGTTCTGATATTGGATGCTAACTAAATATTAACAAAATATTTTAATGGGGATAAATAACTTGAGTACTTTATGTAATGTTCAGTTGGATGAATAAGTTTTTGTTATGTCATATACGATTCAAGGCTTTTTATGTAAAAATACTTGAAAATGAGTCAATTATCATCAAATTAATACTATCCAATAAAGATATCATAGCTTGTTTTAAATATCTGATTCAATCGAATTTCCATTGATTTGTCGTAGATTTTGAATCTAATTACCAAGCAACATACATTCAAATGTGTACTCACTGTTCTATGAAGGGTTACGCATCATTGTGGTATAATATAATTCGGGAACAAAATTACTTTAAAGAGTTGATAAAGTTATTGATACAAAGTTGACACATCTGCATTCACATGATGTAACATTAAACCATCTACCAATCAAAACCATGCATTATTATTGCATATCATCAATTATTATTCAATATTTAAATTTTAAAAATTTCACATTTACGAGTAGTGGTTTTGAAACAAGAAGAACAAATAATTATATGTCCACAAGGTAAATATATGATGGATACTTTATTAATCTGGTAAATTGAACATGTCAAAAACTTAAAAATTGTCCATAGTCTTTCTTTTATCAGTAAACCAAACACACATATTTCAATCAAAAACACGTGTGTATCATAAATTATATACATTTTCTTAACAATCTCAAACTTTATATAAATACTGAACTTTTTTTATGATATAACACATGCTCACACATTATTAGCCATAAAATAAATATTTCATAAATTTTTGAAAAATAACACATATTTTCATTAAAGTTTTTCCATAAATACTGTAACATATCGATGGTTTAACAAACACATTTGAGCCATAATTATTTTTTATATTTATTTGCACATATTTTTATAAAAATATCGAATTTTTCTTTAACTTTATACAAACATAACTTGAAATAATAATAATAATAATAATAATAGTAATAATAAAAAAGTTTTAATAATAAAAATAATAATAAAATAATAATATTAACTTGGAATAATAATAAAATAATAATTAAAACACTACTTATAAAAATAAGTAGTAAATTATATAAAAAAATTCAAAAATTTGAATGGCCTTGAGAAAATATGATGACTCATCCAATGACCTTGAGAAATTATAGGTGACCTTGAAAATTATTATGACTCATCCAATGGCCTTCAATGAGTCATGGCCTTTGTTTCAATGACTTGTCTTACAAAAGAAACTGTACTTTTGGACTTAGAGAAATTTAATGAAGTGGTCGAAAAATAATATTTTTTATAATTAATATTTTTGTTTTAATTGTTATTATTTTTATTATTATTATTAATATTATTATTTTTATTATTAATATTTATATTTTAATTTTAATTGTTATTATTTTATTATTATTATTATTATTAATTATTATTATTATTATTAATAATTATATTATTTCTATGAAGAAAAGATGAGACAAGCCCAAAGTGAATTCAAAGTGTCTGATATAATCATAGTTTCCGTTGTAATGTAACAATAGCTACATCATCGAAGCATGGTGTCATTTAAACCGTATTTTTTTAGTGTTTCCCCCTTTTTTCTTACTCCCTTTTCTTCCTATCTTCGTTTCAACAGCTTTCATGTGGTTCTGGAGTAGTTTCGGGTGGTTTTAGAGTGATCTGGAATGGGTTTTCCTTCATTTCAGATGATTTCGGTTGCTTTATCACTGGCCTGGTATGCGCTTTACTATATTTTGAGTACTTTATTTACTGGTTTCGAGGGATTTCAGGGTTTTAGACTGATGCACTTATCTAGGGCGATTAGTCTGGAGTGGATATTTTGCATACTTTTCATTTAAATATACAACAACTTCTTCTTTCCATAAACCTTCTAATATTTTTGTCATTAGTTCATGAAATGTACCCAATACCGATGAAATACCAAAATGCGTACTATTAAAACAAAATTGCGCATCTTTACTAGAAAAAATTGTCTTTTCTTGAAATTCCATGTCTAATTTCATTTGATAATAAGCGTTCCCAAGTTTCAAGCCAATTATTAAGCAGATATTGCCAAAATTGTATACTACTAACACAACTATCTATTTATATGAAACCTAACAAGATATATGTATCTGATCCTTTAAGTTTCCACTATCTCGGACTGAGGAATGTTGTCTCCGAAGAAACTGGTAACCAGGTCAATTACGCAATAATAATGGAGGGTTATGTAGCAACCCTTATTTATTGCAATTTTAAATCCATTAAATTATATTGAAATTGCAATAAATTAATTTATTAGAAGGAACATGTTTGTTATAAATTAAAAATATGTATTTTCGTAACCTACATAACATTTCCAACCGACCTACATAATTTTCTGGGTTGGGTAATGTGCTCAAGGGAACACATTCATCTACTAGATATTTAAACAACTCCAATTTGAGAATTCTGTATCGTTACTAAATTTTAAATTTATTGAACCAAAACAAAATTAATTAAACCGAAAACATATACAAAAGCATGTATCAATAAACACTAAATGTTTTCCTTCTCAGAATAAAATTTTCTATTTTCTAATATTTTATTAATCAGGCGTATAGCAAGAACCTTCAGAGGTATACGAATAAAACTCATGATATTTTCTTATTTTTATTACATATTAAATGCAAAAATTTTTTTTTTTTTACTTTTTTAAATTTAAAGTTTAATTTATTTAAAGTAACGTTTCAAATTATAGGCACCTGCCAATAATTAATAATAATCATTAATAATTATAAATAATAATATTAATATGATATTATCATAACAATGTAAGAATTGTACATACCAATATTTGGCTCTATTTCGAATTTTTTAAGAGCTTTCTTGTTAAGAGGTTCCAATCCACCAACGATATAATTCTCCGAATCAACGATATCTAATAACGAATAAATAGTTTTCCCATACTTGTTATACAATTTTCTGGCGCCGGTTGCTAAGAAAACATGTTGTTTTAGTTTATAATCTAAGTCTTGAAGAAAATTCTCGAAATTTTTGTATCTATTTTTAGTTACTGATACATTTATTCCTGAATATTATTACTTGGAAATTTCAAAAAATCATAAAATACCTTTAAAATTCTCATTATTATTAACATAAATACGAATATTTTTAGGATCTAAGTAATTAATTTTGTTTCTTTCAAGTTGCTTATGAATCATATTGATAAATTTATTGTATCAAAGTTATAATAATTTTGAGCAGTTTCAACTAGATTAAATATGGTATTTTAATAAATTGGCATTTAACTGTATCAATTTAAAGGGTAATGAAGTGCATTTATCAATTTAATATGCCATTATGATTAAATATTTACATAGAATTAACTAATAATTGAATATTGTAAACCTATATATTGTAAAGAGTTTAATATTGCAAAAAACATCAATCAGATTAAGATATTCCGTTGAAATCGGTTTTCTTTTGAGGATTAGAGTGAAGCTAAAACGAAGAGAGTAGTGGGATGTGTCATCTCCAGCACACCCATCCCCCGTCCCGGGTAAAATATTTTTCTAAGTCTAAAAGTAAAATTTTTATGAGGCAAAGACCATGACTAATTCAAGGTGTTTGGCAAAAACTGATCTAAGCCTACAATTTTGTTTGTTTATCATGAAAATGCCTGTATACTTTTGAGCGGTAAACTAAAATATTAAATTGGGAAAGAAAATGTAAAGTTAAAAAGAAAATAAATAATTAAAAATTCAAATCAAGTTTGATATAAAAACTTGAAAATTAATTATAAAATCGAAAAATTAGAAATATAATTTTAAAAATTAAAATTCTTTGTTTTACCGCATCAAAATACACACGAATAATCGTGGTATATAAGGCAGTGCTGAACAAGCCAAGTGGAGAATTTTTCAGAATTTTTCGAAAATTTTTTTTTATAACTTTTTAATTACGTTTAAAGGAGCTATCCTCAGTAAGTTTTAGGGAAATTAATCTTACAATTAATAAATGCATTTTGGGAAAATTTGTGAATTATATTGAAAAGTAACTTTATTTTTTTTATGCTTAATAATTATATGAACAATATTTTATTTATTGCATTCATGTTAACATTTTGATTAAATATTAATTTTGATGCCCATTTTAAATTTCTTTTTATTATGCAGAAAATTCTTTCTTTTTTGTTTTTAAACAAAAACCTATTGAGAAATATCTATGATCGAACTCCATCGTGACGGAGTGGTATCACGTTTAAAATCATAATTACAAATTAGCATGTCAGTAAAATAAAAATTCTTGGCCGACTACGAGTTGTGTTAAACCACGGACTGTAGTGTCCAGGAGGTGAACAAGCTGTGATGACGGTTGTCAGGACACCCCAGAGTTTTCCCCGGAAACCTTATCGCCTGACCGTCGTAATGACTGACAGTGACCATGAGGAAGGATTAAAATCAAACAACATAAAAGAAAAATAAAAATGACCAGTTAAGAGAAAGAAAAATTTAGAACCAGAAGATCTTTGATGGTATCACAATCGACATTATTGAACAACTACTAATATGTGGATCTGAAATCATTAGGAGACAATTAGGCAATTTTGAAAAAGACTGAATTTAACGACAATTAGACGTTTAGTTTACAACACCTAAGTATAAAAGTTCAAATTTTTTTGTTACAGCAGAATTTTAATCCATTTCGGTATTGTTTAAAATCTCCATATTGAAAAACGTTTAGGAAATCATTTATATTACATTTTATCATCTTTAATGTTCTGACTATTAAATCAATAAATCGACTTAAACCTAATGACGATAAATTTTATTTTAAAACTCGAAGAAATAATTCGGACCCAACTCATCTTAAACCCCATATTAATCTTTAATATCCCCCTAGATGTTGATAAAATTATTATGACTTATTATTATTATCGTTGCTAATATTATTATGACTATTATTATTGTTGTCAGTATTAAAATTATTATTATAAATCTTATTATTATTATTGTTTTCAATTTGATTATTATTATCATTATTATTATTATTTATTAATATTATTAGTTGTTAAGGTGTTGTTGTTATTATTTTAACATCAATATTATTATTCTTAATATCACTATACACTTATTGTCATTATTAGTATCAGGATTATTCTTAATTATCATTAATATATACTAGTACTGTCATTATAACTTTATTAAATTAGATTTCGACGACAGAATTTTTATACTTTACTTTTAATATCAATATCCTGAGCATCTTACATTACTTTACTGTTACATAATTTTGGTATAAATTTTGCGTTGCTTTTATTAGTGTATATGTTTTGAATCTAGTTACCAGTCTCCTATAATTGATCTATACGAAAATAAAAGTATAAGTTAATAAAAATTATTTATTCAAAAGAAATAAAGTTCATAAGTTGTATTAATTAAAGAACAAGAAAATAATAAATCACCAGGTGGAATCACATAGAATTCATAAAAAATTGCAACGAAGTTCATAACATCCAAAAATTTCCAATCGGTGCGAATTTTGTTGGAAGTTGAATCTGAAAAATCTGTAAATTAAAATCAATAAAATTGGTAATGAATTTAATAATATACCTTGTAGTAGGAGTCGGTGATGATAGATTGCATCCATGAAGATTCGATTCCTCGGAAAACCCTAAAATAGATAAAAAATTAGGTGAAAGTAGCGAAAAAATCAATTCTTACTTTTATTATAGAAATTGCGAATACTATAATAAGTTGCCATGGTGATCAGTGGCAAGCAGGATGAATTAAAATTAGGTTATACTTAAATTAATGATAAGGTATATAGTATGCATTATAATATTTCCTAAACGCTTGATTTTTAAGGGTCATGGTGTAGAACCGTAGTATAAAATGGGAAGATCATGCATATATTAGTGTTAAGTATATTAATTGGATAACATTTTTATACTATACTATATAGTAATAAAGTTTAATTAATCTTATTTTAGGGACCATAAAATTTTTCTGTTAGGAACATTAGGTTCAAATCTTTTACTTCTTTAAAAGGTAGATTATTAATATTTTTATTATTTCTGTACTTAAAATTATAATTATTATTATTATTGTTATTATTATTATTATTATTATTATTATTATTATTATTATTATTATTATTATTATTATTATTATTATTATTATTATTATTATTATTATTGATAATACTTTTTAGGTTATTTCTATTATACATTCGGTATTGTATTATAAAACTGAATGATGACTTTTATGACCCGTTAAAAATAAATAGCATTGTTACTAGTATGATTATTATTATTACTTGTACGATTTTATTTTGCCCACCCTAGGTTATCTCGATAATTGCTACAATTTCCACAGGGATTTTTATTGATATTATAGTTCGCGACGAACTTAATGATTGTTGATTTCCACTAGAAATTATGGACGTTGATTTTGATCAATTAATACTATCCATGTACCTGCCAATCCTATAGTTCAAACGAAAATCACTTTCGTATCACATACTGTCCCACGAGCTCGTTATGACCAAAATATTAACAAGAAAACAACTTCAATGAATAGGTTTACACACATGTAATTTGATCGATAACCACAACGTGAATATCAGAGACTAATAGGGGAGATTAGATGACACTGTAACGCATTAAACATATAAGTAATTACCCGTATTTACATGTACTCATTAATTTTAATATTATCGTTTTCACTTGATTACTCAACTTGTAATTAAAATCCTATCCTCTTATCTAGTGCAGGATCACAAATTGGACTTCGAAAAATTCCAAAGGGACGTCATTAGGTATCATGAAGAGGCGATGAGTCAATCACAACGCACAGAGTCCCTCGTGTGGCGCAGTAGACGCATGGAGGAGACATGGATAATGCCGGATGAAGCGAAAAAGCTTCATCAACAAATAACCCAACTAATGCAATAATACGAGGAGGAACTAATTCTTTCCAGGTCACTAAAAGTGAAGATACGACAGCAGGCCTGCACCATAGTGACCTTGGAGACAAAACTGCAAATTCACTCCGATCTTGTCCCGAAGCCCACATATGCCGAAACAGAATTGTTTCCGGCAAACGATACGGTCATGATCGAGGCAAGGGCCTCCACTTCAGCACCTCCTCGTAGCCGACCCATACAATAGTCACGCCTTCCCGAAAACGACCGCCACCATCGAAACCAAAATCAGACAAGCATGAAAGAGCCCGCAATAAAAATTTAAAGAAGCCCTCCTGATGGGGCATTTTACGCACATTCTCGATTTTAGTTAACATATTTGCACTAAAAACTAGCTAACTTGTGCACTCGTGACCGTTTATAATTATAATTTGTAATTTTAGTTATTTAATAAATGTCTTGAATTGAACAAATTCATAAATGAATTCACATTGTTTTAAGGTAACTGAGGGTTAGTTAGAAGGGGACCTTAACGAGTTTCGACAATAATAAAAAACAAAGTCATTAACAACAAAAAACTTTTATTAAAATGAAATAATTCGATTATAGTAATATTTTCGAAGACTTTATTCAAAGCCAATTCCACATACTTCCGATATCGGGCAGCGCAGCAATGACATCCATCACCAAATGGATATTCGGGTTCCATATCTTTTAACATTTTGTTTTGCTTGACGTTTCATAGGAACTCATCGATTACGGAAAATATCTATATAGATGTATAATTAAAGACCAAGTCTGGAATCATTGATGCTGGCTTATCCTTCAATATTTCATGTATATCTGGATAATAGAAGTCCAGACGTTCTTTAATAACTTTAAAATAATCATCTACAAAAAAAGTAAAAATAAAAATAATAATAAATTACCATAATGTTCAATTTCTTTCATAGCTTGAACTGCGCTCGGTACAATAACATCCATTATAATGATAAAAATTGAAATAACAATTAGTTTTATACTAATTTAAGCCAATGAGAAGTTAAACACACAAACTTTAAGCTATAAACAATAAATATTAATTTATATAGATTTGAAAATAATTAAAGAAATTTTAATAATAATATTAGTTGTTAGTTATTTTAAAATGGCTAACTCAATTGTTTTAACCGTTCAAGGTAAAAATTACACAAGATGTGTATGTCCTGATACTGCCGTGTTGATGGATATTTTGTATATGATAGATAGGCCTAAATATTTGAAATAGTATAAATAAGCTTATAACTCCAAACATTTTTATAAAAAGCTAGAAACTAAATTTTTTATAACTTTGTTGAATGAGCTGGTTGCTAATAATGGAGATGATTATGATATTGTTGGTCAAAAACTGATGAAACCCATTTTTGTTTAACCAGCACGACAACGCCTGTGTGTTTTTGAGTGGAAAACTTAAATTTAGAAAAAATGGAGAATTTAAAATAAATAAAAATTAAATAAAAATTTCTGTACACAAAAATATAAAAATTTAATTTTAAATCGAAAGGAATTAAAAATTTTTAATTTTGGAATATTCTGGAAAATTCCTTGTTTTACCATATCAAAACACACACACGAACAATCGTGGTATATAAGGCGATGCTGGTTGAGCAAATGATAACCTTTTTATTCTCACTCTCTCAGAGACACTCAAAACTATATTTATTTATTGAAACTAATTGACGAAAATCGAAGTGAGCACTTATTTACGATATGTTTATGATATTTTGATCTGTACTTTTATTTATGTTTATTTATTTTATAATAAGGTTTTAGGGTGAACCATGTCTGTTTTATTTAATATTATAGGGAATAAAGTTTTTACGAATTGTCTTTCTTTATTTTTACGTTTGTACACCCAAAATGATAAAAATGTTTTTATTTTTTCCGTTTGCAATCGAACCTCCATCATGAGGACTTAAATTAAAATTAATTTTTTGCTGTGATTGGACGTTAATTGGGTAAACACACCATAACCCACATGCACGCAAGATAATAAAATGATAATTTCGTTACCCCGGATCGAACCGGTTTGTTAGCGGGGAACCCGTGGTGAAGGCAGTAGCTGGAGCCGCTCAGTATTCCCCCTTCCTAAATCCTATCGCCCAACCCTCGAATGAGTAATGTTGAGGTCCTGGGAAAGGTTTAAATATAAAGATTTACATAATATTACGAAACACACATAGAGTTGCATTTAGTAGAAGTAACCAAGAATTCAACGATAGAACGAACTTTAATACAAATCGTCACTCACTAGTTTATATAAAATTGAATTGCAACAATAATAGACAAATTTTGACTTTTAACGTATGGACTACAACGAATCATATCTGACAAAGATCAGCTTCAAGTAAGAATATATATCCAATTAGATTTTGAGTCAGACTTTTATATTGTCATTAATTGTATTTTATCAATATTTTTGACCTTAACACTTATTAATCTATTATTATTATTATTATTGTTATTATTATTTTTATTATTAACCCTATCAGTATTCGCGTCATTACTAATACAACATTATTATTATTAACCCATTGTTATTATTATTATTATTATTATCATTATTATTATTAGCATCATTACTATTATTACGATTATTGCAGTATTACTATCATCATCATTATTAACTTATTAGAAATATTCATTCAAAAGACTTTTTATTTTAAATACCAAAAAGCGGTAATTAATAAAAATAACTTGAAACTTACAAAAATTTATAAAAAAAAACCAAAATATATGAAGTGTCCTGTAATAGAAAAATTCCAAATTGTGTACGGTGAGATGAACGAGAAATCCTACAATTTAAAGTTAAACTATATTAAAAAAGGGAATAAACATACCTTGTCACAAACATTGGAGATAGAAGGTGCCATCGGGAGCGTTCAGTTCCGTTCCAAAGTCTTGATCACCTAAAAAATATTAGTTAAAAGTATCTAAAAAATCGATACTTACTTATAATATAGGAATTGGGAATTGTTTATTAAGTTGCCATGGCAATAAGTGGCAAGCAGGATGGAATATATATAGGTAAAATGGCATATAACAAAATTTCTCTTAAACCCTTGAGTTTTAAGGTTCGAAATGATAGCAAGTAACATATAAAAAGACGTTTTACTTATAGTAAAATTAATTACATTATACACATTAAAATTTTATAAATTTCTATGTAGTAATTTAAATTAAATAATTTTATCTTCTAGCGTTAATAAATTAAAATTTTAAGGTTTTTAATATAGTTTTCATTAAGAAAATTAAGAATAAAAAGTTTTTGACATTTTAGAAAATCAATTGTTTCAATATTATTATTATAATTATTATTATTATTAATGAAATTATAATTGTTATGGAAATGGTCGTTATTGATAATAGTTTTAGAATCTTTGTTAGTATTATACTATTATTATGGATATGAGTATAAAATTCAAATTTTAAGTAATTGATGACCGCATACTAGGGTCTTGATAATATGTTGACCTTGCGAAACTTTGTGAGAATAAGAGGACCCAGAGCGTCCCAAACAATGGGAATATTGCGTTGGCCGGTGCCACGTCTATGAGCACTGTTGTGGATACTCCTTCTGAACTCATAGGACAGATAGAGTGCGCGTACCCCATCCCTTCCCTCATCCAGAAAGCATAATTCCCTCACTAAGGAGAGTGTCGCCGTAGAAATATATGGGATATTAAATAGTGTTACTCATAATTTAAAATTTCATAACCAATTGTTCATAGAGTTAAGGATATTAAATTCATTTTCTTTTAGTGGAGTCAAATCGAAGGCTAATAGAAAAATTCCGAAGAGATATTTCCGAATACCATCGGGAAGCGTTAAATCAAAGTCGGAGAGCAGAGGCCATGGTGCGAAAATGCCACTGCATGGAGCAGACCTGGCTTCGTCCAGAGACAGTGGTTAAGTTTAGGACCGAAATAGAAAGCTTGAAAGCCAAGCTGGTTCAAAAAGATGAAGCCCTGAGGTTAGCAGAACAGAAAGCCCAGGAGCTTGGTCGAAAGTTGAAGGACGAAATCCGCACAGGATTAGTGCAGAGTGGCTCGACACTGTCGGCCGAACAAGAAGCCATAGTAATTGGGAATGTAACTGGGAAGGATATTGGAGCGAAGATCCTCAATCCAAAGCCCTCACGTACGCTAGAAGAAGTGCCGAAACGAAATCTGCCTAGCAAGAAGGAGCGTGAGAGGATGTTCAGGATCCACAAAGCTCGCTTGATCGGACATATTCTTGAAGCGAACGGTTTCTAAATACCGCGCGTTCAACATTTTTGACTTTGTGATAAACAATTTAATGCTGTAATTGTCGATAAATTTAAATAATAATCATATTGGTATTGATTTTGGTCTTAGTATTAAAAATGATTTAAAGTAATTGAATATTAGAATGTTAAAATGGTTAAATTGTTGAGCTAAGTAATAAATTAGATAAATAGGCGAGAAGGGGACCGATAGAGTTAGAGCACGAAGTCTTCTACGACAGCTTGTGAACCCAAGAAGGGTTAGGGCATTAGCAGTTCTTGTAGAGGAGCTCACCTTTTGCTAACCTTCCACCCATTAGTTCACAATACCAACGTCAATTTTGACGGGTGACTAGGGTTTAAAATTCTTGTTCAGGCGCTGGGTGGGAAGTAGTTACCCTTAGGCAGGTTTAACATTTTAGTGACCCATCAGTGCCCAGCAATATCATAAAAAACATAAAATGCATGGTCAACCGTACCGAGAAAGTCGTAGAAGATATCCAATTTGAGTCTATTCTCAATTTGCCAACATTGGAAAGAAAGAAAAATTCATTCCAATCGATATTTAGTTATATGTTTGATGAAAATAATAAATGAATGCGAATAATAGTAAGATTAATGTATATGAAACACATGATATTAATATCCGGATCCGACTATGAAAATTATTTCGATTGGTCTATAGAGGTATATTGCTATTTATTATTATTTTATTTTTATCATTATTTAGGTAATAGAAACAAAAATAGATCCTTGGGTAGAAGCAAACGGTGGATGGGTAACAATTATTCAAGTAACTGTAGAAGCCAAACGCTCAGATATTTATATTTCAAATTGTAAATTTTTATTAAAACTATTAACTGGAGAATCGGTGATATATATCTGTAATAAAGTCTATCATATATTTTAATAAATGTATTATTCTTTGTTATTAACTGGATTATTAATAAAAAGACTACATTTTAAAGATTTATTGATTATTACATGTACATGCTTCATCACCACAATATTCTATCATTATATTTCATATAACATAGTCAAAACAAGTCTTAAATTCGTTGGGCTCAACTTAATTTTCAGTAGAGGTTTCAGTATCTTCATTATTCATAATTTCAGTATCGTCATCATTAATAATTTCAGTGCCAAATTATTACAATTATTATTGTCATATCATTGTTATCACCAATATTATTACTATTTAAAAAATTAATACTATGGAAACCAAACAAATACTAATATTAATACTAATTATTTAAAAATTTCTATTATTATTATTATTATTATTATTATTATTATTATTATTATTATTATTATTATTATTATTATTATTATTATTATTATTATTATTATTATTATTATTATTATTATTATTATTATTATTATTACTATTACTCTTATAGGTAAGGAGTTTTACAATAGTAAAGTTAAGCAAATCCTGGATCGTCTCAAAATAAATCATATTCTATACATTATCAATACAAAGCCAACTATGTTGAAAGATTTAACCGGACATTGAGGGATAGATTGAATAAATATTTCGTGCATCAAGGTAATAAAATATGGATAAACGTATTACCAAAAATACTTGTTAGTTATAATAATTCATCACATCTACTAATCATAGGAAGAACAAAAGTGAAGGATGTCAAGCCTAAAAATTTACTTCTGTTGCAAGAAAATGAGGAATTCCATTACACCACTGTTCCGAACCTAAACAGATTAATGAATTGCCATATATAGGAAGATTTTTTAGTAAGAATACAGTGTACATGGTGTCCCAATTGTTTAAACGGTTTTCGAAAAGACTTAGCCTATGAAAAACATGTAGACTTATGTAAAAAAAATCAATTAGGGACTACTTTATGTGCAATACTCATAGAGAAATAGTTGAGATTTAAGGACAGGTCAAAAATGACTACACCACCATATGTTATATATGCCGATTTCAAGTCCATCTTACCAGAGGATGAACAACATTTTCAAAAGCATTTACCGATTACAGCCGGACTCTTATTAGTTAATAATTATACTGTTGCCAAACAATATCACCAATTCATTGGCGAAGATTGTGTTTTTAATTTTCTAAAAAAATTTGAAGAATTTGCAGAAAATTTGAAAAATGGTACAAAACCAATGGTCATTACTCCAGATCAACAAGTTTCATTTAATCTGGCAACATGTTTTATTTGTAATAAATCTAGTCAGAGATCATGATCATTTTAGTGGGAAATACTTAGGAGCAGCCTGTTCAAAGTGCAACTTATCTAGACAAATCAGACGTTCGCTTCTGATGTGTTTCATAACCTACTAGGTTATGACATGCACTACATATTAAAATATGGAATAAGCAGATTTCCTAATTGGAATATTAGTTGTATTCCAAAATATCCGAAAAATTTCTCATATTGATCGCCTATTGTAAGAAGATAACTATAAAATTCATTGACTCTTATCAGTTCATACATGATTCATTGACTCGAGCAGTGAAGACTTTAACCAAATTACCTTTTAACAAATCCAGCTTTCCAAGGATCAATCATTGACTCAAAGGGAAATTATCCTTATGATTATGCTGAAAGTTTAAAAATTCTAAAAAAAACCTCTGAATTGCCACCAATATGGAATGAAGTCAATGAAGATGAATATGAAATAGCCAAAAATATGTGGAGTGAAACAAATTATTTGACTATATGTTGATATATTTAAAACTTGATGTTTATCTTTTGGCTGATTATTTTCAACAATTTCGCAGTAAGTCAATAGAGCACAATGGACTGGAACCTTTACATTTCTTAGGGATTCCAGGTATGTCATGGGCATCAGCGCTCATGACATTGGATCGACCTATTGAACTGCTACAAGATATGGAGATGTACAATTTATATGAAGGTGGAATCAGAGGTGGATTGACATTTGTCAACAAACATTATGTGAAATCTGATGAGAACACAGAGTTGTTGTACATTGATATCAACAACTTGTATGGGTGGGCTTTAAGTCAACCTTTGCCATGTAAAGAATTTGAATGAATTCGTCAAAATTTGGAGAATATTCTAGAACAATTTAAGCCAATGGATCTTGAAAACCTTGATTATGGATATACTGTAGAGGTTGACATAGATATTCCTGATGAAATCCATGATTCTTTGGATGATCTACCCGTTGCTGCAGAAAAGATGTTCCCAAATGATACAAAGGTTCAGCAACTTTTGTCGACACATGAATCAAAAAGAAACTATGTCGTACAGTAGTAGGATGTGAGCCCGTTAGATACAAACCCCTAGGCTTACGTAATATTATGTAATATCTGACCTCTGCCCATGCTGTTACTATCTGGAGATTGACCTCTGCCCACGCGGTTGCTACCTAGTAATTGACCTTTGGCCACTGTTACCAGATGGTCACACGATTATGTCACGTGCACATTGGTCAGTCACTATCTGGAGACACTTATTATGTCATACATATTGATTACCTAATATTATTCACATTTAATATGTAACGCAATTGTGGAACAACACTCCTAGATGATCTAATCTTAAAGAACACACACCTACCAACTTCCACACAACAAACTTATGGACCCTTCCTTTCAACTACAATCTGCCACACACCTAACTTCTGGAACCTACCTTTCTGAAACCGTTCACACTCACACACACATTTTAGAATATTCTAGAAAACACACACACACCGACCAACGATCACTGATCCACATTGATCCACCATACTATTAAAATTTGGTTAAATATAACACGTTTGTTTCACAGTGAAAAGAATATGCTCAACATGAAGCATGCAATTCATACTGCAATCGTAGTAGAGAAGGATGAATTCAAATGTAAATTATCAAGTATTTTATCAATCAGTCTCTTCTACAATTGGCGTCTTCTGAATTTTCTTTTGCTTTATCTGATATGATGATTCATCGGCGACGTCATCTGGCATCGCAAATATAAATTTTGCAATAATAAACACAACGAACTAAGCTCTGATTTGATTTTCTAAGTTTTCTAAATTCAATTACGTCTTTTACAAAGGCAAAGTCAGGTTAAAATTATTGAATTTAAAGATAAATTACGAATGTAGTCTGAATCATTTCAAATAAAAAAAATCATTCTGATCTCAATGAAAAAGTTTAAGTTAGTTTAAATATCCATAATTTTAAATTAATTGCAGAAGTCTTGTAGAATGCCGTGCACATGGTAATACCATATTTTAGCTTATAGCAGGATATTGCTCATTGCACATTCTTTAAGCAGACCTTCTGTTTGAAGTGGTTCAATGCCAAGTTTACAAATCAGGTCATAAGTTGATGGAGGAATCAAGCCTAATGCTCCAATAATACAAGTGTAAAGCTCTACCTTATAATCAGGTTTGGCGACCAGTAATTCACTCTGAAGCAAGCTATATTTCGCAATATTTGCCTTGTCAGCCAAGTCAAAATATGAAACAGAATCCATTGGACACTTAATATCAATCATGAATATTCTTTTTCTTTCAGTATCAGTTATTATAAGATTGACACGCTGTTTTGAATTTAGGACAACAGAACGAGAATGGTCAACCACGAAAATAAAATTAGGATTTTTTAAATTACTCGTTATTATCTTTAGGCAGTCATTGTGTCTCTCTAATGTTAATATTTGGTGAATCTTATGTGATTGTAAGTCATGAGACATAATTTCATCCTCTTTCTCACAACGTCTACAAAGTCTAGAATTCCCTTTTCTATTAGGCTTTGCATTGATGCTAAGTGTATTAATTCGCGCTCGGCGTATAAAGTTCCATGCAAAGTTTACTTTTAAAAATTACTTTATTTATTTGAGGAGATAATTTGATAGCCGCTGCAATCATGCCACTTTAATTGCTCAGTTGCCACTTTTGCATGTATGAGTCGTGCTATGTAGAGTGAAATATATTAGAAATTGCTTTTCGAAACTTAGTCGTAAGTATGACAGTTCCAGGACTCTTTGTTATCATATATAAAAAAACTTTCCCTTTATCAATATGAAAAGATACGGAAATGGAGTAAAGTAAATTAATGAAGTACGTGCCCGTTGAAATCTCGTTTTCTTTCCACCAAGGTTCAATATAATTTCAGCATCCATTAATCCAATCAAAACTTTGTTGTAATGTAGGCTCTTTGATTCCAAGGCGAGGACCCGTTACAAACTTTAGAGAGTCAATATTAACTTTTCTCGAGTAATCGCAATTGGAAGTAAAGAGTCGGAAAAATTCCACAATTGTTTAAGTATGATATTTATCAAGCAAATCGACACATGTAAAAATAAAACAGGTAAAATCAGTTTAATTCGTCTAGAAAGATGACAGGATCTGCATGTGGTACCTAAAAATTTACCTGAGAAATGGTCATTATCTCTTACCGGAACTACTAATGTTTTCTTCCACAAATGACAAGTTGTAGCCGAAGAAAAAATAATTTTATCAGTGTGATTAAAAACATAGTCTTTTTATATCTTTTATCAAAATATGGAACTACTATTTCTTTTCCAATTATTTCAAGCTCAGTAAGAGACTGTTACAAGCAAACAACACAGTCTAACCCTATAAAACTTTTATAAAACTTTTTCCCGGGGAAATTATTTATCAAAACAAAACCAGCTGCGATTGGTAAATGTTTTTGATAATATTTATCATATTTAAGCAAAATTGCCTCAAAATCAGCATAGACTACAAAGGGTGGAGTAACAGTTTTAGACCAATCTTTAAAACTAAGGTATTTGTTTTCAGGCAGAGTATATAATGTTGTACCTAATATATTTTTATCACACAAACCCTTGTGTCTTACGAAAGAATCAGGATTTCTAAAACCATGTAAACATCTTGGACACCATTTGTTACAAATCCTAAATTCAGTAATAAATATTTTCATAGTTCAAAAGTCTATCAAGATTGGTAACACCTTTGTAATGATATCTATCAATACTTTTAAGCAAAATTAGATTAATTGGTGTCCTTCCAACAACTTTGGATCGATAAATTATATCAACATAACGACCACTGTACATACATCATTCAATGCATTTTCATTATAAATTAAGACATTTATAGATAATTCAGGACTATGGGATTCAAATTTAGAAATATTACAAAATCGCATAGGGAGATCTGCAGGATCGAAATTTAACTCTGGTGTAAAATTGCTTCTTTCCAATTTGAGAAATCAATTGTTTATAAAAGGTATGTGGATGATATTTTCTTGTATTTCAAAATCAGAAACATGTAGAACCGTTTATGCATTTTATGAACAGTTTACATAAGAACATTGTATTCACATGTGAAAAGGAGAGAAAGTCATCGATTGCGTTTTTAGATTTGTTAATTCAATGCAAAGATTAACATTATGAGAGAGATTTATAGAAAACCAACTGATACTGGTCTTTATACTTCTCCAGAAAGCTTTTGTGAATTTAAGTATAAGAGAAATATGGTGAAGGGATTGATTTATCGTTCATGGTCTTCATCTTCTACTTTTGCTAATTTGGTAAAACGTGTTGATAAATTGGTTGAGTTGTTGATAAAGAATGGATATTCTAAATCATTTTTATTGTTGATGATAAAAGAGACTGTTGACAAATTGATTAAAAATCCTAAGGATCCATGTTTTGGAAAATCTTAGTGTAATTTGTCAAATGAGTGTGAATTAAGTGTTGATCTCAATAATAGTAAAAATGAATGTAAAAAATTGAGCCTAAATATGTGTTAGTATTGCCGTACTCTAAAGGTTTTACAAATTATAAAGGAATTAAGTAAACAGATGGGAAATTTCGAGTATAAGGTCATCTCTAATTGGTGTAAGGTACGCAATATGTTTATTAATAAATCAAAAACTCCGGTTGGATTGTGTTCTGATCTCGTTTATCAATTTACATATAATGGGTGTAATGCCACATACATTGGAGAGACTTCCCGTCATCTCTGTACTCGAATTCTAGAGCATTGTCGATTGAAGGGTTTGACCAATATTAGTGAGCACAATAAAGGCTGCAAAAGTGAAATAAGAATGTCTGATTTTAGAATTTTGTTGAAAAGTTTTAATAATTATTGGGAACGCGTGATATGTGAAGCATTGCTGATAAGGTCATTGGATCCAAAGATTAATGTACAAAGTGCTGTGACTACGAATGTTTTGAAAGTTTTTAAATAGTTTAAGTATGTTAAATCATGTTTATGTATTGGTTTTTAAATAAAAAAACTTGTTTTAATATTATTAAAATAATTGAACTTTTAAATTACATTATTTTTTAAAAAATTATAATATAGATAAAAATTATAATGTTTATGTAAAGAACATTTTAAATTAGTTAAAAGTATTTGAATATATTTTTTAAATGTTTATTTATTACAAAATTAAATTAATATAAAAAAATAATTTGTTTAAATTAAAAGTTAATTCATAATATTTATAGTTGGTTTTGTGTACCTGAAGATGACAGTTATGCTGTCAAAATATATATCTTTTAATTTATTTTAAAATAGATAAAATGATATATAGGACTTGATTCGCGTCCTTCAAGGTTGAGAATGCATTGAAAACCCACCAGGAATTATGCGTTCAACACGAGGAAGAAGTTGCAACGTTCCATAGAGATAAATATCATTAATTCAAAAAAATTTACAAGTCAAGAACAAGGCTCTATTCGCATGTTATAACGATTTCGAATCATTGAATAAAATCGAGAATGATGGGAATATTACAAGCGAACAAAAATGATTTTGTTATTCAATATATATGACAAGTAATAACCATCGATTAATGAAGGATAAGCACATACGTTTTTACGGAGAAGATGCAGCTATTCATTACGCAGAGACCATCAATAATTTAAGTGTGGAATTCCATGAATTTTTTAAAACTGAATACGATATAAATGTATCTAGGAAACAACAAGAGGAATATAACCGCTGAGTTTCTGTCATTATTGTAAAATTATATTTACAGAAGACGATTATAAAGTAATGGATCGTGATAATTACTTATTGAATGATAAATACCGAGGAGCGGCACATAATTCATACAACCTAAAAGCCAGGAAAAATAAGCCAGAAAATACTTTGATGAAGTATAGGAAAAAATGAAAGAAAAGAAGTTACCGGACATGAAATATTTTCATAATCATTTAAAATTATCTGATATTCCTCCAGATGATGATAAATAAGCTCAAGAATCATGGGAAATGATGAAATGTAAAACAATGAAGGAATATACTATGAATTATCTGAGCGTGTATGTTTTCCTACTGGCGGATGTTTTTTAAGGAATTAGAGGAGAGTTTTCAGGAGTGCTTGGAAGTAGACTTGTTGAAGTAGATGAAAGTGTAGGTAACCCTATACTATTTCCATGCGAACTCCCTGTATCCAACGGCTATGATTGAGAAATTACCAACGGACGAAATGAAATTTGGTAAGGATAAAAAATAAGTCAAAACAAAATTAAATCATCCAATAGGATATATTTACGTCCTGAATTTAAAATACCCGGAGGAAATCCATGATAAAACAAGATACTTCCCATATTGTCAGAGGAAAGGAAAGATCCCAGAAAGTTCGAAATCTAAATGGCAAAATAAAAATAACCACGATGGTTATGTACAACCGAAAATTAATTCAAACTCAAGAAGATGTGAAAAACTATGTGATTGAAGATCGGTGTTATGATTGGTACTTGGAAAACGGGGTGATCCTGGAGAAAGCCCAAGAGAAAATAGTGTACCAGAAATCATTTTGGCTTAAACCTTATATAGAATTTAAATAAAGAAACAGAATGAAGCAAAAGCCAAAGGAAATAAATTCGTTGATTTTTTCTATAAATTATCGAACAACGCTCGAGAATGTGAGGAATAGACAGTCGATAAAGATTTTAAGCAATAAGGAAAGATTAAAAACCATTGCTGCTAAAACTGGTTTCAAAAGTATGAAAATATTCTCAGAATTATCGAAACTAGTAATGTATAAATTTATATATGATATCTTATACAAAATTTACGGAAAGTACTTCAAAATTCATTTTGGAGACACTGATTCAATAACCCTGGAATTATTGAATCGCGAGAAGATTGAGAAGATCGATGAATATATCCACAACACCAAACTTAGATATTTCAAGGACGAAATGGGGCAGAAAAGAAAATCCTAGGTTTTGTGATATAGGTATATAAAAAATAATAGCATTGAAATATTTATTGAAATACAGTATAATGAAAATTTAATATGGAAATTGATTGTTAATTCTTAACTATAACCTTCGATAACCCATTACAACGTTTTTTTAACATGTTAAAGCAATAGGATTAGGATACTCTACATTTTATGCACAGATCATATGATTAATTTTATTCAAAAAAGTTTCACTACATACAGCCCCCCACTGGAAAGAGCGGAGCATGAATTTATTTATATTTCATCGATGTGGTAGGAAGGTTTGACCTTACAAAGATTGACAGTTTTGCAGTGTTCGTCTACGACGATTATTATTATGTTGTTTTCTGGATGAAATTTCAACACCTTGAATGGACTTATATAGCGTGATTGTAAGGAAGTTGGACATTCCCTCAAAAGCTAAACGTATTGTGCGCTGCTTAGCTCTGTTGGAATATACACGTGCTACCCTTGCCCGGATTTTGGTTGAGTGTTTAGGTTTTGAAATAATACCTTTTTGTTTTCAAGTTTCCGTCGTTTGGTTCTACATCTGGATAAAATATGTCGTTAACTAATGATGTATTGGATCCATAGAAAATTTGTGCAGTTGATGCATTTTGTCGATTACTGGGTATGTTTCCCCATCCAAGAAGTATGCATGGCAGTGCTAGAGACCAATCAAGATTTATTGACAGTGTGCGAAGCGAGTTTATTAATGTCCGGTGAAATCTTTCTACCAAGCCATTTGTTTGCGAACGGAAAGCGGTAGAGTGAAGTCGGACACTACAGTGGGTGATTTCGTGAATTTTCTTGAATGCTTGTAGTCTAATAGCTTTACCCAGAATTGGACGTGAGCATCCTCCTGTGAGAGACGTTTCAAATAGTATACCATCGAGAAGAATTGGCTTGTTTTTAAATTTGGTTTGTGCCGACTGTGAATTTCCTGCCAATAAATAGGTGAATAAAATGTTTAACTGCAAGGTTCAGTCCGAGGAGTTCTCCATCAAAAGTAAAGTAATGAGTTTGAACTGAACTTAACTTATTTGAGAAGAATTCTAAAGGTTCTGTTACATGTTTTCTCAATTGAGTTATTACTGCGCCAATAGCTACGTTGGACGCATCTGTTGCAAGTTTAAGAGGTAATTTTGAATTTGGGAAATTAAGTGTGACAATGTGTTGCAAGATAGTTTTAATTAACTGGAAGGCATTATCAGCATTTACTGTCCAGTGAATTTTAGCGCTCTTGGGGTCTTGCAACAGAGTAGTCAATGGAGCTATTAGTAGCGAAAGACTTGGGATGAATTTCCTACAAAAATTGATAGTTCCTAAGAAGCAGTGACCGTTTCTGATTTTCGGAAGTGAATCTTGGTTCGATAATCCTTATACCGCCCTAGGCCAGAGAAGTGGCTGTTGATATGAAGAATGAGCATTTTTCCATTTTGAGTTGGAGATTATACTTGTTAAGACGAGATAGGGTTTCACAAAGGTCCTTTTTGTGTTTTTCAATGTTTGGTGACTCCACGATAATGTCATCAACATAAGGTACTGTGTGTTGGAGGCCTTGTAGCACCGTGTCAATGTGTCGTTGAAATGTTTGTGACGTATTGCGTAATCCAAAAGCCATAAATGTGTACTCAAATAGACCAAACAGTGTTATTACGGCTGTTTTAGGGATATACTCTGGTTCAACTGGGATTTGGTGATAAGCTTTAGGTTAATCCAAGGACAAAAATATGGAGTAACCTGAGAACCTTTGTAAAATGTCTGAGAGGAGAGGCATTGGGTACGAATCAGGTATTGTTACTCTGTTCACACTTTGTAATCACCATATAATCTCAACGACCCGTCCTTTTTTGTTACTATTTGAAGTGGCGTTGCCCACGGTGACGATGATCATCGAATTATACCTTGCTTTTCTAGCTGGATAAATTCCTTTTCTGCAGCTAACCTAAGATCTTGTTCCAGCTCTCTGCGACCATGTCTTATTTGTGCAAAGGTGTTGTCGTGAAGACGTGCTTTGTTTCATTTTGGATTTTTTAAGGTTTAAGGTTTTGAAAATAGTTTATGGTAAGTTATTTTCAAGGAAGTCTTGGGAAATGTTTACGGGTATTTCTCCTAAATATAATACAGATATCAGATTCATTATGGTTGTGCCCAGTAGTTTATTGTTTTCGCAATCGACGACTAGTTTTGAGTGTCCAAGGAAGTCAGCACCTAGAATGGGCCTCGTTGTATCAGCTACAGTGAATGTCCACATGCATGCTGTGTTGTATGGGTCAAGTTTAAATTTGAGTGTAATATGTGAGTAAGTTCTAACCAAAGAGCCATTTGCTGCAAAGAGGTTTAGATTGGTGCGAGATGATTGAGGAAAACATGGCCGCACTAGAATCGACAAAGCTAAGCCTGTGTCTATCAGATAAGGTATGGTTTTCATCATCTGATCAACAATATATTCTGTTATCGAGAAAGTGTTACATTGTAGGTTATTGCTCTCAGTTCTAGTGAAAGGAACTGAGGGTGAACTTAGTTTTATGAGCTTTTGCTTTGGTACCACCATCCTTTTAAACATTTTATTGCGCTGTTCATGGACTTTGCGTGGTATATGCAAAGCTCTAAAATCATTATCTCTGCTCGTTTATTTTCCTACTTACAACCGATATAGCACTTCATTGTTTTTGGACCAAAGTGGTAATATCAGATCCTGATTTCGTCCTGCGATATATTTATCGAAGACCTCTTCTGTTGGGGGTTTTATAATATTCTGAGATTTTTGATTTTAATATATTGTATGGATGTTCTTTATCAATTATATCAATTACATTTAGGGAGAACCTTTGAAGGATCTCAGATGGGTGAGCAGAAAGTACAATGTGAAATTTTTCTCGTTGTGAAAGGTTTTTCGATTTTGACAACCTAGAATCAAATATGATAAACCAAGATTTTGGTGATCCAGCTGCATTGAGAAAGGGCATTGATGAGTGTGATAATTGCGGTGAAGGGGTGGTTATACATCAGTCCCCAGTGGAGTTTTTAGAAATAGCATCGTTTTGTTTTCAAACATCTTGATTAGATCAGCATGTGTAAGATACGCATATTCTTGATTGTCAAGATCTTCAGTAACATTTGCAATACTGACGTAATTTATTTTTATGCTCGTCAACCTTGCTTATTAAATTATAAATTGTCATTAACTGAGATTCACAGAGAATCAAAAATGTATGAGATTGTTTTGAAAGTTCTTCTGAAAAATTATTACGCCTCCATTCGGAGATTTCGGATTATCTAACATCTTGCATGGTATAATGATAAGCTTATGCTTCGACATATATATGATCATCACATTTAGCACATATTTCACATTGCTAGACATTTTCATTATCTTCACACTTACACCATTTACACAATTCTTATAATTCACCAGCTTGTTCAACAGCGTTTTTAATCCGAGATCTCACATGGTATGCTTTCCAGGTTCAGTATTTGATTCTTTTTTAATTGCATTGCATGAGCCCGAGCTCTTTCAGATTCGCAAAATTTCATCAAAATATATAAACTATCGGTTAATAATGTTTCGGTAATAATGTTCTTAGGAGTTATTCTATTTCCTTTTCATGGTTGAAAATTTAATGACTTTCTCATTCTTTATGATTTTTTAGATATGTATTGATGATAACTTTGAAAGTTTTATGTCGCAATCCATGTTGTAATTGGGTTTCTTTAAAATTTTTAAAATTTCAATGTGATATTTCCTCTTAAAGTCTAAAGCTTTTTCAAATATATTAAACGTAGAATAATTTCGAAAGTATACAAAATTTATTTCAGTAGATTTACTTATTAATATTGAAAGATTGAATTTTTTAAAATTGTATAATGAAAATTTTGCTGGAAACGTTTGGAAATTTTTGGCAATAGTAACGGCCTTATCAGATCCAGATATTTTGAAATTATCATTACTAACTTCATAGAAACCATTAGATTCAGAATCTCCTTGTGTGGAAAAACATATTTTGTAATAATGTGCAATTTGACAGGAGACAAGGTAAATTGAGTCAATTCTAGCAGTTTCTTAGTTTCCAGTTTAATATCCACAGATTTCTTTAAAGATTTCTAAGCGATAGAATAATAATACTCCCATATAAAAATCATCGCATAAAATTCATTGAGTCTTTGAAGGAAATAAATAAAAAATTTGGGACTGAATATACAAATATTGAATTCAGCAATATTGAAATAAATTTACTGAATAATTAAATATATTCTCTAATGACCTGATTCACCTTTTTATCATCTTTCACAAATAGCTCGGCATTCACCTTTTCCCAGCACGTTCCTCGACCTCCGCGAGCACCACATATTCAAAACAATTTCAACTAAATAAATCTTCGGAGCACTCGGAGCACTCGGAGCATTGAAAGCATTCAAACAAAACAATGTATTCGAGACTGTCTAGACACGAAATACCCAAAACTTTAGGGACTTAAGACTTT
The DNA here is from genome assembly GCA_022537955.1 of Schmidtea mediterranea. Lineage (NCBI taxonomy): Eukaryota > Metazoa > Platyhelminthes > Tricladida > Dugesiidae > Schmidtea > Schmidtea mediterranea. The sequence continues at coordinate 188,629,045 of CM039679.1, read as the reverse complement.
AGAACTTTCAAAATTTTCAAAGTATTAGATTCAAGAGATTATAAAATATTCAAATATTCAAAAGCATTTAGAATCATAATTCTTTGTTGGGATATTAAATATTTATTTGTCGATGAATAGATCTCTCGATCCGACTCATCGTGTTCAATAATCAATAAGACAAAATCCCAACAAAGAAATCTTTATTGACAAATATTCACCACGATACACAATAGTTTATTTCTCGTACACACCCTAAGGGTATCACGATGTAAGTCACTGCAATCTGATTAACTTTATCGATTTACTGATCTTCACTCGTTCCTTCAACTCGTTAGATTCTCTCTTCGACCAACTAGTAACTTATTTTGTTGTCAGTTGTTTTTATAGTTTTTGGATTTTCATTAATCTGGATTACTGCTAGGGAAACAATTTCCCATTTCGGACAATTTATTGCCCGTTTCACTATACCAGGAAACATATTAAGCTGACATTCAGCTCGGCGGCCCTTGATTAATGGGTTCGTCGGTAAATAATATAATTAATTAATTAATTTTTTTCGGGCTCCCGACCCCTCAATATACCTTATCTCAGTCTAATAGTATTTTATTCGTCTTCACAATCAAATTTGCCACCGGTTACCACTTTTCCCCACGAAAAATATTGATTTTTACTTTTTTCAAAATTTTAATTAATTTTAATTGATTTTTAAAATTTTTATTCATGTTTTCTTATAACCCCTAACATCTTTCAGGAACATAGTAGTATGTAATCGGTGAACTTAAGTCATCGACCTTCATAAATTCGACGGTTTCTCGAGGTAGGTGGTTTTTTATTTTTTTTATATTCTTATTCTTTTTAAAATAATTCAATTAAAAAAATCTTTTGAAATACTCGAGGAGGAACGACGATATTATTTTCAAAGATTTTTTTAATTGAATTATTTTAAAATCCGACTTTAACATTGACCCCGTGGGAACGATAAGAATAGGGGTCTAGGCTAGAGATGGCTTAAGTCCACCGATTACATACTACTTATAAGATATTATGGATTAAAATCCAAAATGTATTGGTATGAAAAAGAGGATTTGGAAACAAAATCTATTTCACATGAAAAAAGAATTAAGGGTTATCCTAAATCAGCGAAAAAAAATATAAAAATAGATACGGCAAGAGAATGTTTGGATGGAAAAAACACCAAGATCCTGTAAAGTACTTTTCGATTTATTCTAAAAAACACTCGATAACTTTTGATGTAAATAAAAAAAGGGAATAGATTCTGTTAACAATAAAAATAATATTTATGATAATAGAATGGAGATGATACCATTTGGTTATGAAGATTGAAAGAAACACAAATGAAATAAATGATGATAAAACGGTTGTAGATAGTTAAAATTTTTTTTAATTAATCGTCATCTTTTATGAGTAATATATTGAGTTCTTATTCCTTCAAATCTTACTTGTTCCTTTAACTTTTTATTTTCCAAAATCACCTTTATAAACATATTATTCTGTCTCGAAAATTGATCCTGAATAAATAATTCTTTTTAATCTTTGAATTCTTGGTTATCCATTTTTAAGAATTTAAATTTCAGTGTAATAAATTTGCAAATAAGTATATGCAATTGTTTAAAAAATTCATTTCTATTTATTAATCTTTAAATTTAAAAGTTTTTATTAGAGTATTGGATAAATGGTACCATAAAGAACCAGACGAAAAGACTTTAACGAAGGTGTTGAGGGAAAAGCATTTAGACTTTCCCGAAACAACGTAGTGAGAGTCTTGTAGGCTGGGGCTTTATAGTTCCATTCATACATTACTATAGTGATAAAAATTCTCGCAATACAGTTTTTCGACTCAAAACAATTTTATCAAGCTCATTTCCATTGAATATTATTGTATCAGTGAATGAAAAATCTTGCATGACTTCCACCGAGACTCAGATGTGACACGATAAAGTCTGGATGAAGAAAAAAATGTCATTTTTCAATTGAAAATCACTGCAGCTCCTGAATATCGCACGGATGAGTTGAAATCAAGCTTTTCTTCTTCCAGGGCATTCATGGCATGACTCCAGGTGAATTGTCGAAGAAGTTGCAAGTATTATACATTGGTGTTAACAAATCCTTTAAGAGTCATTTGCGTCGACACTGAGAAAAATGGATAGTGGATCGATTCGAATAATACACGAAATCTGGTAACTTAACGCGAGTTTTTATGAAGAGATATGTCGATGGATATCGGAGGCATAGAATGTAGTTCCAGTTTCTGCCATCAAGTACAGATTTTAGAAAACATAAATTAAGTTTTATGATGAAGAAACAGAGGAACCTGGCGAAGAAGCTATGGAAGAGAAATAACCTAATGAAGAAGATCAAGAAGACGGAGACGGAAATATTCGTGACCAGATTATTGATATTTTTTGGACGACGAAAATTTTGCAAGCTGTTAAATAAAATTTTTATGATTTTTTACTAAGCTATTACTTTATAATAAGCTTTTATTTATTACTAATAGTTTTTTGGTACGAAAAAAACATTAAAAACCTACTAAACTACTATCTTATAACCAAAAAGCATAGTACACGTTATAAGTTTTCACAATTAGATTTTAGTCACATTTTATACAAACATTTAGATTCCTAAACTACCACCACTACTACTAATAATAATTTAATATATTTACTTGTTTGAAATTTTAATTTATATTGCTTACAAAAAATATACTTAGAAAAAAATTGATAAATTGGATTGACCCACATAATATTTGTTTAAAATTTGACTATCATAAAATATTGAGTTGACCTAGATAATTTCCTGGGGGTATCTGTCCTGGATGTGTAACATCAATCTACTATGAAATATAAGCAGAAATACTATATGCGCTTCTTGGTGAAAGCATACACGCTTTCTAGATGTATGTAATAAATTCAAGTGGAGAAATACATGATGATCTAATTTGACCTAGATTTGTTTATTTCCAGTTTGAATAAAACCAAAAACTGCCACGGTAACAAATAAAAATTTCTGCATGTAACATTTGATTTGGGAATGGTATACAATCTTTATATAGAGTAATCTTTGATAAATCGTTAACAAATAGCATTACCAGTTTCAAAGAAAATAATAGATTAGAATTAATTTTACTGTAAAATGAAATAAAAATTTAATTTTTTATAAATATTTATATTCTAGTGATGGCAGTTTTAATTCTACTAAAAATTGTAAGTCACATATAAATAATTTGTATCGTTAATTTATAATCTGCTTGTAAAATCATCAACAGGAATAACGTGATATTGGCTATCGGTTCTAGGATGTAATACCTTAAAAATTATTAATGAAAAAAAATTATTAAACAGATTACAGATCTTGTATCGTTAAAACTGCACCTTCGAAGAGAGTAGATGGATAACTGGTCTTCTATAAAAAATACGATCAGAATTCTTTTCAATTATGAAAATATCGTTAACCTTTCTAAACTATAAAAAATCTAATGGAACTATTCTTCCTAATTTAAATTGTCTTTCCATTTATTAAAGGAAGTACTGTTGGGGTTGTCGGTGAAATTAAATAAAAATTATTATCGATCTGACTTCAAGCGTGCTTTAAACAACCGTAACGAACTCCAAACGATATAAACTTTATTGATTAATACACTTTATCTCCACTTTATCTCCACTTTAAAATGACACAACGAATTATCAATCGATCACACTTAGTGCTTATTGCGACCCTTCGGGAAGAATAGCACTTTTCGGATCAATTAGCTTTACAATCAACTGACTACTGCGGTGGGTTTCTGAGACCGGTAACTCTGATTTAGTTGCTTCACTTTGCTTTGACCTTGCTTAATTTCTGTTTCTAATTTCTCTTTAATTCCTTTTGTTTTTCTTTGTCTTCTGTAATTCTTTGTCTCCTGCAAATTTCTTGTCTCCCGCAATTTTGTCTTATTTTTTGTGTTGTTGATTTCAATTGCGCTTCCTTTTTATACTCTATCCTTCAATAACACTTACTGCTGTCGAATAGAATCTCTTACCGCTAATTAATTTTGGGCCACCATGACCGATGACAGCTGTCCAGATAAATCGTTTTTTGGAGATGCCCTTTCCCAGATTTTATCTTGAAAGGGCTTTTGAGATGATGTGCGAATTTTGTTTTTGTTTTTGTTTTCCAAAATTCGCACTTGTTAATTATAAATGACCTTCTTTGATTTAATTGTCTGTTTTTATTGATTTTCTCTTATTCCTTTCTTGTTGTTCAACATTTCTTTTTCATTCTCTTTTTATGAGGCTCCAGAACCACATCTTACTCACTTCTCATTGTTTCCCCCAATCATTTTACATTTTTATTAATTATTTTATTTTATTATTTAGGTATCCTCAACATATCTCCCCTCTTTAAAAGAAATTCGTCCTCGAATTAAAATTTGACACTCAATTCCATTTTGATCATGCTGTACGACTCTTTATAACTTTACATTAATTCAATTATCAATAAAATTAACAACTGCTTTTAAAACATTCCATATTTATAAATTTCATGAAATTTGCGCCTATGCAAATGAAATAAATTGAACGATTTCCACTGATTTACAAAAATATTTACGATTCACTTTCAAAATTTTTAATTTCTTCACAATTTTCTGAATTCTAGAGTATATCAAAAGTTCACACGCTTATAGTTCTATGGTAATTTTTGATCGTCTTATTGTTCTACAAAACATATCAAAAATTAAAATTTTTGGCCAGAGTTTTGACCCTTTATAACTTTTTATCTAAAGCTTTGATGACTAAAGTTTTATTGGCAATTTTGCTTGTTTCGTCGATCTCTACAACATATCAAAAATTAAAAATTTTGACCAAGGTTTTGACCCAGAAGTCAGACTGCCATACTTCTATAGTAAATATTGCTCAGCTTCTCAAGCTCTACAACATATCAAAAATTAAAATTTTTGAAGGTTTGACCTTTTATAATGTCTCATCCAAAGGTTGAAAAATCATAATTTTATCGTCACTTTTGCCATATTATCGTTCTCTACAACATATCAAAAATAAATTTTTTCGCCCAAGATTTTGACCCTTAATAACTCTTGATCCAAAAATCTGACAACCATAGTTCCATTGTAAAATTTGTTCAGCTCGTCAAGCTCTGCAACATATCAAAAATTAGAATTTCGAATGTTTGACCCTTAATAACTTTTTATCCAAAGGTTGGAAGATCCTAATTTTATCACCACTTTTGCCATTTCATCGTTCTCTACACCATACTAAAAATAAATTTTTTTGACCAAAGTTTGAGCCTTTTTAGCTTCGAACCTTTAGAAGATATGACCATGGTTCTATTGGCAATTTTATTCAGCTCATTCTTCTCTACAACATATCAAAAATTGTATTTTTGGTCAAGGTTTGACCCTTTACACCTTTGAAGTTCGATAAGATACGACTATAGTTCCATTGATAATTATACTCAAATCACCGTCCTGTACAACATATCAAAAATAAATTTTTTGGCCAAAGTTTGACCCTTTGTAACTTCGAACCTTTAGAAAATACAATCATAGTTCAATTGGCATTTTTACTCAGCTCATCGTTCTCTACATAATATCAAAAATAAAATTTTTGGTCAAGTTTCGACCCTTTTAGACTCTTGAATACATCTCATTACACAAATTTACAAAATATTTGATCATAACAGTTTAACTCAGAACAGTTCCCAATTACAATTATAATTCAATATTTTTCTGAAACATTTAAATATTGTCAATCATTCACGACTCAAACCTTTTAATCATTTAAAAGTGATAAGTAATAAAAATTTCATCTATATACAAGAAGCTCAAATTCAAATTTAGCGTAAAAATAATAATTTCTAATTATTTGGTTTACATAGTCCATAAGAATAATTGAAAGTAAATAGAACCTGATTGAGGTTTATAAATTTCATAATTTTTTCAAATATTTTCATTATATTTTATTAAAACTCGATAATCAGTCTATTTACAACTGAGGTATAAGTTTTAATATTTAATTCTCCATCAGATCCAATACGATTTCCACATTTTAAATATATAACATTGATATAACAAATCATAGGAAGGCAAATACGATCTTTCATACGCGAGTTGAAGTACTCAAAATGATATCTAATAATCTCTTCGATATTTCTTTATTTTCATAAAATTTTAAATGAGTCCAGATTAGTTTGATAATGATATATATATTATTAAATGTATTACTTGTAATCTTATTCTTTATAGAATACTTTTTGTGTACTTTACATTCATTCTGGATCATTATAGCTTCAGAAAAAGATTTAGAATCAATTATAACTTCATCAAGTTTTGGAATTAGTGGAATATCACATTTAGGTAACAGTAAATTCAAATTAATAATATTTTCTGTAATGACTATAGATTCATACCGTATAACTTTGCTCTGAACAAAAGATAAATGAACATTAAACGTCTTAAAATTCGATAACATTGAAATACAATTTTCTTTTCTTTCAATAAAACTAGTTGGTTGGAAACACAATAATTATTAAATGAGTAAACAACTTCAAAATTTTCAAAACAACACATTTTATAGTGGGTACATTCAATTTGGTCAATAATTTCCAAAGAACTATCATTACATTGGAATTCAACTGCCATATCTTCCAGCCAAAGTTCATTTTCAATAGTTTCATAATTTAAATTACATTTATTAGTTATTGAATAACTCTTTTCACCATATACATCATAATCATCACTTAATAATAGTTTATTTTCAAAGTTCAAAGATTTAAAAGATCTTAAAGTGTTACAAATATTTTTATTACTTTCATTGATCTCAAGATCCCCACTTTTAAATTTATCTTGAAAACTACACTTTCTAATATTTTGTTTGGAGCATGTTATTGAACTTTACAACTTTATTACAATCAGCCATATTTAATTCAATGTATGAAATCTTTCGAATTAAATCAAATATGTCATCATATTCCACAACAGAAGATATGCTGATTCATATGCTGAAGCATATATAAAGTAATCATTCATAAAATCAGTAAAAGCAATCGGGTCGCCTTCATAAGGCTCCAATGGTAATTTCTGAAAACTGGAAAAATCGATATTCTCTCTAATAACTGATTCTGGAATTTTCTTTTTATTCACAAAGAAATTTTTTTGATTCATTTTAAATAACTGATTATTTTTTTTTTCAAATCACATACCTAAATTTCAAATTGTTAAAACAAAACAAATTTACCTTTTCAAATTTAAATTCAAAAATTTTCATTAAATTTCACTTTAAATTTTTCCAAAGTTTCTCAAAATATCACAATTATTTGAAATTTCTCTTTGATCACGTTTAAACAAAATTTCTATTAAATAAATTTTCACCGACTTTGATCACGTCGGGCTCACCAAATATGTTGGGGTTGTCGATGAATTTAAATAGGAATTATTATCGATCTGACTTCAAGCGTGCTTTAAACAACAGTAACGAACTCCAAACGATATAAACTTTATTGATTAATACACTTTATCTCCACTTTATCTCCACTTTAAAATGACACAACGAATTATCAATCGATCACACTTAGTGCTTATTGCGACCCTTCGGGAAGAATAGCACTTTTCGGATCAATTAGCTTTACAATCAACTGACTACTGCGGTGGGTTTCTGAGACCGGTAACTCTGATTTAGTTGCTTCGCTTTGCTTTGACCTTGCTTAATTTCTGTTTCTAATTTCTCTTTAATTCCTTTTGTTTTTCTTTGTCTTCTGTAATTCTTTGTCTCCTGCAAATTTCTTGTCTCCCGCAATTTTGTCTTATTTTTTGTGTTGTTGATTTCAATTGCGCTTCCTTTTTATACTCTATCCTTCAATAACACTTACTGCTGTCGAATAGAATCTCTTACCGCTAATTAATTTTGGGCCACCATGACCGATGACAGCTGTCCAGATAAATCGTTTTTTGGAGATGCCCTTTCCCAGATTTTATCTTGAAAGGGCTTTTGAGATGATGTGCGAATTTTGTTTTTGTTTTTGTTTTCCAAAATTCGCACTTGTTAATTATAAATGACCTTCTTTGATTTAATTGTCTGTTTTTATTGATTTTCTCTTATTCTTTTCTTGTTGTTCAACATTTCTTTTTCATTCTCTTTTTATGAGGCTCCAGAACCACATCTTACTCACTTCTCATTGTTTCCCCCAATCATTTTACATTTTTATTAATTATTTTATTTCATTATTTAGGTATCCTCAACAGTACTCAAAAAATTCAGGAATAATAGAAGTAATTTATACGGTTGTTGGGGTTAACAAAATGCGCAAAAGTAAAAATTGAAAATCAATAAAAACATTGATATTCGAAATAATAATTAAAAAGTAAAATCAATTAAAACTTTAAAATAATATTTATCGGGGGAAACGGGTGTGGGCGAATGCCAACTGACGAGACGAATCTAAATATAATAAAATTATATCGATTGGGGGTCCCCAGAAAGAAATATTTTATAAAAATAGAAATTAAGTAAAAATTAATTGGCTATTGGGAAACCCGAGCTAATAGGAAGTCCGAACCAACTGAAAACCCGAATAGTGTGAGAAACCCAGAAACTCAACAAATTTTCTTATTACGGAAAAGGAAATTGGTTGACGAAGGAAACACGCGATAAAAAAGAAACCCGCCACTAAAATATTTATTGTAAACAAATGGAAACCCCGGGAGCCAAGAAATAAATAAACCAATTTAGTAAGCGCGAGACTTGATTTGCGAGATGAGTATAAAAAGAAAAGGCAGATCAACAAAATTGCCAGTTGGTCGAAGAGAATATTTCAGAGAACAGAGCAAAGGACGTAATATGTTTAAAGGTAAATCAATCAGCCAAGCAAATTAAATTCTTGCCCACAACACAGGCACATCTCCCTTTGGAAGACGTATCCCTGCGCATTGAAATATTGTGAAATCGTGCAGAGTAATTTTTTAGAGTATTGTGAATTGAATCGATTTTTGTGAATAAAGTTGTGATATATAAATTTGAAATAAATCTTATTGTGTTTGGTTAATTGAATTGATTAAAGAAGGACACCAAGGAGTCAGACCTAAGCACCAACTTTCTATATAAAAAACCCAACACAATATTGAATTAGAAATAAATTTTTTGAAAATGCAAATGTTATTCAAGATAATTTAAAAGATGTTTTAGCAACTTCTAACAGAACGAATTAAATATTAGCATATTAAACGAAATGAATATCTTAATGGAATTGGATAAATATGATATTGTTGGTAACATCAGAAATAATAAATGTTTACTAAGTTTGTAAGGGAATTTTTAAAATAAAATAATTAATAAAAATGAATTTGATAATTTAATTCTCATGAATTAATATAGATAATAAAGAACTTTCCAAATATATTTATATTAAATAAATGGAACATGGGCCTAACAGATATTTTAAAGCATAAAATTCAAACAAATGCATATTGTGTATAGATATTGTCATTTCCTTTAACGAGGAGGATATTTCTTTGCATAGTTTCTTTTTCATTTGTCGATATTTTGAAGTCAAATAAAGATAGACCAATGAACTTTTTATGTTTATTAAAGATGGAATTTTTAGTGTAAAATAATTTTATCAATGAATTTTATTAAATAAATTTTTGAACCTGGATCTCGTTGGTACACAGTAGTACCTAAGTGTATACAATAATAGTTAGTCGTCAACGATAACAACCCTACTCCTCTAATCTGGAACACAATGGCATAATAATATACATTACCCCCCCTGTTGATGTAATTTAATCTGGATTAATCTTTAATTATACAATTAAATAATTAATTTTGGCTATCACACACTCTACAATACAAATTATACAGGTGTAAATGAACTGGATAAAAATGGCCTAAATCGCCTCTCGATAAAAGTTCAACTCATAATAAAAATCCGATAACCTAATTCTTAATTTAATAATAATAATAATAATAATAATAATAATAACAATAAAATAATAATAATAAAAAAAAATAATAGTAATAATAATAATAAATTCATCAAAAATCAAATAAAAAGTTAACTAACTTGGTATCAACATCTAAATACTAATAACTTATTCACACTGAGCAACCCCCTTATTAAGCACTGTATAGCATTGGCTGAGTCCTGTACAACTCATTTACTAGGTGCTATACACCATCCACCAAATACTGTACAACAATCACTAGTTATAATCTACCAATGACTGAGTAATGTACAACATTAAACAGGTACTGTACAACTCACTATATATACACTATTAATCACTGAGTACTAATAGCTATGCATCAATACTTGGTTAGTTTCTAGTTTTATTGGAACTCCTAGTGTTTAAAAAGTCCATATCTTTAGATAATAACAATTTCAAATATTTCCCAAAACTAAAATATATTTTTAAAACTACGTTGCATAAAACTAAACCTTTTTAAGGAGATTTTCTGATATATAAAGACACTCAGCAGATTTTAAGCATTCCACAATCATTCCACACAGCATACTATTAATTAATTTTTTTTGAATTTTAATTTTAAATTTATTTAATTTAAAATATTATCTCAAAATATATATGAAAAATATGAATGACTCATGTTTTTACCCTGACATGACCTCTTTGAACCGCTGTAGAATAAAGACCATGATTCATACACACCCACGTGACCCCTGACTCATCCTCTACATGATGAGTCATTGTTTTCCGTCAGTCAATCATAAAGCTGTGCTGGATGGCTCACATCTATCTACTACCGTTTTAAAACATATCAAAAATTAAATGACATTCTTTTTCAAAAACGTTTCTAAGTTGGAACAAAAAAACCATACATACCTTTTTAAGACAAAACCTTTTCATAAATTCGGTTATTCCAATCTATTAAAAAACTTTTTTCAAAAAGTAGTTTGTGCTGGTTTTTCCAACTAAATTAATTCGCGAATCAGGTCACCCGCAAACTAAATTGGTATTGGCATTTTTGACATCTCTCTGTCCAAAACCAAATTAGTTATTTCTGGGCTACCGGGGTTTCCATTTGTTTACAATAATTATTTTAGTGGCGGGTTTCTTTTTTATCGCGGGTTTCCTTCGTCAACCAATTTTGTTTTCCGTAATTAGAAAATTTGTTGACATTCCGGGTTTCTCACAACGTTCGGGTTTTCGGTTGGCTCGGACTTCCCATTAGCCAATTAATTTTAAATTAATTTCTATTTTTATTAAATATTTCCTTCTGTGGAATCCCCAATCGATATAATTTTATTAAAACAATTTATTCAAAAAAGAAAAATAATAAGTTTTCTTAATTTTCAAGGAATATAAATGAACTACATTAAAAAGCTTATAAACGTAACGAGAAATTATAATATTTTAATAATAATAATAATAATAATAATAATAATAATAATAATAATAATAATAATAATAATAATAATAATAATAATAATAATAATAATAATAACAATAATAATATCAATAATAATAATAATAACTTTGTGATTGGTAACGATAACAATAACGATAATAATAATGATAATGATAATAATAACTTAAATAACAATAATAATGATACTAATAATAATAATAAGTTATAATAATATTTTCGTTTTTCAAATCAATCGAAATTATATAAAGATTCCATGAATTGGTTTCTGTCATTTTATTAAATTCCAAAATAATGCGATAACGATTGATTTAATTATACCAATAAATTGTGAATGTAATCATCTGACTTTAATTTGTTCATTCATTTCCAATTTACAAACAACTCGAATCAATATCCAATCTATTTTTGCCGACAGTGGAATTTCTCCCTACTTCTTTGTCAAATTTTGACATTTAATTTGAAATTTATTAGTGATGCTGCAAGATCTCGTACTCCGTGAAGCTTCTAAATCCAAATTCCCAGGTATCTGAGTTCTGCATGTAGGTCGTGGCCTACTAAAATTTTACCCATTGTTAATCTCTGTATTTCTAACCTCTCCGCGTATTGATCTCTCTGATTCCTACTGGATACCTCTGTGATCCCATGAATCCTTGAATTGAAATATCGGATTCTTCTCGGAGTTAAATAGGTATTTTTAACTACTCCTCCATGATAGTTCATAATTGCCACAGCCAGTGGTATCATCTTCCCAATTTCTGATGTCCCATATTCAGCATCTACAAATAATATCTTATCACGGATTTCTTCAAGACTCATTTCCTTCCTTATAAACGACATTTTCTTTTTCAACATGTATTCTGTAATAGGTAATAATGTCGAATCTTCATTTTAGCTGGGTGTGCTTTCGGAACTTCATGTGCTTCGCTCTCTGTTCTAATTTCTATGGCTATAATGACTTCTTCATTTTAGCTCCCATCGTTTTTGTCATTGCTTCTCTTTGTATCTTCCATGATGTTAATTTCTTAAGCTCCATCCATAATTGATTTTCCTCATTCAGGACTTCTATCATTCCCTTGATAATGTGTATATAACACTCCTCCCTTCTGGATATCTGCATCTCTTCCGATAATTTCAATTTGACTTGTCGATGAACTTTAAGAATTTTCGTTTTCATTTTTCTATCATCAATTCTTAGATAGTTTGGGATCTGTAGATTGTCATTGATTTGGAATCTTTGACCTGCGTGATTTCTCTGTAGTTTGGCGTAACTGTCATATACTAATTTTGTCCACAGAATTTGTTAAATATTATGCTAAAATTATTTATAATTAAAGTTAGGTTATTTTTAGATTTTGAAGCCAGGGTTAAGATGAAGCACCGGAAGGGTACTGTCACACTCACTAGCTATATAAATAATAATAGTAATAAAACATTTACCGATTTTAAAATTTTAAAAACTTGGAGATTATTTTAAATATTTGTTTGGTTAAATAGATTCACCCCTGCATTATATACTTTAAAAAATTTTTTTTGCATTTTATTTTCCCTTACCGTCTAATCCCGTATCAGACAATCAAATTGATTTTTCTTGTATCATATGAAAAAGTGCAGATTTACACAAAATGCTAACAATATTCATAAAATAATTGATTTAACTACTATTACACGATTACTACTTTATCAAATTGCATGCAAAATTATGTCTTACTACACAAATGTTTCTTCATAGCCAATCCAAGGAATTGGAGTCCTGGATTGATTCACAGAAGATTTAGATAATAATCGGGATTCATATAGAACAATGACAATGAGAATCGCAACACATATTGTTATAATAATGATCGCCAAGAATAGTGTTATGCACACAAATTCATTATCATTTAGTTTTAATGATATAGTTTTATTTTTCGGAATAAACACATTGGTATACGAAAAGTTGGTTTCATTGGCTGATTGTGGGATTCGAATAACTTGGTTTGATTTCGGTAGATATTTATTTTCAATGCCGTGATGCCGAGTTTGAAAAAGTTTGTCTTCCACAAAATTAGTTTCCATAAGTCAGAAAATAGATAACGTCGATAATATTTGATTTTTACAAACACTAGTTTTGAGATTAATGTCGATGAAAACCGTCGAAAAGTTAATATTTGAGATTTCTTTTCGCCTACTAGTACCGATTGAATTTTCCCAACAGCTCTTTGATTTAGATTCGCATGCCTGGTAACTTTTATGTATTGATTAAAATAATCGAAAGTCACTCGACTTGTTTCATTTATTACTCGTATCGTTTGTTGATCGGAATGAATCTTGACCAACTGATTATCGCTAGCCGTTCCGTTTTCATATACGGATTTTTCGTAATAATGAATATGTTTGAAACAATTTTAAATTTTTAATGTATCTATAGCATGATGTTGGAAAACCGTTTTTACTTGTTGGGATTCCTGAGATTCCCAATACACATAAGCACTGGTTCAATTGATACTCGGTTCCATAATTTCTTTGTCCAAATATTGATACGTATAATATTTTTTATTTTCGTATTATTACTTTTTGAATCCCATTGTGTAATTAACCAGGGATATTCATAATTCATTCTCAAGTGACGAGCTACATGGCTATTTTTATTGTAACGCAATTTTATTGGGGTTCAAAAAAATTCAATAGACCACTTATTTCGATTTCATCGGCCATTCCACAATAATAAATCCATACAATTTGAGTAAATGTTGTGTATATACTAATTTTCTCTAACAATGGCAAGGTTTTAATTGCATAAGATGGAAGCATTCGCTTTGCATTCGTACACAAAACATTCATAATCATTACTGTAGCAATCAATACAACTTTATTGATGTAACTTAATGGAGCTGGGTTTTATTAAATTTTAAATTTAATTACTGTTCTATCTTTATCTTTGTTTAATTTCGATCTTAACGGATATCGTGCTACATCTTCAGCTGGTACTTTTTTACACCGATTTACATACACAACAATCGTTCCAGCTTTTTTGTTGTTTGGCGGACGCAATTTAAGATTAGTCTCTGTTGTATCACATACTAGATACGGTCCTTTAAATGGTCTCTGTAGTTTAAATGATAACCCTTTTGTAGGCTCGGGTTTATTTATGTACACAAAATCTCCGACTTTAATATCATGTACATGCGCGCACTTATCATAGCATTCTTTATAAGCTTCTTGGTGATGTTTTATTTTAAGTCCAGCTTTGATCCACACTGATTGCAGTCGTTCTTGCATAATTACTTTATAATCAGTTACGTCCATATATTGAAAAATAGGTGGCTGAAATTCAAGATCATTTGGCATATTGTTCCGTTGCAAATACATGAGATAAAAAGGTGTTGTACTCGTACTTTTGTTTACTGCATTGCGGTATGCAAATAAGCAAGGTTTGATAAACAAATCACAGTCCTTCTGCTTCCGGTTTACATGTGATGATTTCATATTAATTAATGTACCGTTAAATCTCTCCACTATACCATCTGTTTGTGGGTGAAAAGATGATGTGCTTAGTTTCAATATACCAAATAGTTTCGTTATTGACTTGAATAAATCACTTTGAAAATTCGTCCCTTGGTCTGTGAGCAGTTTGTTTGGCGCTCCATACCTAAAAATAATGTTTTCCACAAACATTCTTGCTACTGTTTTTATAAGCATCAGGCCATTTAGTTAAGTAATCACAAAACACAATGATATATTTGTTTCCGCTAGTTGTTTCTGGTAGTGGACCGACAATGTCCATTGCTGTCATTTCCATTGGTGCTTCTGGCACGGACATATGTTTTAAAGGAACCTTTATTTTCCGTCCTGTGTTTCTTCTAGTTAAACATACTGCACATTTATGACACCATTGTCTAACATCTTTTTCCATCATGATACAACAACAGTAATGTTTTTCGATGTTTTGTAGGAACGATAATTAATAAATTTTCATTTTTTACACATTTTAATAAACCATCATGGATAACGTATTTATGTTTTTCTTCGACAACATGCTTCCAGTCACTCTCTTTCTTGATTGTGACCGCATGTTGACGTAATTGATTTAGTTCATCATCATCTTCTTGATCATTTTGTAAGTTTTCGATATTATTTGCCATTCTAATAGCCATAAATATTATATCATCGTAATTGATTTTATTTGAAACAGTATTATCTTCCTTGGGTATTCTTGACATAGCGTCTGCATTCGCATTCGACTTTCCTGTACGGTATTTTCGAAGTCATGTTCTTGCAACGCGACCGACCATCTGATTAACTTACTAGCCCAATCTCTGTGCTTCATTAGCCATTGTAACGGATTATGATCCGTGAAGACGACAAACTTTCTTCCAACTAAGCATTGTCGGAAATTAGTTATCCCATAAACTAAAGCTAACGTCTCTTTTTCTTTAAGTTTGTCGAAAGCTTCTTGCTGAGCCGTTGCTCATTTAAATTTGGTATGCTTCTGTAATAACATATTTAAAAGTTGTGCGAAATGTGAGAAATTTTTTATAAATTTTCTGAAATAACTAACTAATCCAAGAAATTGTCAAACTTGATCCACATCATTTGATTTTTTTTTAGATATTTTAACTATTTAGGAATTGAAAAAACAAGTCATTTATATCAACCATAGATAAAGTCTTGCAATTGTATATTTAATTGAAAGATCGGATTAGAAAAACAATTCCACAATTTCACCATAAATTGGGCCAAAGACGACGTCAACGAACGAAGACAACACCCCGCATGCATTTTACAACATGTTAGGTTGCCATTTGTTTCCCCACGAATTCTAACTAGTACTGCCAACGCTGAATCACCGAGAAAACTTGACGATAGATGAAGAGACTCATTCCATGAAGCAAAGAACTACTCATTATTATCTCAAGACCGTCCTCTTATGCACTTGAAGAATTACATAAATATATTTCATTCAATTGTTTACATATATTTAAAACTATTGAATTTGTTAAAGATGGATTATGTAAATTCATTCTGAATAATAGCATTTGTGAAGTTACATTTGATAAAAATTTGGCTATTACATTGGGATTAGATAAGCAAACATATCGGGCAAGTGCTTTATGTGTACGCAAACCAAAAATAATAAAACTTCATAGACAAATGTTCATATATACTAACATCATCGATCCTATAATTGTTGGTGATTCTTTGGTTCCTCTATTGAAATCTGTTTGGGTTGATAAACATGACCAGGATGAAGTTGTCAATATAAATATCGATAATCCCATATACTTACCGGTATCAACATCATGTATAAACAATATAGAAATAAATATTCGTGATGATAGCGGTAAATTTATTGAATTTAGTAAAGATACAAAAACTCATTTGACATTACATTTTCGTAAATTAGATGGCCAATAACGATAATTATTAGTATGTATAGTGGTAGCCAAAGTAGTGGCGAATTACCGTATTTTACTGGTAAACAGTATGGATCTGGATGGTTGAGAACTATTGGTAGATTTACACTTCCTATTCATAAACGCCTTGGTAGTTTTGGTATGAAAACCGCTAAAGATGTGATAATGAATGAGCAGAAAATATTACCATCTCTTAAATCAAATGCATTATCCGAGTTAAGGAAAGTTCTACCGAGTGTTGCAGCTATGTTTCAAAAACAGGAACCAGCACCGACACCTGCTCAAAAACGTTAAAGACATCATAAACCTTATATTAACAAACGAATGAAAGGACATGGAACTATGTTTCAAAAATGATTTGTGGTAAATCTAAATTGTGCTTATTTGATAGACCATCTCCCCAAGCAGTAAATGAAATGGGGGCCTTTGAAGAAGTATTCCCAATGAATTCTATTATGGATAGTAGAACTGATATTGAATTTTATATTAACGGTTCCCAAACTGAATATTTAGATTTGAACGATAAAAATAAATTTAAGTAATTATTTGATGAGTTAGCAATTAATTTATTTAGGGACATGTGAAAATAAATGAAAAGATTAGCATTCATCTTTGAAAATAACGTTTAGTAATTGTTCATTGTGGACGCAATTAAAAATATTACAAAAATGGTAGAAAAATTTCAAAGTTTTTTAACAAAACTATCAAGTTTTACAAAATAATTTCAATAAATCACATACAAGACTGTAAAGAAATAAATTTTTATTCAGAGAAAATACAACAATTGATTGAGCTTCAATGATTAATAGTTTCTTGATAGCAATCAGGTAACTAAACAACCAAACAATTTGGAGACATCAATGATCGATAAAAGAGTCGAGAAGTTAATAAAATTTGTAATTGAAATTGTATTTCTTTTGATTTTTCAAATTTTTATGTGCTTTTATTTAAAGATTTCTTGGTCAGTAAACAATTTTTGATATTGATTTGTTCAGTAACTAGTTATTGATAACATATTGGGATTTTTGTCAATAACCAAGTATTTTAAGGGGAAATGATTGAGAGAAAATTTTATTTTTTAAGTGGGTTAAGTTGGTTGAATATTGGTGTTCAAAGAGTAAATATTATTTAAATATGGCATGTTAATGAATAAGTAAATTATTCAATGCCTAGTATGTATATAGAGAGTTGTACAGTACTCGGTTATTTGTATACAGTACCTAGTGATTGTTGTTCAGTTATTAATGAATTATTCACTGTGTATCAGTATTCAGAAGTTGATACCAAGTAAATATAACAATGGATTTGGTTTCAATGAATTTGATTAATTATCGCTTGATAACAACAAGGTAACTAAGCAACCGAAAAAATTTACAAATTTCGAGACATCAATGATGTGAAAGAGAGTGAAGAAGTTAATAAAATTTCAACTTGTATTTCTTTTTGTTAACCTTTTATGTGATTTATTTCAAATTTTGTTGGTCAGTAACCCATCATTAATATTTATTGGTTCAGTAACTAGTTATTGGTAACATTTTGGGATTTTTGTCAATAACCAAGTATTTTTTGGGGAAATAATTGAGAGAAAATTTTATTTTTAAGTGGTTTAAGATGGTTGAATATCGGTGTTCAAAGAGTAAATATTATTTAAATATTGCATTTTATTGAATAAGTAAATTATTCAATGCCTAGTATGTATATAGAGAGTTTTACAGTACTCAGTTATTTGTATACAGTACCTAGTGATTGTTGTTCAGTTATTAATGGATTATTCAGTGTGATGGGTTATCAGTATTCAGAAGTTGATACCAAGTAAGTTAACGTTTTATGTTTTCTGAAAGTATTATTATTATTATAATTATTACCCTTATTACCCTTATGTAACTTAAAGGTTGACTCTCTATTTAATTTTAAAAAATTCTTACCTAACTTACAATACTTTACTCTAGGCACCTTAAATTACTTTAAGAACCTTAATTTACTTAAATTTATTCTAACGTACTTTAAATTACTCTGATGTACCATAATTTACTTAAATGTACCATAATGTACTTAAATTGACTTTCGATCCTTTAATTTACTTTAATTTACCTTAATGTACTCTAATGTATCTTAATTTACTTGAGGAACCTTAATTTACTCTAATATACTTAAATGTATTCTTATGTACTTCAATTTACTTTAGACCCTTTAATTTACCTTAATTTACTTTAATATACTCTAATGTATCCTAATGTACTTTAATTTATCTTAATTTACTTTAGGTATCTTAAATTATTTTTATCTTGAGCCTAAATTTGCCTATGAAAATTGTGTGAACAAATATTTCAAGTGTTTTTTTAACAAGCTTATAAAATACCTCTGTCAATTTTTTATCAGTAGGCGATTCAAGCCATTTTTATTTTATGCCTATATTTACCTATAGAAAGTATTGAGACCAAATATTGCATTGTTTTTTATTACGAGTTAAAAATATCCCTGACTATAGTGTGTTCATCTTAGGCGATTTGAGCCAATTTATTTTATGTTTTTTCAAAAATACCCCCTGACTATAGTGTGATTGAAAAAAAATTTATTCAAAAAAGATATTTCAATTTATTTCAAAAATTCGCCAAAATTTGAATTAAAAAAAATGTTTGAAAAATTTGAATTTAAAAAAAAATCGCGCCAAAAACTCGAAAAAAATTTCGAAAATAAATTAGAAATTTTACTAAAAAATACACAAAAAAAATTTCGAAAAAAAAATACACAAAATTAATTAAGTTGATTACATCATTATGTAATCAAGATAATCCGAAATTAATCTGTAAATAAACCCCCCCCCCTCCCCCTATTTTATTATGCAATTTTTTATGTTCCAGAGTGCTCCTAACTACCTACTCGATTCGTCTGATCTTTGAATTCTGTTAAAGATTTTTGTCTCATTATGTGCTTTATATCGCCACCGATTAATTTATTTGCAAGTTCGTCTTTTAACTTTGACCAGTCATTTCCAATGTTCCTTTTGTCCAACTGCTGCTATGCCTCTCGTGCTCCTCCTTTGAGATAGTGGCAATCGCTGCACCATCACCGCTTGAGTCCATCCGTTGGCCGTTGCATACATGTAATATTTGCCCATGAAGTCAGCGATTTCTACAGGATCTCCTCCGTACTGGTTTACTGGTAACTTTTGACAACTTGCATAATCATTTGTATCTCTGACGGTCGCTGCTGATGTTGAAACTATTGGTGCTGTAGTTGTCGACTTAGTTGAATTATTGCTGCTCATAGTAATCTTTTTTCGTTGCATGCTTCGTAAATTGTACGGTTCTCGTTTATTTTCCAATTTAGAACGTCTGATATTAACACTTTTCAAAGTTTCGATTTCTCTTTCTCAATATACTTCAATTTTCACAAAGCTTTGGTTGCTCTTTAGATGCTTCTCACCGACGATTCAGATCACGTCGGGCTCACCAAATTGTTGGGATATTAAATATTCGTCGATAAATAAGTCTCTCTCAATTTGACTCCTTGTGTTCAATAATCAATAAGACAAAAATCCCAACAAAGCAATCTTTATTGACAAATATTCACCACGATACACAATAGTTTATTTCTCGTACACAACCTAAGGGTATCACGATGTAAGTCATTGCAATCTGATTAACTTTACCGATTTACTGCTCTTCATTCGTTCCTTTGGCTCGTTATTTCCGAGCTCAGACCAACTGGTAACTTATTTTGTTGTCAGTTGCTTTTATGGTTTTTGGATTCCCATAAATCTGGATTAGTATTGAAAAACAATTTTCCCATTTCGGACAATTTATTGCCCGTTTCACTAATGCCGGGAACCACATTAAGCTGACGTTCAGCTCGGCGGCCCTTGATTAATGGGTTCGTCGGTAAATAAATAAATAAATTAATTAATTTGTCTTTGGGCTCCCGACCCTTCAATATACCTTATCTCAGTCTAGTAATATTTTATTCGTCTTCACAATCAAATTTGCCACCGGTTACCACTTTTTCCCCACGAAAAATATTGATTTTACTTTTTTCAAAATTTTAATTAATTTTAATTGATTTTGATAATTTTAAAATTTTATTATTTTTATTCATGTTTGTTATAACCCAAACAATTCTATATTATTCATTAGAATCTTAATACATGGCCTACCATCATCATTATCATAATTAATTAAATTTAAATAAATATCACTAAAACCCTGTAATTATTTTTAAATTCATTCCTGTCGTTATATTGTTTCATTGTAAAAGTTTCGTCATTCCTTATGTTCATACATTTCAGATCATCAATATTTAAATATGTAAATTCATTAAAATTAATTCAAACATTCCTTATCACATACCTACCTTAAAAGTCCATATTACCATTATCATTAATTAATTTTGATTGAGAACTCCTAGAACATCCCCTTTGATTGGAGCTTGATAGTTTTCCTATTCGTTATTAAATTGATCACACATTAGTAAATTCTCATCATCCATAGTTGGGATAGGCTATTTATTATCTTGATCATTGTGTTGATTTCTAAAATCCCTTAAGTTTTCATTACATTTTTTCCAGGGCTGTGTAATCGCTAAAACACACGACTCCACTCCGACTCTACTCCTACTCAAAAAAGTTTAACTGGGTTTTTTCTACTTTTTCAAAAAGTTAAATTTTTCATGTTATATGCATAAAAATACAAGATTAAACTTTATTAATTATTTATTTGATTTTTTTCCTAAAAACAGCATTGCTTCTATTAAATCTATATTTGTAGAAGCGCTCAAATCAGAATTGAGGATATTAAGAGCGAAAAATAACCGCTCTACGAATACTTAGGTTGGAAGCAATGCTGTAACGGTCAACGCTGAATCTGTTACGATTTCTGAATACCATTGTATTGCCATTTTAATATTTAAATTATAAGCCCGGTCAATTTTGTATACCATTTTCAATATTCATACGTTATACACATTTATTATTACGCAATTAAAATTTAATAAATTTCGTAATTAAAAAAATACATTTCATAGAAAAAATAATCGGACAAAAAACCACTACTCCGTGACTCCAACATCCATTCAGACTCCACAACCCTGCTCTTTTCAAGATTTGAATTTCCATAATTTTTTTCTTTGTTAAAATTTCTAAAATTATCATTATCTAAATTTAACATTGAATTTGGTGTTAAAAACAATTTGGTATACTGAACATTTATTTTTTCTATTTTGGAAATTATCACCCTTATAAAAACTTTTAAACTTCATTAAATTTTAATTGTTATGAACCACTTCTACATAGCTTCCTTTATTCATTACAGCTACATTTTCAGTGAGTTTCGATAATTTCACTTTTTAAAAATACATTTATGTATTTACTTGGCACTAGACCTCTATGTTATTCTTTATTGTCAACTTTCCAATCTTCTTTGAAGAGTTTTGCTTTAATTAAGTCCCGTAATTTGGTAACGCTAAATTTCTATTCTGTCTTCTTTACAATCCAAACAATATTTTAATAAAAATGCTGTTAATTTACTGCTTGTTATTTTGTGCCTCATTACACTCTCAACATTCTGCGCTATAGTCTTTATATAGTCGTTGACAGTTGAAATGGATTTTCGATAGCTCAAAGTATTTTGCAAATTTTCAGCTAGATTTGTTTGTACTCCAAAGGCCTTTGTTAATTTTTCTTCCAAATTGTTTTCAAATGGAGTTTCATCATATTTTTCCTGCTTCTTTCGGTTAAATATGCTAGAACAACGACATTTCCTTGTTGTTCATATAGTTTGATCATATCAAAATAATTTTTTATTTACATGACAAATTCTTCACCAATTGAGTACATTTTTGGTTGAGGAATAATCTGTAGTAATTCGGATATTCCTAAGCTTTTCGTGGTGGCCATGTTAAATAGTTTTAGGTTTGGTAAATTCTAAATTCTATTTTATGACATAACAGTTTTGGAATATTTATCTCTTTGAAGTCAAAGACTATTCTGTAATACTGAACATAAAATATGATATATGCTTCAGGCATACAATAACATACGCACATGTATCAAAGACACATGTATTTTAATTATACCTATTAAAAAATATTATCGACAAACAATTTTTATTTTATTTAAACCTGAAATCAATTTTAATACGATTAAGTAATCTTTCAAAATCATAAAACTTGGAAAATTCGTTTTAAAATATTGCATTCTATTAAGCATACGTTTCTGGTACAAAGTAAATTTTATGGAAAAATAAGTTGCCTTTATCTTAGTAAATGTAAGGGGTCTTTGTTCTGACTTATGCTATTTCCGCTTTTAAACGTATGTAATTCACATTCCATTTTCATTGACAAAGAACGGTTTTAATATGGTTTTATCCAATGGAGTGTTATTTGTCTCACAGTATTCGTAATTCAATATTTATTATATTGAAAATTTAACTCACTTTCTAATTTTCTTCTACTTGGTATACACATCTTTAACGATCTCAAAAAATTGAAAACTTTATTTGCGCTGATTACTGGCTTTTGGTTATTACTGCTAATTTTATATCAATGAAAGCATTATAAATCAAAATCTGTACCAAATTTCAGACTGAAAAGCTGCATATTCTCTCGCAAGTTCTGTTTGTGTGGCATTTAATGAATCGAAAAATGTTTTAATTTCAACGGAATCTGCTTTTTGACTTTGATAAACCATTGGTAATGAATAAATTATATTTGGATGCTTCAAATATGCTGGATACATGTCATCATGAGCAGTTGCACATCTGTATGACAAATTTAAATTGTAATCCAACATTTCTGATGTTTGAAAATCTTCATCGTCATCTCCAAATGGATTCATGACACACATAGCTACCTACAAAATTTTAATTGCGATATTAATATAACTAGATTAAAAACTAACTTTTAACCAACCCATAATAAAAACGAATTCAAAAATATTCAGCAAAGGAAATTTCAACGGGAAATATATATACGAATTTTTTTCTGGATCCAGAAATTGTGATGTCATAATTTGCACAAGAAAATATGAATAAACGACAATAATTACAACCTAAAAATATTAGAAGAATAAAATTTTTAAAAGTATTAGTTTTTTAAAAGGAATCAGATTATTCGTCAGCTGTTTTTAGCTTTTAAAATTTTCTATTATTAACCATATTAAGGACATTAATTGGTTAAAAAATTTTATTATAATAAAAATTTCGGTAAATTTAAAATCTACTAATCTTAGGATATTCAAACCTCTTTATTTTGAGAATTATACATTATTAATTAAATTTTTTATAAATTAGATTTTTAACCTATAGCCTTACACTCTAAATCCCTATGGTGAGGTGTTTTCAGTAGAGAATTGAATATTTCGGATGATTTGCCAGAATGATTTTAAATTAAGTTGCAAAAATCTCATATTGCCACAGAAGAGATCAGTGTAGTAAGAAAAAATTGACTGGAACAGAATACTGTTACAAACCGACCAAGAAATGTTGGCTCAACAGAATACGATAACGAATCGAGAAGTTATTGAGAAGGAAAACCTAATATTGCAAAAATTCAATGTAGGATATGTCACAACTCCATAATCTATTACATATACCAACTCCATTAGTGATTTATTAAACTTTACACTCAATCTTAAATCTCCTTGTTCGGGTAATTGACTGGTAATGAATGGGTATTTATCTCTAAAATTTTTGAGTGTGATTCCACAATTCATGTTTTATCCAAATATCCAAGATTTCTCACAATACTTTGCATGTAAGTGGTAGTATAATCATTATTTTCAAAGTCTTGTGTATAGATTTCTCTATGGTCATTATTTTTAGACAGAGTTAATGATTTAATATCCAGATGTTTAAATACTGAGCATAAGTCATTATATTTCCCCTGTATTAAGATTCGGTTTGAAAAACTACAAGAACAAAGTTTGGTAATTTTTTAGTTACTGTTCTTTATAAAATGATGATGAACCTTTACTGATGGTAAAGTCAACTAAATTATTATTATTATTTTTATTATTAAATTAAATATTAATATTATTATTTTTCAAAACTAAATATTATTATTATTATAATTATTTTATCTCTAATTTATATTATAGTTCTCCATAATTATTATTATTATTATTATTATTATTATTCACAAATTTAGTATTATCATTTTCACAATTTTATTATTTTCTCTAATTTAATATATATAATTCTAAAAATATTATTATTTTTAGTTTTGTCTTTAATTTAATATTGTAATTCTAAAATCATTATTATTATTATTATTATTATTATTATTATTATTATTATTATTTTTCTCTCTAATTTAATTATTATTATTATTATTTTCTCTCTAATTAAATATTAAAATTTTATTAATATTATTACAATTTTCACAATTTTATTAATATTATTATTATTTATTTATTTCTAATCTATATTATAATTTTCTCAAAATAATAATTACTTTTATTATTATTCACAAATTTAGAATTATAATTTTCACTATTTTTCTCACTAATTTAATATTATAATTCTTAATAATAATTAACAATATTTAGAATAATTTGATTCAATAGAGATTAATAATGAATTCGTAACTGTAACCGAGTTAAATATATTTTATATCACATTACATCTAGTTTACATAAATTGATAACTTTATTCTGTATTTTCCCTGATTTTAAAAATGAAATTGAATATTTGAATATTAAAATTACCCTTAAAACTCATATTAATAATCAATAATGATATTAATAATTATAAAAACATAGTAAAACTGATTAAAGAGATATTATTTGCAATTCAAAAACAAAAGAAATATTATTTCAGGTCCAATGGACATACACTAATCTGATTGGACAAGTTTACATCAACTGAATATTCTAATCGTAAATTTTGAATTATGCTTTATAATTTAGAGAAAAAAATAATTCTGGTTGGCAAAATGGATGAACTTTATCTGCGCTCTGGATAATATTCCATTTATAATATTACTCTTTAAAGTAGTGGGATGTGTCACCGCACAACATCTCCCTCCTGTTTCTTAAAATTTTTATAAGTCTAAAAGTACAAGGTCATTTAAACAAAGACAATGACTCATTTAAGGTCAAATAATTTTAAGAAACATTAAGTGACTCATTCAAGGTCGTTTGATGAGTCATCATAATTTCTCAAGATCATTCAAACAAAGACCATGACTCTCAAAAAAATTAAATGTTGTTCAGAATTTCTCAAGGTCATTCAAAACTTTTTTAAAATAGAATTTACTATTTAATATTAGTTGTAAAGTTAAAATATTATTATTTTTCTATTACTTATTATTACTATTTATTATTATTTCTATTATTATTATTAAATTTGACTTGCTATCTACAATAAATCTTCTATCGAGTATCTTTTTTTTATTAAATCAATGGTAAGTAATTGTTTCCGAAAGTGTGTGTGATTTGATAGTCTGTTAGTTAATGTGTGTTGATTGATACTGTTGTTTAATTATGTGTGTGTGTTGATTGATTGTCGATGTGATTGGTCGAGAAAATAATTACACACATTTGAATATAATGATAAACATTTTAAGAATTTGTCTTAATTTAACAAAATCTAAAATTGTAAGTGAACTTTAAAGATTTGTAAATATGTAATTTATTTATTTTACATATCAACACAATGAATACTAACGACAACAGCAATATGAATACTAGCTATAGTAACGGTTAAGAAACAAGTAATTTAAATTTTATAATTTGTTGGAGGAAATTATCACACAATATGTTGCAGAAAATTATTTTCAATATATTGTTGGAAATAAATGTAAATGATTTAAGTTAATTTTTATTTAATAGATTTAATTATTATTTTAGGTTATCCTATTAATTATCAACAAAATTTTCAACAACATTATAATCAACAAAATTATCAACAACATGAAACAAGTAAATTTTTAATTTTTATTAAATAGATTTAATTATTATTATAGGTTATCCTATTAACTAAAACAAAATTATCAAAATATTAAGAATAAAGTCATCGCAACTGAAGATTTCATTGACAATAGTAAATGTTAGTTTATATAGAATTTTATAATTATTTAATATATATATTTTAAATATTATAATTATTTATTTAAATATATTTTATTTAAAGGTAGAATTCAATCTAAATTTTTATGAAAATAAGGACAACATCTTGTTAATTTATATATAATGTAGTCCGACCCCTGCTCAAATTTTAGATTTATGATAATTTTTAAATTATTTTAGAATAATATAAGTCGACTCCTGTTCAAATATTTTAAAGATCTTAAAATAAAAAGGGCCGACCCCTGTAAAAAATTCTTTATAATTTAAAATAATAAGTGAGTAGTGGGATGTGTCACCTTCAGCACATGTCACATACAGCACACCCCCCTCCCAGTAGAAAATTTTTCTAAGTACAAAAGTACAATTTTTCTGAGACAAAGACAATGACTCATTCAAGGTCATTGGGTGACTATCATATTTTTCAAGGTCATTGGATGACTCATCATATTTTCCAAGGTCATATTATTTTTCAAAAATTTAAAATTACTACTTATTTTTATAAGTAGTGTTTTATTTATTAATATTTTAAAATTTTAATTCTATTACTTATTTTTATAAGTAATGTTTTAACTATTAATATTTTTAAAATTTTTATTAATATTATTATTATTAGACTATAATTAATATATAATAAAAATAAAGTCATGCAACAAAAAACTTTTATTAAAAAGAAATAATTCGACTATAGTAATATTGTTGAAGAGCTTTATTCAAAGCCAATTCCACATACTTCCGATATCAGGCAGCGCAGCAATGTCATCCATCACCTCATGGATTTTCAGGTTCCATATCTTTTGACATTTTGTTTTGCTTGACGTCCCATAGGAACTCATCGATTACGGAAAATATCCATATAGATGTATGATTAAAGACCAAGTCTGGAATTATCGATGTTGGCTTATCCTTCAACGTTTCATGTATATCTGGATAATAGAATTCCAGGCGTCTTTGATAACTTTAAAATAATCATCTACAAAATAGTTAATAATAATAGTAATTATTAATTACCATAATGTTTAATTTCATTCATAGCTTGAACTGTGCTCAGTACAATATCATTCAATATAATGATAAAAATTGAAATAACAATTAGTTTTATACTAATTTAAACCAATGAGAAGTTAAACACACAAACCTTTAGCTATAAACAATAAATATTAATTTATATAGATTTGAAAATGATTAAAGAAATTTTAATAATAATATTAGTTTTTAGTGTTTTTAATATTGCTAACTCGATTGTTGTAACCGTTCAAGGTAAAAATTCAACAAGATGCGTATGTCCTGATACAGCAGTGTTGATGGATATTTTGTATCTGATAGATAGGCCTAGATATTTGGAAACTCCAGTCAAAAGATTATCTGAAAGAATGAGTAATTTAGAAGTCCGATTTGAACTCACATATGAGACTTTAAAAAGAGCTCAAAACGAATTATACGATGATATTATGTATGTAAATAAGACCATTGGTATTATCAAAAATGAATTAAGAAAATGAATATTAGAATTGAATGAAAATCGTAAACGTAATGAAAAAATGATGAATCAGGTTCAATATAGTATAAAATTTTATTCTAATAAAACAACTGATCAATTAAATCGTATATTGAAAGAGGTTCAACAACCGGTTAACAAATTGAAAGAAGTTAATGTTAACAGTGGCAAAAAATCATCATTGTAATTTCCATTATATATTTTTACATATTTTCTTAACATTGCAACTTCTTAATGTTCATGCATGATTCTGATTGGTCCAATATAGTATAAGTAAGCCTACATCTCCAAATATTTTTATAAATTGCCAGAAACTAAATTTTTTATAACATTATTGAATGAACTAGTTTCTGATAATAGAGAAGAAGATGATATCATTAAAAACATAAAATTCACGGTAAACCGTACCGAGAAAATCGTAGAAGACATCTCATTTGATAATCGATATTTGGTTATATGTTTGATAAAAATAATAAATGGATGCGAATAATAGTAGGATTAATGTATATGAAACACATGATATTAAAATCTGGTTCCGACTATGAAAATTATTTCCAATGGTCTATAGAGGTATATTACTATTTATTATTCTCTTATTTTTATCATTATTTAGGTAATAGAAACAAAAACTGGGTTGAAACAAACGGTGGATGGATAGCAATTATTCAAGTTACCTCAGAAGCCAAACGTACAGATATTTATATTGCAAATTGTAAATTTTTATTAAAAATATTAACTGGAGCATCGGTTTTATATATATGTAATAACGTTTACCATAAATTTTAATAAATATTTCTTTGTTATTATTATTATTAATAAAAACTACATTTTTAAAGATTTATTGATTATTACATGTACATGCTTCTTCACCACAATATTCAATCATTATATTTTCTATGGCATGGACAACACAAGTCTTAAATTCGTTGAAATTGAGTTATATTGAGTTTGACTGGATTTACCAATTGCATATCTGAACTGGTTGGAAACTGATAGTAGAGCTCACTATTTTCTTGGTCATGTTTGATTTATGATCTTTATAAGGTGGTGACGAACTTTTATACCAATCAGAATCATGCATGTACGTATTTCTATTATTATTATTTTTATTATTAATTAATTAATTAATTATAACAAAGCCTGTGCATGATCATCTCTTGATATACAAAGCTAGTGCATGATAAGTGCATGATTAATAACAAGGAACACATGCATACACACTCAAGACTGTATGCGATTTACAAAGAAAACACATACATACTTTTGTTTGTATGTGATTTACAAAGAAAACACACATCAAAATCTCTCACCTTTATGTGTGTGTGTATTTCTATACTTATTAAGTGTTACATTATTATTGTTATTAATATGATTATTATGATCATTATTATTATTATTAATATTATTATTATTATTTCGTTAATTATATAAAACAATGACTAAATAAAATTACTATTAATAAAACTTGTTAATACTAAAAAGAAATCAAAAAACAAAACAAAGACAAACTAAAAACAAAAAGATGTAACACAAATTATTTATTGTCTTAAAACTTGTTAATTCTAGGGATAATAGCTCGGAAATTATTGTTGCTGGCTTGTCCTTTATTATTGCAATTAGTTGAGGATAATAATACTGTAATCTTCCAATTACCAGGGTTTCATATTCTTCTAAATAAAATATTAATAATAAAAGAAAATAAATAAATAATAAATTTACCTTTTTGAATGTTACTATTAATCGGTAAATCGTACATATTTTTTTTGGCGTAATATTTTCCATTTTAAAAATGAAATCAAATGAATAAGCAAGTTGTTTTAATCAATCATTAGCCAATCAGATGTCGACCAATTCCGTGATTTCATTTTGTATGTCTGTAAAAATATTTTTTTACTCTATATTTCCCCACTGGCAAACACGTTAACACACATTAGGTTCTATTTTAAAAACCTCAGTGCAGGAAATAATTCTGGCTCGAACATACAAAAACATGTTGTATAGATTGATAGATTGTCCCATATCCATGGAAACCGTAATTGACTGTATTTTAATATCCTTTATTCTATATTGTAATTTATTGACGTCTAAAGGTTTCTTGCATCCCATGATTCTGCATTTGCCGGATTTGAAAAATATTATAGGATATTTTCCACTCCTATCAACAATTTGCTGGGTTTACCATTCAGAAACGTCATTTTTGATACATCGAAAGTTCCTTTATAATTTATATTTGATAACATAATTAAACAATAATGAAATATTAATCTATATATATATGATTTTAGTAAGAGTTCATTAAATTATATAATATAAACAAAAACCTATAATTATACAAATTAATAATGGAATTAAGAAATGATGCGGTATATCAAAATCGTCGGCCCAAGCGGTAGTGGTAAAACTATGTTTGTGTGTAAATTACTGAAATCTAATTTATTTCAAACAAAATTCAACAAATTTTATTGGCACAGAGGTGCAGATGAAGAACATGGATTAACTCAAGATAATTTCTGTAAATTGAAAAACATGAAAATAGTAAAGGGTTTCGATAAAAACTGGTGAAGTCGATTTAGGAAAGGTGATGTCATCATTATTGATGATTTGTATCAGGAAGCTAATAAAAAAAGGATTTTAATAATTTATTCACAAAAATCAGTTGACATGTTGGTGTTACTGTGATTTTTATTACTCAAAATCTATTTCATCAGGGTGGCGCACATCGAACAAGGAATTTAAATGTTCAATATTTAGTTATTTTCAAGAATCCTAGAGATGCAACAGTTATTGATTTTCTTGCTCGACAAGCATACCCTAATAATCGTAATTTTCTCATCAGTGCATTTCAAGATGCTACAAAATCACCACATGGATATATATTTCTTGATTTCACACAACAATGCAATGACGATTTACGGGTAAAAACAGATATTTTCAATAAAGAAGGTGCCATGGTTTGCACAATCTAAAAAACTAATAACCGAGAATTTCCGCGCAATGAATCTAATGACGAAAAACATTATTAAAAGGAGTAATAAAACAGATAAAATTGTAATTGTTAAAGGCTTCGAGTATGAAAAGAATGTCTATTTTACAATCATTTCCAAATTTTGTTGTCGATGATTTACTCAAAATTCTACTAAAAGTAGTCAGAGGTAAAATTAAAATTAGTAAATCTAAAAAACTAGTATTGAATAAACATCGTAAGCCTTTGTTATCGCTTGTAAATAATAAAAATCGTAAGCAAATAAGAAAAATCATATATAAACAACAAGGCGGTTTTATCGGAGCAATGTTACCATTAGCAATATAATTATAATATCAATAAACGATGGGACAATCATTACCTAATGTCAAATTAAAATTTAAATCATCTTGTTGTAATGGAGAAGATTTGGACGAACCTAGAAGATGAAGCAGATTTCGGTGGAGTGGCAAAGTTAAAGAAAAGAGTCCCAAATTCGAAAAAGGAAATGCAAAAGTGGTTGTCAGATCAGCTTGCGTACAGTTTAAACAAACCAATGCGGAAAAGATTTCCAACGAGAGCAAATTTATGGCAAATGGATTTGATGGAGATGATACCGTATTCGAAGAATAACAAGGGTTATAAATATATTTTAACGTGTATTGATGTTTTCAGTCGTTTTGCCGCGGTGTACCAACAAAGACAAAATCTGCAGAGGAAATATCTAAAGCAATTAATATTTTATTTTAAAATGGGCATCCAGACAATTTGTAAACTGATTTAGGTATTTTTATTATTATTATTATTATTATTATTATTATTATTAATATTATTATAGACAAGTAGTTTTACAATAGTAAAGTTAAGCAAATCCTGCATCGTCTCAAAATAAATCATTATTCTGTACATTCTCAATACAAAGCCGCCCATGTTGAAAGATTTAACCGGACATTGAGGGATAGATTGAAGAAATATTTCGTGCATCAAGGTAATAAAATATGGATAAATGTATTACCGTAAATACTTGCTGGTTATAATAATTCATCACATCGAGGTCTGAATGGTTTGAGACCCGTAGACATCAGCTCGAAAACATTAGCTAAATCAGTACGGTCAAAAAAAGTCACGTTAGAATTAGTAAAATATCTGCTTCACTTTTCATCAAAAATTTCGATAGTAATTGGATTGATGAGGTATTACAAATTACTAAAATTAATACTAAACACTGTCCTGTAATGTATGTTATTAAAGATAGTGATAACATTGTAATACAAGGAAAATTCTATGAACAGGAATTACAAGTTATTTCCAAACCTACAGTGTTCAGAATTCAGAAAATATTGAAAACTAAAAAGGTGGGTAAGGAAAAACAATACTATGTCAAATGGCATGGATATCAAAAACCCTCATGAATATCATCAAAAGACCTAGTAAAATGAGTTTCTATACAATTTTACCAAGCAATAGTTGCCCACTAATCCATCCGGAAAATCAAGCAAGTAAATTTATGGTTGATCTTCAAAATCCTATTTATTTACATGGAAATTGGGAAGTTGCTTTGCAAGACTTTACATTTGTGTACAATACATTCCCATTTTATAGTCATTGTAAAATCGGTTACAAGAAGCGTGTTCCCAAAACATGTAGTGGTATTTTCTCAATCAATAACATTGATCGATATTGTCATATTCCGAATCAGGTTTTAGATGAAAATAGTGGCATGTTTTTCAAAGATGGATTGGTTGTTAGTTGTGATTTAAGCCCATTTACAATAAAGTTTGAAAATATTGAGAATGCCAAGCAAATGGGTTGTGATAAGCTTAACATTGTTGTTACTGGGAAAGAATACCTATTACGTTTCAAAACATTTGATGAGAACAGTGTAACGACCGAACAAATCAAAATAACTGTATCATATATTAATGAGGTGGAAGATGCATTTACATTTACTAAAGATTTATATATTGAAACACTTGAAGAAATACATAAATATATTTCATTCAATTGTTTACATATATTTAAAACTATTGAATTTGTTAAAGATGGATTATGTAAATTCATTCTGAATAATAGCATTTGTGAAGTTACATTTGATAAAAATTTGGCTATTACATTGGGATTAGATAAACAAACATATCGGGCAAGTGCTTTATGTGTACGCAAACCAAAAATAATAAAACTTCATAGACAAATGTTCATATATACTAACATCATCGATCCTATAATTGTTGGTGATTCTTTGGTTCCTCTATTGAAATCTGTTTGGGTTGATAAACATGACCAGGATGAAGTTGTCAATATAAATATCGTAATCCCATATACTTACCGGTATCAACATCATGTATAAACAATATAGAAATAAATATTCGTGATGATAGCGGTAAATTTATTGAATTTAGTAAAGATACAGAATCTCATTTGACATTACATTTTCGTAAATTAGATGGCCAATAACGATATTATTAGTATGTATAGTGGTAGCCAAAGTGGTGGCGAATTACCGTATTTTACTGGTAAACAGTATGGATCTGGATGGTTGAGAACTATTGGTAGATTTACACTTCCTATTCATAAACGCCTTGGTAGTTTTGGTATGAAAACCGCTAAAGATGTGATAATGAATGAGCAGAAAATATTACCATCTCTTAAATCAAATGCATTATCCGAGTTAAGGAAAGTTCTACCGAGTGTTGCAGCTATGTTTCAAAAACAGGAACCAGCACCGACACCTGCTCAAAAACGTTAAAGACATCATAAACCTTATATTAACAAACGAATGAAAGGACATGGAACTATGTTTCAAAAATGATTTGTGGTAAATCTAAATTGTGCTTATTTGATAGACCATCTCCCCAAGCAGTAAATGAAATGGGGGCCTTTGAAGAAGTATTCCCAATGAATTCTATTATGGATAGTAGAACTGATATTGAATTTTATATTAACGGTTCTCAAACTGAATATTTAGATTTGAACGATATATTGTTAACTGTTCAGGTCAAAGTTGTAGATAAAGATAGAAAACCGTTGGGTGAACCTAGTGATGTAATACCAAACAATTTCTTGTTTTATACACTTTTTAAAGATGCAGTACTCGGATTTAATAATATCAGGATTGAAGGCGGTAACAGTACATATATTCACAAAGCTCTAATAGAAACTATTATAAATTACAATAGCGATACTAAAAATACATGTTTAACTCCTATGGGTTATGGTAGTGATGACGATAGGAAAAAGTGGATTAAGGGTTCGAAATTATTTACCATGTGCTTATCATTACAATTCGAATTTATGGATCAACCGAAATATTTACTCCCAGGTGTTAATGTACACATTAGATTGAACAGATCAGAATCTGCATTATCATTAACAAGTGCCACCACAGCACCAATTCTTCAATTAGTTGACGCAAAATTATTGTTGAGAAGAGTTCGTGTTGAACCCTTTGTATTAGCAGGTCATCAACTGGGGCTTAATTCTAAGCATACAATATATCCATTGAAAACAAAGGAAATTATTCAATTTATTTTTCAATAATACCTATAAGTTTTATGAAAAATCTATTGATATTACCATAACAGTTATTGATATGTTAAGAAAGAAATCTATTGATATTACCATAATAGTTATTGAATTATAAAGAAAGAAACCTATTGATATTACCATAATAGTTATTGAATTATAAAGATATTATTTTATTTTTTATTAGATACTTTATATAGAAATTATTTAATAGTTTGCAGTGAGCATGCAAATATTATATAGGTTTTGTGTATATTATTTTTAATAGATATTTAATATAGGTTTTATTGGAATTAATAAAAGTTTTAATATAATTGTTAGCATTTTCAGATTAATCATTAGATACTTTATATAGGTTTTGTACATATATATTAATTTATTATTTTTTATTAGGCCCTTTTTATCCGAGATATTGCATCTCATCATTACAACATAGCGAAAGATGTCATAAAGACATGAAAAAATATTACCGCCATAGATTTATTGGCATCGACTTTTTTATATGCACCATATGCAAAACATTAAATATAAAGAATTTTATAGGGAACATGCGATTCATTTAAATTCTTTTAAGTCAAATAAAATTAAACTTTTTAAGGAAATTAATAAAAATAACATAGATATTTTGAATATAATGCAAAATAAAACTACATCAAATAAAACTAATAAAAGCCTGCTGAAAATATTAAAATTAATATTCCTAATAAAATGATTAAAAACGAAGTCATCGAAATCAGTGATGATGATGAATCTGATATTATACATAATGTAAATAATGAAAATAATGAAAATATTATAAATAATGAAAATATTATAGATAATGTAAATATTATACCAGATATAAATAATGAAAATATTATAAGTAATGATATTATTATAAATAATGATATTATAAAATTCGGAGGAGCCGAACATATCAGTAAATTTAAATGGAGATATCAAAACTTTACGTTTTGATATATCTAACGAGCAACTAATTAAAATAACTTTAACTGAGCGAATCAGTAATAAGTTAATTTTAGAAATAATAAAATGGGGAGCGTTAAAATTCAATTCGCAATATTAATTAAATTTGAAAAAGATGGCGAGATCCGTGACAATTATTTTTCGAATAATGCGGAGACATTTTCGGATAACTTTTTAAGCGAAGGGGTTAATAAGCTTAATGAAAAAATAGAACAATTCACCCATTTAGGCAGTGGATGGCGTGTTATTAATATTATGAAAATACACTTTATTTTAACTAAATATGCTCCTATTAATCATCTGTCCTGACATAAATATATTAAAACCCTTTCTGCATTGAAAAATAAAGGAGCTATAGTAAATATAAAAAATAATGACGACAAGTGCTTCCTTTACTCTATTCTTTATTTATTAAAAAAAGATATAATTGATGAAAATCCCCCAAAGAGTCTCTAAATATACAGAGGTTTTAGAGGAGTTAGAAATTAATAAATATCCCAAATTTTGAAAAGAAAAATTCTAATTTAAGCCTAGCAATAAATGTGTTTTCGTACACACCAACTGCTATAATTGATGAGGTCCCAGATAATTATGTCTTTCACTATCCTCATTTAAGTTTAATACATAGAACCAAAGTCACTGACGGAAACCCTATTTATTTATTATTGCTTGAAAATAAGGACAGATATCATTATACCGCAGTGACCAGTATTGATAGGTTAATGAATTGCTATCAAACCCCTGACTGCAACATACAAATTAGATGCCGTTGGTGTCCACATTGCCTTAATGGGTTTAGATTAGATAATGCATTCAATACACATGTTGCATTATGCGCCAAAAATCAGACTGGCACAACCCTTTTTACATTACCGAAAATAAAATTTAGAATTACTAAATTACCCAACCTTTTGTGATTTATGCCGATTTTGAATCGGTTTTACCTCCTGATGATAGACATCATCAAATTCATATGCCTATTGCAGCAGGCCTTTTATTAATTAATAATTACACCAACACAAAATCGTATTATTACATTTATGGTT
The DNA here is from genome assembly GCA_022537955.1 of Schmidtea mediterranea. Classification (NCBI taxonomy): domain Eukaryota; kingdom Metazoa; phylum Platyhelminthes; order Tricladida; family Dugesiidae; genus Schmidtea; species Schmidtea mediterranea. Next base: position 188,592,223 of record CM039679.1, on the reverse strand, counting down.
TTGATTACATTCCTGATTTTCTTAAGAAAATTGAGGAAATTGCAACTGAAATTGTTATTTTGTACTATGATTCGGAAGGGGATAAATTGATAGGCCTATGTCTTTCAATGAGGTTCGACAGTTTAAATCTTGTCGAACTTGTTGTTTATGTAAAAAACCGATTGTACATCCGGTTAGAGATCATTGCCATTTTACTGGTAATTATCTAGGGGCAACTTGCCGAAAATGTAATGTAGCTCATAGGATTTATCGATTACTACATATAGTTTTTCATAATTTAAGAGGCTATGACCTTCGCCATATTTTAAAGTACGGTCTCGATCGCTTTCCTTCATGGAATTTAGATATCATACCGACCTCTACAGAAACATTTATTTCATTTATTGTTCACATTAACAAATTGACTATTCGCTTTATCGACAGTATGCAATTTGTTAATTGTTCATTAGCTAAGGCTGTGAAAACACTAACTTCTTTTCCATTGACTTCGTCTGTCTTTCAAGGTTCTATAGTCGACTGTAAAGGTATTTTTCCGTATAATTTTGCTTTTTTGAGGAAGTTCTGAAACTACTTATGAGTTGCCTCCAATTTGAGAGGGGGTAAGTGAAGATAAGTACGATAGGGCACAACTAATCTGGACGCAGCAAAACTGTATGACTTTGCGTGATTGTATGTTAATTTACCTTAAACTTGACGTATTCCTCCTTGAGGACTTTTTTCAACAATTCCGTGCCAAGGGTATTGTTTACAATAGTCTTGAACCTCTAAATTTTTATGGAATTCCGGGTATGTCATGGGCTTCAGCGCTTATGACATTAACGGAACCAATTGAACTTTTACAGGACATGGAAATGTTCAATTTTTACGAAGGCGGAATACGGGGTGGGCTAACATTTGTTAACAAACATTACATTGCTGCTTCGGAGGATACAGAATTATTGTACATAGATATAAATAATCTGTATGGTTGGGCTCTCAGCCAAAGTCTTCCTTAGGCTGATTTTACTTGTGTGTATGATGGTTTGGATGAGGTTTTGAGTGATTGTGCAAATATTGTGGATATCCTTCCATATGGATACACTATGGAAGTTGATATCGAGATTCCAGATTATTTCCATGATTTTTTAAATGACTTTCCGATTGGACCGGAAAAGATGTGCCCACTAAATTCAAAAGTTGAGAAGTTAATGCTCACTTATTATCCTAATGGTTGGTTTCTGGGTTTTGATATTTTGAAACTATATGGTTGTTACCCAGACAACCCCATACAAATATTTTTCGCTTACCACTCGGCACCCGTTGCTGAGCAACGTTGGAACTGTGTTCGAGTGGGTAGATCGTCCGCAAAAAGTGAGCGCTATTGCTAATGCTATAATTGACCGAACGATCCATCGGTCCAACGAGCTGCCGATAGAAGGCCTGTGCTCGATTTCGATTTTTTGGTTCCATTATTCTCCTATCTCTGTCAATTGTTAACCTATACTCTCACATCATTTATCATTACGTCCAATCCCATGGTCCTTCTTATCGTTGTCCGTGTTGATGATTCTTCTATGGCTTGTAGACCCTCTGTTATATTAAATATCCACACAGTATCTCTCTCACCCTTATCCCTATTATTACTATTATGTTCCCTATTATTGTTACTAGTATTACCATTGTTACTATTACATGTATTACCTTTATTAATTGTTACTACTATTACATTTATTATCATTCTTATTACTATAATTACCATTATATTTATTATTATTACTATTATTATTTTTACTATTATTATTATAATTACTATTATTTATTATTATAATTACCATTATCTTTACTATTATCATTATTATTATCAAGTTTTTAGTAGGGATCCTTCCTTATTCCTCAGCTTTATAAAATATCTTTCTTATATAAAGATTCAGCCGTAATCCATCCTTATCTTACAGTTTTCGGCAAGGTATTTTTATTAGCTCGAGAAATTTTAGCAGCGTTCCACCCTTATTTTTCGACTTTATCAGTATATCATACCAACAATTGAGCCGCGTTCCACTTTTTCCTTACAATATTCGCTGAAGTATTTTAATTAATTCGGAAAATTTGAGCAGCGATCCGCCCTTATTTTTTGGTTTCAAGAGAACATTATACTAACCATTGAACAACATTTCACTTATACTTTACTATTTTCGATAAGTATTTTAATCAATTCCAAAAATTTGCGCAGCGTTCTGCCCATTTTTTCCGTTTCAATTCAACATAATTTATTTAATTCTTATATATTATTTAAAATATTATTTTTCATGATTTTGGTTGTTCGGATTAATCTTTTTCCGATGGCTATTCATTTTAACTGTTGCAACGATTTCGCTATTTTCCCCGCTACCCTTTCCCTCTCTTTGTCCTTATGATCTATTTATGTTCATGTTATATTTGATGAGTGCCCACTGGACTACTCAGTGTTAGTGATTTTTAGCCGATTGTTGTTAAAGATTTTAGGTCGAATTTACAGGAAATGAGTGGAGGAGGAGTAGCCAAAAGACTACTTCCCTCCTCCCAATTCCCCTATGACGGATATTATTGACGTTTAGGCCCTGCGTTATTTACGCCGGAACCTTCATGGGTACAGGCTATTGGCAGATAAACTGCACCTACACAGCCTGAACTGTATATTGATTTTGCTTTCTTGCGGTGATGTGGTGGCTGTGGGCCGAAAAAGAATTAGAATAAATTTTACCATATCAATTGAGTAAAAGTTTCGAGCACAAAATTGTTGGCTTTAAAATATTTATTTGGCATACATAAATTCATCCTGCAAATTGGCATATAATCATCTTGATCACAATTCATGTCATTAATTCATAACACTTCGTAAATTCGCATATAAATAAATTGGCATAAAATCATCCTGTCAATAATTCATAACATCATATAAATCAATAACCGTGCACTATCTGAGAGTTAACGTGTTCAGTCAAAACACTTATCAGTGTTAATTGGCAGAATGCACGACTCTCAGCTAGTTATGCACACTAACTCGGGGTATACTAGAAAATTTTTCTCTGAAAAATAAGACTGAAATTTAGTCAAAACACATCAGTATATATACCTATCATTTGGCCTTAACCTTGCGTGTTAATTTTATTGCGATTAAACAAAATTCGACCTTGAAATTATTTGTGTTATCTAAATTAAATTTTTATTAATTTCTTAATTTAAATTGGTAATTTATTTTTAACATTTTTAATTAAATTTATTCATCCAAAAATATTTTATTTTTATTCATTTAATTCATTAATTTTTACTTTTATATAAATGGTCATTTTACGGTCAAATTTTCTTGTTATTGTGTTATTTTTTATGTAGATTTCGTGCGGTTCTTGATGCATTTTGTATTTATTTTATTTTACTTTTATGTTTTTAATTTTATATTTATTTATATTCTCTCAGATTTTAAAATGTTTAGTTGGTGTTATATGTTATATTTTAAGTTATCTTGGTCCTGGGTTTTCGTGCTGTATTACTGATGCATTTAAACAATTCTCAAGGCCATTTGTGTTCTGGCCCAACACTAAGAAGAACTATGTACTTCATTGGAGGCTTCTCAGGCTTTATCTTTCTCTCGGGCTAAGGTTGTTTATATACATAGAGCTATTAAATACAAGCAAGGTCCTATTTTTTAAAATTATATCGATAAAAACACTAACTTGCGTGCAAATGCAGTTAGTGAATTATATAGAGATTTATTTAAATTGTATAACAACAGTCTGTATGGTAAATCCGTGGAGAACCTTAAAAAGAGGATGAATTTGTGACTATGTAATTCAGCTGAAACGTTAATTACATATTCGCCAAAACCGGCATTTAGAAAAACAATAGAGATTACTGATGATCTTTTTGCCGCTCATCTTAATAAGGACTCAATATTTTTGGATAAACCTAGTTATATCGGTCAATCAGTTCTAGATTTATACAAACTACGGATGTACCAGTTACAGTATGTTAATTACAAAAATATCGTGATATTTATAATTGTGATATAAATCTAGTAGCAATTGATACGGACAGTTTCTTTTTGGAGATAAAAAATTGAAAATTAGATATTTTATTAAAAGTGATGATTTCGGATGACCTATTAGACACCTCAAATTATGATCCTTCTCATCCTTTATATTCTAGACGAGTTCAATAGGCAAGTTCTATAGGGAAGTTCAAGGATGAGAGTAAAGGGTTAGGATATAGTGAGTGGGTTTTCTTGCGCCCTTAATGTTATAGCTTGCTAGGAAATAAGTCAACAATGCGAGCTAATGGTGTAAAATTACCGGTTACCGACATTAAACACCAATCGTATTTGCATTGTTATAATAACAATACTATTATTTCGGTACCTCAAACTAGGATAGGAACCCGAAATAACCAGCTGTTTACTTTTAAAAATTCTAAAATCGACTAAAATAACCATGACGATAAGAGAGCTTGGGTAGGGAAAAACTCAAGTTTTGCACATGGTCATTATAGAGGGGTTGATGTCCTTGATGTTGGAGGTAATATAGTAATGCCTGAAGCCGATCCTGCAATTCGCGATGAACAATTTGCAGAAATATTTGACAATATAATTGATATTTATTGAAAAAGTTTTGTATATAGTTGAAAAAATAAAAAATTGTGAAAATAATTTGTCTTTACTATTTTCATGTTTTTAGATTTATTTGTTATAGTTTTAAGATTTATTTATATTTTTAGATTTATTTTTTAATATAATAGTTTGCAGTGAGCATGCAGATATTATATAGGTTTTGTATATATATATATATATATATATTATTTTGATTATATATTTTATATAGGTTTTGTATATATTATTTGGTTTATAAAATAATGTTAATAATAAAACCTGTAATAAAAACTTGTACCAATAATAATAAAAATATTTATAATAATAATAATAATAATAATAATAATAAATAAAAACTTTTAATAGAAAAAATTGTAATAATAATAGTAATAATAAATAAAACTTGTAATAATAATAATAATAATATTAATAATAATAATAATAATAATAATAATATTAATAAAAATTAAAAATAATTGATAATTAAAACATTACTTATAAAAATAAGTAATAGAATAAAAATTAAAAATATTAATAATTAAAACAAAGTTTTTTGTTGTATATGACTTTGTTTTTATTATATATTAATTATAGTATAATAATAATAATAATATTAATAAAAATTTTTTAAATATTAATAGTTAAAACACATTACTTATAAGTAATAGAATAAAAATAAAAATTAAAAAATATTAATAATAAAACACTACTTATAAAAATAAGTAGTAATTTTAAATTTTTTAAAAATAATATGACCTTGAAAATTTTTTAATGAACTTGAAAAAATATGATAAGTCACCCAATGACCTTGAAAAATATGATGAGTCATCCAATGATGTTGATTAAATTTTGAATGACCTTGAAAAAATATTATGCCTCACCCAATGACATTGAATGAGTCACGGTCTTTGTTTAAATGACCTTGAAAAAATATGACGAGTCATCATATGCCCTTTAATGAGTCATGGTCTTTGTTTAAATTGCCTTGAGAAATTATTATGACCCATTATATGACATTGATGGGTCTTTGTTTAAATGACCTTGAAATTTTTTTTGATGACTCAATGTCTTTGTTTCAATAACCTTGAATGAGTCATTGCATTTGTCTCATAAAAATTTGTACTTTTGGACTTAGAAAAATTTTCTACCGGGAGTGGAGGGGTTGTGCTGGAGGTGACACATCCCACTACTAAGTGATAACTGATTGTCAAATATTTAATGATTTTTGCTAAATAGGGGCCAATCCTGCTCAAAAATAATTTGATATACTATAAATCTTTACCAAATATATATCTTACATAAATATTTTTCGAACTTTTATAAAATAAGACAAATCTTATAAAATTGATTAACACACATTAGAAAACAAGATAATATCAAAAGATTTATTCAAAGACATTAGATATTTTCCAAATAGGCTTCATAATAGTATTGTTAATCTTAACTTGAATAATTATCTGGATTTTGTATTTTTTATATTTCTTGACTTCAATTCATTAAAAATCATATCCTTGTTGATCAAACGAAAAATATCTGCAATATTTTTCTGAATATTATACTGATAGGATATTAAATCAACTGCTTCCTAAAAAAATGAATTAAGTTAAATTAAATTAAATATTACCTTGAATGTGTAAGTTTTGTAGAAATTTTAAGTATTTCAAGAGTTAAAGTAAATAATTAACTAATAATTATATAATTTATTTAACAAAAGTATTAATTGTAAATTCTTAGTATAAGTTTCTTTGATAACCAATTAAAACGTTTATTAGCACGTTAAAACAATATGATTAGAATACTCTACATTTTTTGCACAGGTAATATGGTTAATTTTATTCAATTGTCAATTTAGGTTTCACTACATACAGCCTCCATCGGAGAGAGCAGAGCGTGAATTGATTTGTATTTCGTCGATGTGATAGGAAGGTTTGACCTTACCGAAAGATTGACAGTTTTGCAGCGTTCGTCTACGACGATTGTTATCGTGTAGTTTTTTGGATGAAATTTCAACACCTTGAATGGACCGATATTGTAAGATTGTAAGGATATATTTCTCCATCCTAGGAGTATGAATGGCAGTACCTTGGACCAATCAAGATTTATTGACAGTGTGCGAAGCGAGTTCTTTAATGTTCCGTGTAATCTTTCTACCAAGCCATTTGTTTGCGGGTGCAAAGCGGTAGAGCAAAGTCTTTGAGATCCCAAGAACTTTATGAGTGAGTTAAATAGCTGAGACTCGAATTGCCTGCCATGTAAGTTATGATGAACCTTGGGACACCAAAACGAGCGACCCAGTTATTTATAAAAAGTTCAGCGAGTTTTTTCAGTGTTCGTTGAACGCAATGGAAATGTCTCTGGCCATCTTGTATTCTAATCGATCATTGTCAAAATGTAGGAGTGCCCTCTTGATGGTGGTAGCGGCCCTACTATATCAATATAAACAGAATCGAATAGACTACTGTTCGGGTAGTTGATGATTGGTGGACGTATATGTCTATTTATGTTATTAAAAATTTGATGTAAAAAGATTTTAACTAATAAATTTATAATTAATCTTAACCCTTTGAGGGCCGGCCGCCACTATAGTGGCAAACTAGTTCTAAAAATATCAAATGTGGTTTTTCTTATATAAAATTAAAAAAGAAAATTTTTTTTCAAATAAAAAAATTTCATAAAACACACTGTTTACATAATATTAGCTAAAAACTAAAATAAATCAAACTATAATGAAAATCACATTTCTGTGTGTATTTTTATAAAACTAAACAAAACGAATGATTTTTTTCAAGAAATATTTTTTCTAAAAACTACGAATCAATATGTAAAAATAAGAAAAAAATATCAATAAAATATCATAAAAAATATCAACTCACCTCTAAATAGCGTAGTTTAGAAGATAATCGAAAAAAATCGGACGTGATCCGTATGCGACTTTTGTTGAATATAAAAAAGATATGTGAAAAATTTGGAAAATTAGAAAAACAAAATACCTATTTTATAGAGTTTTTTATGCTGGTTCTGAAAATCATAATAGTTTTTGTCTATTTATATTTGCCTATTTCGTTTCTTTTTTGTTTCTTGTTGGTCAAGACCTCTTTTCAAACCTTCGCCAGCTGGCCCGGTTTGAGAATCTCTTCCTTTTCTCGATGATGATTCAATAAAATGATTCCAATCATCATCAGACACAAAATCAGGTTTTATTGAATTTGTCCATTCTTCAGGATTTAGGTAACTAAAATCGTAATGATTTTTTACCTCCTGAAATATATATGGCAAGCATGGGGTATCCTTTGCGCATATATATTTTCTACTTTTTTCATCTTTGCAATCTCTGAAAGGAGGCAAATGTCGGGCCATACTTACCCACATCGATTTCTCTTCCTTTGTTTTGCATGAAGATGGTGCATTTTCCAAATAAGGAGGATACACTTCTCTTGTAGGAGGGTGATAGCAAACTTTATCAGGACACACCAAAGTAAAACCAGCCTTGAAGGTGGAATTCTTTTGCGTGGTCTTCCTACTTGCCTCGGATCAGACATTTGTTTGAATGATTCGAATGAATGAATGAATGAATGAAATAAACCTATGTGAATATTGAACAATATTTTATAAAAAATATATTATAAAATATTTATATTCATGTGAATAAATTTTATATTAAAAATTATAAAATAATTTTTTTCCGGTTTTTAATGAAATAAATAAATATTTATAAAAAAAATAAAATTTAAAAATTTAAAAAATTTAAAAAAAAGCCGGTCCTCAAATTATCAATTAACTAATAATTATATAACTTAAACTAATTTTTATTAACAGTTTTAAATTATAATTTGTAAGTTTTATTTTTATTTTTTGAAGTTATTGTAAATAATTGCCGCTTAAGGTAAATTAATTATTTAAATGAATTTAATTAATAAATGGTTTAAATTAAATATATATTTTAGATAGATATAATTATGGCGCAGAAGAAGATTTACAGAATCTAAACAATTATATTTATGTTTGTATGTGATAATATATTAGTGTTGGGGGCATCTTTAACCCTTGAATTGAGTTCTCAATAATTAGTTTTAATTATTACTTTATTAAAAATAATAATTTTTATGTAGTATACAATATTAAACTTATTTTAAAGATAGAAATTTTAAAATTATAAATAAAGCTTTACTTGTTTAAATATAACTAATATTTAAATATTTATAAAGACTATTACTTGAGTATAGACTAATGGTAAAAGTATTCTACTCTGAATGAGAAGAGATTGCATTTGTTCTCGAAGATTTTCTATTTCCTTTTTACAGTAAACAAATAAATAAATTTAGCTTAATTAAAATACAAAAAATAATATAAAATGCACAATTAAAGTAATTTTTTAAATTCTTGGAATAGTATTCTGATTTTTCATATTTAATAGTAAAATATATGTTCACAAATAACATGGGTCATTTTGAAGAATGGCATCCTATATTGCTCGACTTTTCTTGTTAAATAAGTTACATTTAATCAAAGTAAAAAGTCAAAGTTTTAAGAATTGAAAAACGCCAACTATTTATTCTATATATATTTCGACCGAGTTCTTGAGCATTATCCACTGAATGGATTGACTGGCTTTAGTGATTATTAGGAGGTTCATCCTGTAAAACATTAAAATCAGTTTTTGTTTCCATAAATTTTATTTCAATAAATATCAAACTCAACAATTGTCTGCTTTAATCTTTCTTATTTAAACAAATTTTCTACGAAGATATTTTTAATTAAAATATCTTCTTATTTTGTTTTTTTTTAAAAATTAATCTAAACTTTTTAATTTTTAAAATTTTCAATTTAAAAATTTCTTCATAAAACTTTCTCATATCCCCCTCCTTAAGAAATTTTTAAGTTTTTCCACATTTCTTTCGATCCTTTTTCCATCTTCATTTCTTAAGATGTATCGTCTGTCATGCACTTTCTCTATCACTTTGTACGGACCTTCATACCTGTCCTGGCCTTTGTGCCGTGTTTCTACTTTTACTAATACTTCTTCTCCTACATTGAATTTTCTCCTTGTTTGTTCTTCTAGTTCTTCCTTTATCGGTATTTCTTTGGGCCCGTACCATTTTTCCCTGCTAATCTTTTTTCCAAAAACTATCTCTGTCGGGCTTTTCCCTGTCGTTTTTTGTTTGGTTGCATTTAAAGTGAATTCGACTTCTGGTAATATCTCTGCCCAATCCGTCTTCTTTCTATCCTGTAAAGTAGCATTTATCAAATCCCGTATTGTCCTGAATTGTCTTTCTATCTGACCGTTTGTTTGGTGATGGTATGGACTCGAAAAACATAATTTAATCTCTAACATCTTTGTGAATTCTCTCATCATTCCTGATTCAAACGCCTTTCCGCAATCAACTCTTATCTCTTTTGGGCATCCAAATCTTAAAATCCACTTTTCTAAAATCGTTTCTTTATTGTTTCTTCGTCTTGTTTTGTTATCGCTGTCAAGACTTGATACTTACTATACTGATCTATTATGCCAATATATACTTCTTACGTCCTTTTGTTTCTGCCAACGGTCCACATATATCTACGAATATGATTTCAAACATTTCCTTCGAATCTTGTCTTTTTACTGGTTCTTTCGTTGTTATTGTTAAAGCCTTGGTTTTTGACAAATCTCACAACTTCGAACAATCTCCTGAATCTTACTCCACAGGTGTTTTCCAACATATCTATCTTTCATATAATCGGCTATCTTCTCGACTCCAGCATGACACAATAGTCTATGTATTTCCTTTATTGTTTCTTGTAACTCATTTTCAGGTATCATCGTTTTCTTTCGTACTTCTTCTACAATTCCATGTTGGATGTTGCTTCTTCCCTCTTCTCTGATCGAGTCTAGTAATCTTGTTTTTATTTTTCCTTTCTTAGCTTCTTCGTGGGCCATTTGACATTGAACACACGTGTCACATTTAGTTCTCGACACCATGTCTACATTTTGGTAATTAATACCCTTTCTGTATTCTACTCTTATATCTAAACTGCTCAAATAATTGATCCATCTTTGGAATTGTGAAGTAATCGGCTTCTTGGTTGTCATCATAAACGTGATTGCCTTGTGGTCTGTCCTGAGCGTGAATCTTCTTCCGTAGAGATAGTGCTTAAAATGAATGCAAAAATAATATACCGCCAATAGTTCCTTTCTTGTAATACAATATCCTTTCTCGTGGCTCGTCATCGAGTGTGATCCATACGCAATTACTCTTTCCTTTCCATCTTTATCTCTTTGTGAAAGTACTGCTCCAATGGTATCGAAACTAGCGTCGGTATCTAAAATGAACTCTTTTTTCAGATCCGGAAAACATAAGATTGGCGCCGTCGTGAGTGTTAGTTTCAATCCCTCAAACACGCTATTCGTTCCTTCACTCCATTCTAATTTTTTGTTACTTGGTCCGCTACATAATTGTTCTAACATCCTTGCCTTCTTTGCATAATCACTGATGAATCTTCTATAATAATTGCAAATACCTAAAAAGCTTCGGAGTTTCTTTACGCAGTTAGGCTTCCCAAAGTTCTGTATGGCCTGAATTTTAGATGGATCTGTCTGTACTCCTTCCTTGCTGATTATGTGTCCTAAGAATCTGATTTTTTCCTTTATTATTTGGCATTTTTCTGGATTAATCCTTAGGCCTGCTTCCTCAATCGCCTTTAACACTTCTCCGAGTATTGTATAGTGTTTTTCTTTACTGCTTGAATAAATCAAGATGTCGTCCAAATACACCATTGCTCCCTTTATTTTGCCTAATACTTTTGTCATCATTTCTTGGAACGTACCTGGTGCTGCTGCAATTCCAAACGGCATTCTGTTGAAATAATATTGTCCGTTCTTTGTTGAGAAAGCTGTTTCTCCTGTGATTCTTCTTCTAGTTCCACTTGGTAATATGCATTACCTAGATCGATTGAGCTGAAAAAGACGGATCCTCCTAACAAATCCAACATCTCGTCTATGTTTGGCATTGGAAATGCCTGCCTCTCTGTTACCGCGTTCAGCTGTCTAAAGTCCAAGCATAGTCTAATATCCTTTTTCTCTTTTTCCATACACATATTAGCGGTGTATTCCATGGAGGGTTACATTTCCGTATAATTCCATTTTCGTACAAATTTTGTATTGCTTCTTCAATCTTTGATTCCAAATTTAGTGGTTGGCGATATGGTTTTATGTTTATCGGCTCACCTCTTGTAACTATCTTGTGTTTTACCAAATGTGTGCGACCCACATCCCATTTATCTGCCATAAACACGTTTCCACTGTTTGTTATAATTTCCTTTAATTTGCTATCTTCATTGATCTTTAACTGCTCCAACGCTCGTATCAATCGTTCTTCATCCTTTATTTTTCTGCCAAATTTTGCTTCAATGTTACAAATATAGTTCTTGTCTTTTTCACTAGCCTCGATATCTTTAATTTTTAACAGTCTAAATCCAAATGTTTCTTGTAATTCGATTCCTCCAATCACGTCTGGTGTCACTTTCTCCGCCACAATGAATATAACTTCCTTCGAAACATTTCCAATGGTTACTTGCACCTTCGTTTTTCCTATTGTCTCGATCGTACTCTCGTTTGCGCATCGTAACTTATCGTCACTTTTCGTCAATTGTTGTCCTCGTAGCTTGTTGAAACAGTTCACACTCATTACATTGATTCTTGCCCCAGTGTCTAATAAACAGTCGAAATTTTCCCCATTCATCCTTACTGTTATACTAGGCCTTCCTTGCATTCTGTTATACAAAATTTCAACAACCTGCTCCGTTTCGATGGTTCCAATTCTCTCCACTTCCTCTTCAAGCATTTCTCTCTTTAGGAACCTGTATACTTTCTCGCTTACCCTTCCAACATTCTCCCACTTTTCTGCCCCTTGAGGATATCCCATCAAATTTTCTGTTAGAATATGGCTCCAACCAACTCCTCTACTGGTGGAGCCCTGTTGTTTGGGTACGTCTTCCTAAAATTATCTTCATTTGTCTCTACACACGATTCCCTTTCTTCTTCTTCCTCGATACCATTTATTCGACTGTATCTGTTTCCCGTGAATCTTTGTCTCTCCGTCGCTTGCCCGTACCTCATCTTTGTATAACACTCCTCGGATCTATGACCATTTCTGCTACATCTTTCACAGCGTATTTCCTGACACAATCTTCTTATATGACCTTCTTTCCCACACCCAAAACATCTTGGAGCTTTTTTATCTGGACAGTTTCTACTTATATGTCCGCTTCTATGACATGTCCAGCATTCTATTTTACCTTTTATTGGACAATCAATTTTCGTGTGTCCTATTTTGTGGCATAACCAGCATTCTGGCATTTCTCTTCGGATACTTTCTTCTCTCTGTTCTTTCTTCTTGTATTGTACTCTTCCCTGTGGTTCCTGAAAGACCACTCTGGCGTAACTTTTCATACTGTTTATCTGTTCTCTTTGCTTTTCTACTTTGTCCATCAGAGTTAGTGTTTCCTTTATTTCTTCTGTGTTTTTTATCTTCCGTAGTATCACTTCTTTCTCAACTTCTTTATTCTCCGCACATACTATTAACATCCTTGCTGTTAATTTCTCTTTGGTAAATTCTTTATTTTCGAACAACCTATCAACAAGGTCCTCCACCTTTTTAAAATACGTTTCTATTTCTTCACCCTTCCGCTTGTAATTCAACAAGTTTTGTAGATCCTTTTAAACATCTCTTTCACGATCGAATGCCAATCGCAACCTAGCCTGGAATCCTTCGGCTTTTTTCAGTGTTTTGGCGTACACTTCCAGGAGATCCTCATCAATCATGCAAGATGTTAATCTTTCCTGGTCTTTCTTCTGCGTGATTCCCTTGGCGTCGAAATAAATTTCGCATCTTTTAATGAACTTTTCCAAATCGTCCCCTTGGCAGAATACCTTTGGTAGCAATCTTTCGGTGATTGCGTCCGTGTTTACCGCTGCCACCATATTAGGAGGTTCATCCTATAAAACATTAAAATCAGTTTTTGTTTCCATAAATTTTATTTCAATAAATATCAAACTCAACAATTGTCTGCTTTAATCTTTCTTATTTAAACAAATTTTCTACGAAGATATTTTTAATTAAAATATCTTCTTATTTTGTTTTTTTTAAAAAATTAATCTAAACTTTTTAATTTTTAAAATTTTCAATTTAAAAATTTCTTCATCATAAAACTTCCTCATAGTGATCATTTTAGAAAATATAAGAGTAAGAAAATAGGCATGTCTGATTTTAAGGTAATTGAGAAAATCTGAGTAATTATTGAGAACGAATAACTAGTGTTGGGTTTGTAACAAAACATGAATAAAAATAATAAAAATTTCAAATTATCAAAATCAATTAAAATTAATTAAAATTTTGAAAAATAGTAAAAATCAATATTATTAGGGGGAATGGTAGCCAGTTGCAAATTTTATTGTGAAGACGAATAAAATATTATTAGACTGAGATAGGATATATTGAAGCCCAAAAACAAATTAATTAAATTATTTACCGACGAACCCATTAATCAAGGGCCGCCGAGCTTAACGTCAGTTTAATGTGGTTACCGGCATTAGTGAAACGGGCAATAAATTGTCCGAAATGGAAAATTGTTTTTCAGTAGTAATCCAGATTAACGGGAATCCAAAAACTAGAAAAGCAACTGACAACAAAATTAGTTGGGGCGCTGAAATAACGAGTGAATAGTAGTAAATCGATAAAGTTAATCAGATTGCAGTTGAACTTACATCGTGATACCCTTAGGGTGTATACGATAAATAAATTATTGTGTATCGTGGTGAATATTTGTCAATAAAGATTTCTTTGTTGGGATTTTTGTCTTATTGATTATTGAACACGAGGAGTCGGATCGAGAGACCTATTCATCGACGAATATTTAATATCCCAACACTAGTGAGGAATTGATAAGATCCTTAAATCTTATTATTAATGTTCAAAATGCTCGGTCTACATGTATTTTGAATGTATTTAAATAATTGAATGTGAATTGTGCGTATATGTATTTGATGTAATTTTTTTGGAATGTTAAATTGATTTTATTATGTAAAAATAAATTTTAAATTTAATTTTTTTAAAAATTTTATTATAATAAAACTTGTTTTTAAAAAAGGATAATAATTTTTTTTGTTTTTATGTTAGCTAAATTTCTAATTATATGACAAATAGTTGAAGACTTGGATGAAAATTATTACAAGATTTTCAAAATTATATCATCACGAAAATACTTGATCAATATTTATGGATTTTAATTTCCTGATAATTTTGTAGAATTAGCAGCATTGGAATATGCGATAAAACTAAATAACAAGATAGAACAAAAAAAAACAATACAAACTAATTAAAAAGCAATTTTAATCTACAAAGTGCAATTAAAATTGTGAATAAAAAATGAAACGTAAAATATACTTATTATATTTTTTTTTATAAAAAATCTAACACAGGCTTGACAAATTCAACTCATGTCTTGGATTTCAATAACATTATTAGACTTGTTAAGGGCCACACGAAAAACTTGTAAGTTTAAAACATTTATTATTAATAAAAATGCATATGCATTAGTAAATTAATATAATTGGTGGGTTTCTGGGTGTTGATATTTTGAAACTATATGGTTGTTACCCAGACAACCCCATACAAATATTTCCTTTGCTTACCACTCGGCACCCGTTGCTAAGCAACGTTGGAACTGTGTTCGACTGGGTAGATCGTCCGCAAAAAGTGAGCACTATTGCTAGTGCTATAATTGACCGAACGATCCATGGGTCCAACGAGCTACCGATAGAAGGTCTGTGCTCGATTTCGATTTTTTGGTTCCATTATTCTCCTATCTCTGTCAAATGTTAACCTATACTCTCATATCATCTATCTTTATGTCCATTTGCTTGGTCCTTCTCATTATTGTCCATGCTGATGATTATTCTTTGGCCTGTACACCCTTTGTTATGTTAAATACACCCACATTATATCTTTTACCCTTATCCCTATTATAACTACAATGTTTCCCATTATTATTGCTAGCATTATTATTGTTGCCATCATATGTATAACCTTTATTAATTGTTGCTACTATTTCCTATATTATTATTTTTGTTACCATAACTACCATTATAATTATTGTTATTACCACTATGATTATCACTACTATTATTATTATCATGATTATTATCATTGTTACTACAAATACCATGATTATTATTATTATTATCATTATGATTATTATTATTATTATTATTATTATTATTATTATTATTATTATTATTATAATTATTATTATCGAGTTTTTAGTAGGGATCCTTCCTCATTCCTCAGCTTTAAAAAATAATTTTTTATTGATATACAACATTAGCCGTAACCCATTCTTATTTTACAATTTTAGACAAAGTAGTTTTGTTGGTTAGAAAATTTTGGCAGCGTACTGCCCTTATTTTTCGGTTCATCCCTATTCTACCGTTTCCGACAAAGTATTTTCACTGACCCGGAAAATTTGAGCAGCGTTCCACCCTTATTTTACGCGTTCCATTTTTACGTTACTATTTTTGTTAAGTATTTGAATTAATTCGGAAAATTTGAGCAGCATTCTGCCCTTATTTTTCAGTTTCATAATAATCTTATACCAACCGTTGAGTCGCATTTCACTTTTATTTTTCTATATTCTATAAGTATTTTAGTTGATTCGGAAAATTTGAGCAGCGTTCGGCCCTTATTTTACAGTTTTTTATGATGTGTTTTAACTATTCCCAAAAATTTGCGCAGCGTTCTGCCGATATTTTCCGTTTCAATTGACATAATTTATTTAATTTTTATTTAAATATTATTTTTCGTGATTTTGAGTCGTTCGGATCAATCTTTTTCCGATGGCTATTCATTTTAAGTGTTGCAATGATTTCGCAATTTTCCCCGCTACCCATTCCCTCTTTTTGTCCTTAAGATCTATGTATGTTCATTTCATAGTTAGTGAGTGCCCACTGGACTACTCGGTGTTAGAGATTTTGAGCCGATTGTGGAATCATTTAGGTCGATTTTAAAGAAATCGAGAAACGAGGAAGTAACCAAAATACCACTTCCTTACTTCTCCTTTCTTCTTTACGGAATAATATTGACGTTCCGATCCCTGCGTTCCGCACGCCGGGTCTTCACGGGCACAGATCATCGGCGGTATTCCACGCACTTACACGAATCTGAATACTGTATATGATTTTACTATCTTGCAATGTATTGGCTGTGGGCCGGAAAATTTTCGACAATTAGAGAATAATTTAAGCATCATAATAATTTATTAAAACCAAAGCTAAATTACCGGCTACTTCCATTAAAATTCATAAATTCAACCATCCAAATTAAAAACATTGAATTAAACTTCCTAAATAAATCGAATGCATCCATAAAAATCCATAAATCCATATCCACAAAATTCATAATTATCCATAAAAATCCATAAATCCATATCCTTCCTAAATAAATCGAATGCATCCATAAAAATTCATAAATCCATCCAAATTAAAAACATCGAATTAAATAATCCAAAGTGAAACTGCTGACAACCAGTGTCAAAATACGATTTAAAATCAATACTGAAAATTAAGATTAGATATTTGTCAAATCATATCAGTATATATACCTATAATTTCGCCTTAACCTTGCGTGTTAGTTTTATTGCGATTAAACAAAATTCGACTTTGAAATTATTTGTGTTATCTAAATTAAATTTTTATTTATTTCTTAATTTAAATTAGTAATTTATTTTTAACATTTTTTTAAATAAATTTATTCAACCAAAAAATATTTTATTTTTATTCATTTAATTCATTAATTTTTACTTTTATATAAATGGTCATTTTACGGTCGAATTTTATTGTTATTATGTTATTTTTTATGTAAATTTCGTGCGGTTCTTGATGCATTTTGTATTTATTTTATTTTACTTTTATGTTTTTGATTTTATATTTATTTATATTCTCTGAGATTTTAAAGTGTTTAGTTGGTGTTGTCTATTGTATTTTAAGTTATCTTGGTGCTGGGTTTTCGTGCTGTATTACTGATGCATTTAAACAATTCTCAAGGCTATTTGTGTGCTGGCCCAACATAATATATATATGCGTCTTGTGCATTTTTTGTGTAGTGATCAATCATTGATTTTTGTTTTTGTTTTTATGAATGAATGTTAAAGATTTGACAATAATATAGAGATAAATAATTGTATGTGTTTACGTATATACACAGAAAATATTTCTTTCTTAAATTATATTAAACTTTTCTTTTGAATTTTAGTTTTTACTCAATATTTAATAATTATTACATTTGTTGCTGGGCCGCGAGTTTGACATGCATGATTTAACATGTATAAATCCAAGCGTTTTTTTCATACTTTAAACATTAAATAAATAATTAATTAGAAAATTAAAATGATTTAAATAAAATAAATTACTACAATTACCAGAATTAATGTTGATGTTGTTCTCAAATCATAGATAATTCCGCACTTTTGAGATTTGTTTAAAAGTCTAGAAGCCCATCGCAAAGGTATCCAAAATTCAGGTTCATAAGGTTCATCTGGATTTTCATCAAGAAATTGATTGCCCATTTTTTGAAAGGAACCTATTTCTCGTTCAGAAATAATTTTACCAAAAGTTCTTCTAATTTCTGAAATATTTCATTTTAAAATACAAATTAACTTTAAAATTATTTCATTTTAGGAAAATAAATCTAAATGATTAAATTATTTAATTAAAACGTTGACGTATATTGAAGGATTGTGTTATTATTTATTTTATCCATCTTGCATGTTATGTTTATTTTTTTACAATTATAATTATTTTTAAATTAAAATGAAGAAAAAGATCACTTCTAAAAATCAATTTACTACAGAGAATTGAAAAACTACAAATAAAGAAAATTGATTGGAAAAATCAAAAAAATTAATTTGAAGATATTATCTAGACAAATTTTAAAAAACTACTAGGTTATTATTATTAAGTTGGTTATACTGATTGACTGATTCTTCGCGTCCTTTTTATTTAAATCAATAAGATCAAATCAATTAGCTCAATCTTTCCATTAAGAAATTAATTATTTTAAGTTAGTTTTTATTTTGCCTATAACTTTTTTTATTATAATATTTAGTTTCATTAAATTAAAAATGAAATATTCCGACCTAGAATACGTCCTGGTCACTCAAAACAAAATTTAACAAGATTTTCGCTTTCTGCTTCTTCTCTAATTGATCTTTTCTTTCACATAACTGTTTTACTAATATAAAAAAATAGATGTAAATACATTTTTTAAAATATTTTAAAATCAAATGTGCGTTTTATTTTGTTTATTTAAAGAAGCCCCAGTCAGTCAAAACGTCGAAATTTCAAAATTTAGTCAATTAAAGCTTTAATATATTTATTCAAATTTTTAATAAAATACAGATTTGATTTTAAAATAATTAAAAAAATTTTTTTATATTTATATAAAAAAGATTTTATTCTGATCTAATTCAATTTTCGATTTTGGAAAATTAAATTTGAAAATTTGGGAAATTTGTTTAAATATGTATATATTTTGAAAACAGTTGTATGAAGTAAAATATCAATCTGAGAAGAAGCAGAAAGTGAAAGTCTTGTTAATCTTTGAAGATAGATATTTAAGTACAAGAGTAAATTTAATGAATCACATTGTTGCAGTAACGTAGTTTAGAACAAGCTTAACCGTTAACCTCATACTACTGTTTTGTCAGTAATCCTACGCCTAGCGGCCTAAGAGGCCGGCATCAATTTATAGGAAATTTAGAATAGTTAAATGCGTAAAACTATCAATTATGATATTTTAAATTAAAATTTAGATTTCTTACATATATTTTATTTATTTTCATTAATTAATAAATAACAAAATAAACATGATTCATTTTGATTACAAAATAAAACTTTTTACCATTCAAATAAAAAAATTAAGAGATTAAAAATTCAAAATAAAACTATGTATATTATTTTAAATCCTTTTATATTTATTTAAACATTTATTACAAATCATTTTAGCATGATTATTACATGTATTTTGAGCGCAACGTATACAACACTGGAATATTCTTCTTTCCGTTTCACATAATTGTTTACGACTTTTCTTTACTGATGAAGTTGAAGGTGCCGTAGAATTTTCGCGTTTCTTTCCAATTGAACAATTTATAAAACTAATCGATTCTTTCAAGTCTTTGTTCCGTAAGTTTTGATGCTGTCTTCGCTACAAATTTGGTAAAATTAGTGACTCACTAAGTTCTTCTAAAAATGAGTTTCTCCTATCGGTTTTTTTAAATTCCAATTTTTATATATATTGGTGTATATAAGATACGCCACCAATGCACTGATATCTAAAATATTTTTAAAAAATGCTACAGGCCATCTGTTTGTCTTCCTTTTGCATGAGTATGTTTTCAGCATTTTATCCATAAAATCAGTGCCTCCTTTCGTTTTATTATAGTCAATTATAATTTCTGGTTTGCGCTTATTTTCTTGTACAATCGTATCACTATGGTGCATTGTGGACAGTAAAATTACTGCTCTTCCTTTTCGCGGTACATATGACGCCAAAGCCGAAAATTGTCGAAAATTCTTCCCGAGAACGATTTGAATGAAATTTTTTGGGAATAAATGATTTATTTTTTCGCAACGTTCCAGTCATGGTTAGGCCACAACTTTTCATATTCAGAGCCAATTGCTTTGAAGTAAAAAAATTGTCGATTGTTATATTTCTATTTAATCCGAAATATGGTATACATAATTTTTCGACAATTTTTTCGACGAGATTGATCGCACGTTGGATTCCTTCTTTTCCTAAATATGGAATCCCTCCTAATGGAAATCCTGTTTGTGAATCATTGATCCAAAATGTTTTGATTCCACATTTTTTTTTTGATGGCATATATTGTTTGAATGGACATTTACCATCAAAACCAAACAATTGTTCATCCACAGTTAGATTACATAATGGCATGTAAAATTTTCCCAAATTAATATTTATTTGTTCCCACAAGTCTCTAATAGGTGCTAGTTTATCGTTGGCACGCCTTTCATATCTCGAGTCTTTATCATCAAATCTAATAAACCGACAAATTTCGTACAAAACCGACAAACAGTTTAAAACAAAGTAAATAATAAAATAGAAATTGCTGAATTAATTGTAGTATAAGGAAATGTTGAGGTCTTTAAATAGGGGGAATTAGGTGTTGGAGATCGCGGAAAGTTTGAAATGTCGACTTTTAAAAGTAGTAAAATATTATTGATAGTCCGATGAGTTTTATGATATGAAAGCAATTGAAAATGTGATAAAAATGTAATCATAATTAAATAAGTTGATCTTTAGTGTTTTGAAATTGGAAACACATCCTTATAACAAATCAGTTAAATTAGAGAATTTAATTAATAAAGTATCTCAGATATTGAATGATGAATTCAAAAACTGGATAAAAAATAATGAAGTTTAGGAAATGTTGCGGTTGTCATGTAAAATTTTTTTCAATGTCAGCCAGTGCGGTAAATTGATTTAGATCCGCGAGAAAAACGTCCACAGGTTCTCCATTCCATAACCAAGTTTGAAATCTATTACAGGATATTCAAATGTCGAATATTCTATTTTCTGCCAAATACAACTTTGCTGATTAAACCACTCGATAGAGTGATTATAAAGGCGTTCAAAAACCGCTAAAAAAGATTTCTAAATCAAAGAATACTCTTTGATATGGATGATCCAAACAATATCAATTTGAATTATGGGAATCTGCAAAAGAAATTCACAAATCACATCTGTTTCACTATTAGAGCTTGGGATTGTTTCAAAAATTCATTTAAAAATGCTAAACTGTTAAATAAAATTGATGTTTTGAGATGTAGTGATGACCTTGAATCAATACCATACGGTGCTAATGTAGGTTTTGATGACTACCACCAATTTATTGAAAATAGTTTTGCGAAATCAAGTAATATGAGAAAGAGAAAGATTATTTTGAAAATATGCCAGAAAAGATGAAAACAATTTGGAGTATAAAAGAAAAACTACAGAGATTTATGAAGAAAAAAGAATCAAAAATTGCCGATTATCTCGTTAATAAAAATAAATAAAACTGATTTGCTCATTGTTTTTCATTTTGTTTGAACACAATAATAGCAGCTTACGCACGTGTTCATAATATATAGAGTTGACTGTATGTTGAGGATACCTAAATAATAGAATAAAATAATTAATAAAAATGTAAAATGATTGGGGGAAACAATGAGAAGTGAGTAAGATGTGGTTCTGGAGCTAAATAAAAAGGGAATGAAAAAGAAATGTTGAACAACGAGAAAGGAATAAGAGAAAATCAATAAAAATAGACAATTAAATTAAAGAAGGTCATTTATAATTAACAAGTGCAAATTTAAGAAAACAAAAACAAAAGCAAAATTTGCACGTTATCTCGAGAGTCCTTTCAAGATAAGGGAAGTAATATTGTTTGGAAATCCGGGAAAGGGCATCTCTAAAAAATTATTTATCTGGACAGCTGTCATTGATTATAGAGGTCCAAAGGGAATTAGCGTTAAAAGATATCAGAAATTCTATTTGACATCAATAAGTATTATTGGATGATGTATTATAAAAAGGAAGCGCAATTGGAATCAAAAACCAAAATTGCAAAAAGAAAAAGAAAGACAAAAATAAATTAAAGAGAAATTTGAAACAGAAACTAAGCAAGGTCAAAGCAAAGCAACTAAATCAGAGTTACCGATCTCAGAAACCCACCACAGTAGTCAAGTGATTGTGAAATCCAATTTATCCGAAAAGTGCTATTCTTCCCGAAGGGTCGTAATAAGCACCAAATTGTGATTGATAGATAATTCGTTGTGTCATTTTAAAGTGGAGATAAAGTGTATTAATCAATAAAGTTTATATCGTTTGGAGTTCATTACTGTTGTTTAAAAGCACGCTTGCAGTCAGATTGACAATAATTCCTATTCGAATTCACCGACAACCCCAACATGTATATTAATCTAAATCACCGCAAAGTAACAAGTTGCGCTGGAAGTGTTGTTAAGAAATGTTACATAACAGTCTCGCAGTTCAACATTATTGTTCAACAGTGTCAAACTAAATGCAAAATACTTTCTTCTTTTACACTTAATTTTATTTATAAATTAAATACATACTTAAATCTTTATTCAAGCCATCTAGTATTTCTGTGGTTGAAAACTTAATCATATTCTTTTTTGAGCGACTTCGACAGGGTGGAAAACGATTTCGTACTTGACTGCTAACTTGTCGCATGAGCAAAATCCAAGCCAAATTTATGTATCGAATTAATACTAATCGAACTTTTGTTGCTTTCTCTTTTCCTCGACCAATAACTAAACACTAAACAAAAAGAATAGAAACAACATTTATCAATAACCAATGCTAAACTTGGATTAAAAACGCAATTTTATTTAACCAAGGTATCAAGGTGAAAAGTTGCCACCAACGAGCAACTACTGCAGCAACAAAAAATCCAACCAAAAATGATAATGGAATACTATTTTTTTTCGCATCACAAAATACAACTAACTTCTCGAAAATTCTAAAAATTGTAATAATTAATAATAACGACAATAATAATAATAATAAAACTTTATATTAACTACTCTGTTGCGGAATTATTTATCGAAATAGAATTTAAACAAATAGATAAACTATTTTCGTATTATTTATTAATTTAAAATATTTTCACTCCATTACAAATTTCAACTTTCGTTTTCTCTTCCTTTCTAATTGAACCAGTTATTCTATATTTGCACCTTGAACAGGTATTTACATCTTTTGGCACATTAGTTTCCAATATATCACTCCAGGCACGGCAATAAAAACACGAGTTCTTAGTGATTTGCATACAAATTTACTCATTTGTCCATTTATGTGTTTAATAATATTAATCAATCTCTTCAATTGACAGTTAAGAGATTATGGTAGTCATTTAAAATTATGTGACATGATATTTTAAATGATATACAAGATCCGAAAACAATCTAACCATGATTTGAAATTAACTATTAAACAAAAAAATAATGTAAACAATATCATGTAGATAGTTATGTGCCATTCAAGCCATGACCAATTTTGGCTTTGCTTAATTATCTAATTTAATAAATAAAGATTTCTTGTTTATAAAGTTTTCCTTGATTTTCGACTCAACGTTTTTTGTTAATTTATTATAACCATGATCTTTACCATTGTCAAATCTATATGTGACTTAATTTTCAAATTTAAAGTTACATTTAAAATCATTTTAAATTTGCAACATCAACATATATAATGACTTGACATAAATTTAAATATATACAAAACTAGCTGACTTTTAAGACTGGTTCAGGTTTGATATTTAGGTTGAAAATATTTGGTTGGTGACCCCCATACATTGTTTTTGCTGAAAGGGGGATTATATATTAATTTAAAATTTTATTTAAATGAAGTAATTTATATTTTTTAAAAATAGGTTTTAGACTCAAGCTATAGTCAAGGGGCTTTTTTTCTAAAATAAAACCTTCACTTTATCGACTACCATTAAAAAAGCTTGAGAAAACTCCAATGAATAACATAATTTTTCTTTGAATAATGTGTAGCATAAGCTTCTCAACTTTAGAAATAGTGGTTGATACGCTATTTGATTATGAAGATGATGTTGGGGTATTACGAAAAAAGCACTGTGAAATCAATAAAACAACAAAATGATAAAAGTGCAACATTAATTAAAAAATTTACAAAAGTTCGAAAGTAGTATTGATCGGGGGAAATTGGTATGGTTGAATGCCAAATTGAGTGACGAGTCCAGAAATAATAATAAAAATTTAGTGAGGGGTCCCTAGAAAATAATACAAGACAAAAAACAAATAAATTAAAAAAATTAATTACTAATGGAAGTCCGAGGCAATGGGAAACCCGAGAGATGAGGAAAACTCGGCGTGTAGACGGAATAATATATAAGGGTAAATTGGCCTAAACAATATAAAATGGGCGCCACTGATCTATGGAGAGGTAATTATTTCCTAATTTGTAATTTAGTAATGTAGCAAACGTTGTTGACAAATGTCGGCTAAGGTTGTCTGTGGTAAGTAATTGTTTTTAATAATTTAGTAATGTAGCAAATGCTGTTGACAATTGTCTGAAAACAGTCTGAGCAGGAGTATAAAAGGAAAAGGGAAAAACACGAAATGGCCAGTGGTCGAAGCAAACTATTAGTTTAGTCAGGTCAGTAAAAGAGTCTAAACCCAAGTAAAGTCAAAAGTTATCTATCAGAAAAGGTGATCATCCATTGAATAACCTACCTTAAGATAATCAAATTTATTCGGTGGTTGAAGAGTGCAAATATATCACAAATTATAATTACAAAACTTTGAAATACATTGGATTGAGTTATAACTGTGGTAAAGTGCAAATAAAATTATTCTGTGTTAGTTTTGCTTATTTTATTCGAAAAGGACAAGAGGAATCAGAGGGAACCGACTTTCAATAATAATAACCCAACATTTTGGTGAGCCCGACGTGATCTAAAGTCGGCTGAAAATAGTGCTGAAAACAATTGAATTATTTAAAAAGAGAAAAACGGAAAAAAAGTGTCAAAGAAAAATAAACTGAAAAGAGAATAAATTATTGAATTAAAAGAAAACGTTCAAATTATTGAAAAACCTTCGTGATTCATTGCGGCAGTATTTATAAAGAAAATTATTATAGAATAAATTACAAAATTAAAACAAAAGGTAACATTAATAATTGTAATATTTTAAAATGTCCGAACAAATATGTCTGCTACTCTTAGTAATGATTAACCAAGTTGTCAGAAACTACCAGTTCAACAATATGGAGACGAAGGGAAACAAATGAGTCGACGTTTAGATCGTTTAATATGCAAGTTTGAATTTGATGAAGAGATTGATAACCACATAATGTATGAGTCTCAATCAGAAGCATCAGACACAGAGTTGAAAAGAATGATGATTAAAGATGATTTGCAAGGCGAAAAGGCAATAATGATTATGTGCAGAATTAATAAATTAATAGAATCGAGAGCAGCTGAAACGTCTAAAATAATGGCATCATTACTGAAATTGATTCAGATGTCACTGAGTGTACAAAGATTGAAAAGTGTAATTGAACTGTGTGCTGATTATTATGAGGTGAATTCAAAAGATAGAGATGAAATAACAAATATGATGAAAATATTTGGGAAAGCGTTCAGAGAAAATGAGTGGTTAGATTTTATTTTTATTGATGTTGTAGATGAAAGTAGAAATAGTGTGATCTGTATTCGTTGTGAAATAGGAGATTATGTTAAAGATTTAAAAGATAGATTAAAAGAAAATAATGGAAGACAGATAATAAAGGTGAAATTTAAGAAAAAATATTTGGAAGACGATGAATTTTTAATAGATTGTGGTTTTATACCTGGAAATAAAAATAAATTGCAGGTTGCGTGTATGATTAGGGAAGGAGTAGTGAAAAAGAGTGATTCATAAGAAATAACAAGAGGCTTAAGAGATGCTTTATATGATTGAAATGGAGTTGAAATTTGGAATAAATTAAAATTAATTGATAAAATAGATCTAGAGGAAAAGGCTAAACTAGAAATAGTAAACATAAAACGACCATATATATGATAAATCGAGGTATGGAGAAAAATTAAAATGTTTGTAGCGAAGATTTGGTAGAGAATTAAGAGAAACTGGAATGGAATTAAAACCATTTATTATAGCAATAGATTATGAAGATTGCGGAAAAACGGAGTATATAGAGGAACATTGGTGTACAAAGGTTCGGCAGTTACGAAAAAGAGCTGCGAACCGAATAGGAAAAGATGGAATTATGTTATTGATATTCAAAGGTGAAGAGTTAAATGATGATGAATATTTATATGATTGTGGGTTTAAGCCACAGGAATTAGATGTAAACGGATATCTAGATGCCGGTGGAAGGGCAAGGTATTTAGTGAATTGTGTAGTAGCAATAAAGGAACAGAAAGTAGACTCAGCGAATAATTCGGAGAATTCAAATACAGATATAGAGGACGATAACGTAAGCGGAATAGAACGAGAAAAAGTAGATGAAATATTCAGTGATAAGGAAGCAAATGAATCGAATAATAAAATTCAGGTAGAACATTCGGAAAAGCAAAAAATATTTGAGGCAACAAGAGGTGAAATAAATAGTGAAATAATTGTTAGGAAACCTAGAACTTTATACGAGATAAAGCAGAGTTTGTTGAGAATTGAACATGAAGTTGATGAAACAAAAATAACATTAATGGACTTGATTAAAGCAGTATATCCGATGTTTGAAATAAAATTGGATGTGGAGTATGAGTTAGGAAACATGGTAACTGAAATGAAAAACAGACTTCCAAATGTCGTGCAAAGATTTGGAGAAAACGATAAATTTTGTGATAAAAAATTAATTGAAAATTTGACTAAAAATAAAATTGATAAAGAAGTAATGTTAACAAGTTTAACTTATATGGTTGTAGAAATTGAAGCTCGTGCGATAGCAGAAACAGATAATTTGGAAAATTTGATAGATGTAGCTACACGAATCTCAAATGAATATTTTATAGAGTGTGTTAAAAAGAATGGAGGTTGGAAGAAGTTGAATTATGATCTTACAGTAAATGAAAGTGATGAAATAAAGTTACTATACAAACCGTTAAATGGAAAGGATAGCCCGGGGCTAAGAAAATAGATGATATTTCTATGAGCAATAATTATGCTCTTTATTTTATGTACAATAACTACACAAGCTACAGGTATGACACCTTACGATTGTTCCCAAACAGAAAAAGGGGAAAATTTATTCAGTTGACATGGCAGAATTTTCGGATGCATACACAAAGAAATTGAAAGTAGAAAATGATATAAAATATTATGTGTATCATGAATCTGATCTACGGCGAGCCAAAGTTAGAGAATGTATTGTAAAGCGAACCAATTTGCATTTTTCTGTGGTAAATGGAGCCACGCATCACTGATAAAAATGCCCGCTATTCCACGCCCAGTAGAGGTAATGCCAGAAAACTGCTTAGCTGCGTTTCAAACAGAGGAATTAAAAATCAATCCGGAAATTAAATTGAAAGCAAAGTAAATCACAGAATAAGAGAGACAGTTGTTGTAAAGGGAGTAATACAACAAGATGGAACGTGCGAAGGAGAACCATATAAAGTGAATGAGAAAATTATTAAACAATCAGTGTTGATTGAAGAATATTTGAAAGAATTGAGAGAATTTGAAGGAGGTTTTGATGATGAAACAGGAAAACTTCAAACGCATCCGTTTTGTAATATGAGACAAAGTAATTGTTAAACCGAAGAATCTATTCTAGTATTTGATGTTAAAACTAATGTATGTAATTTAGAGCGTTTGATAACTATGATTTTCAAAGAGTTAAGTGGAAAACAGTTTAGAAAAAGCCCCGATAATTTCAATATAAATTATAAATCGAATGGCACAATCAGGTCGACTCCAGTATTGACGAGGAAAGCCGCACCAGTATTAATGTCGACATTACTAACAGATAGTATGCGTTTTATAAAAAATGAGGCTACCAATAAATGTGGGCAAATGATTTATGCAACAAATTACAGAGGTGTTTACGTATCAAAAATGATGGTGCATGAGGCGAAAACTAAAATACACACAAATAATATTAAACTCACTCACTATTTTAACAATAAAATCGAATATGTACTATTTTAGTCAAAGCTTTATGGAGAACATATATCGGGAAATGATTCTAAATGATTGTAAATTGAATAAAGAAATACTTGGAAACAGAATGGCAATGGCCATTGCAAATCCAAACTTAGTAGCACCTATGCTAATATCAGAAAATGGTGTATTTTCCAGAATCTTCGGAGAGGCCCTATATAGCTATAAATGCAAAGCAATTACAGTAAAAATTTTGAAATACGAAAAATGTACAAATGAATTGCCGGTGAGTATAAACAGAAAATGCGATTTATTGAACCCATAACAAAAATATTACTGGAAGAGCATACTAAGCCAAAAATATATCGCTTAGCACAGGATTCATGGATAGCATTATCAGATTACCGAGGAGTGAGTACTCCAGATAAATTAGAATTAACAAATCTACAATACCTAGCAAATTTTACATTCTTAAATAAGATGGCACAAATGGGTTTCTATGCAAGTGAGGATATTGAAGAAGCTCAAAGAAATTTATTATTTCCGTCAAAAAAGGAACGTGTAATCTCAGGTAAAGTCAATTATGAATACCTTCAAATACCAGATCACTTTAGAAAGGCAACATATAAAACGATGAAAAAGATCTGGAGGAAATTCATGTTTTTAGGACAAGACTGCGCAGGATTAATTGGATTCTATGTTGTAATCATAACAATAAAGGTAATAATGTCGCAAATATTATCGGCTCATAGAATATATGTAATAATAAATCGGAAGAACATATTCAATTTGAATTAGATAGCATTGAACCCAAGAGAGTTGAAATATTGAACGGAAAAACATGCTCGGATTACCATGCAGTTATGCAATGATGACATTAGAAAATAAAGGCAAACAGCCTCGCATAAACATTCTATTCAGTGAAAGAAAAGTGGAAGCTTTATTAGATTCAGGTTCTAGTAATACTATAGTATTAGATGATTTTTTGACAATGGAAGAGAGATCAAATATGAAACCAACAAGTAAAGTAATAAGGTCAATGTCGCACAATGTTTTAAATATAATTTGGAAATTAAAAGCTGACTTAATCATTGGTAATCACGAATTAGTGCATTATGCGTCAGTAATGAGAGATAGTCCTGTCAGATGTTTAATTGGTATGGATGTGATGGAACAACTACAATGAATTTCTCTTGATCTAAAAGCTGGAAGATTAATAAAGGACAAACAGATGAAAAAGTACTAAGTGAGAGAGGTATTTCTAAATCAAACACTAGAATTTCCAGCAAGAAGTGAGGTAATATATTATGCGGATGTGTCAGATGTTTCAGATGACGAGTGCATATTTGAACCAAATGAGAAGCTAATAGAAAACTATGAAGTACAATGTGTGATGAAGTGGTAAAAGTCAAAGATCAAACAGTGCCAGTGAGAATAGTTGATCAAAACACAAAACCAATATAAATGAAACCAAAAACTAAACTGGGAAAACTAATGAAACCTCCAAAATTACCGAAAATTTTTAAAATATACAAAGAGTAATTAGTAATGATTTAACAGAATCGCAAAAATGGGAATTCACGGAGTTATTAAAGAAATATAAAATGGTGTTTGCAAAACACGAGTACGATTTGGGACTCATCCAAGTAATTGAACATGAGATACCATTACTTGATGACACTCCGATTAAATTGAAACCGTATAGAATTCCATATATACATCAAGAGGAAAGTGACAGACAGATAAAAGCAATGAAAGAGTTCAAAATAATACGAGGTAGTTCACCATTCTCATCGTCAATAGTAGTTGTTAAAAAGAAAGACGGCGATTTGCGATTTTGTGTCGATTATTGGAAATTAAATCAAGTTACGCGAAAGGATACATATCCTATTCCAGTTCTGCAAGAAATGTTTGATCAGATGGGAGAAGTACAATTTTTCACAGTAATCGATCTTAATAAAGGTTATAATTAATTTAAAGTGAAAGAAGAAGATCGATGAAAAACGGCTTTTTCGGATGGTAATGGATTGTATGGATTTAATGTGTTATCTTTTGGATTAAATGGAGCACCTGTTACGTTCCAGCAAGGTATGAATTTTGTTTTGCGTGATATCCCACATGCATTAGTCTATAATGATGATATAATAATATTTTCAAATACTTTTAAAGAACATCTGTAAGATGTGGAAGATTATTAAAGGCTAATCTAAGAATAAACCAATCTAAATGTGAATGGAGAAAATCAGGAGTGGTTTATGTAGGTCATTTATTTCTCGAAATGGATTGCAACCAAACCCAGAAAATGTAAGGAAAATTAAAGAATACCCAATCCCTAAAAATTTAGATCAAGTTCGACAATTTCTAGGTTTTGCTAGTTATTATAGAAAATTTATTATTAGCTTTTCTCATGTAGCACAACCTTAAATGTATTATTAAAAAAGCAGACTCAATTTAAATGGGGAAAAGCTCAACAAGAAGCATTCGAATTGCTTAAAGAAAGTTTGATTAAAAAACCTATATTGAGATGTCCAAAGTTTAGAATACCATTCATCTTAATGACAGATGCGAGTAATTTTGCGTTGGGCGCAGTGTTAGGGCAACAAGTTGAAGGTGAGAAAGATCGCGTAATCGCATATGCCAGAAGAACATTAAAGCCACATGAAAAGAATTATTCTACAATTAAGAAAGAAACATTAGCATTGGTTTACGGTATAGCAACGTTTAGACAGTATTTAGTTGGTAGAAAATTATCTAACTAAATGGCCTGAAGAATATGCAATGCAAAATCAAAAAGCGGAAGCAGTTGCACAGATAGTTGTAGAAAACATTATTTTTCGATTTGAAACACCGAAGAAATCACTTACTGATCAAGGAACGAATTTTCAAAGCGAACTTTTTATTTCAATCACAGAATTTTTCGTGATACTGAAACTTAATACATCGTCTTATTATCCACAAACAGATGGTCTAGTTGAAAGATTTAATGGAACATTAATCAATATGATATCATCCTATGTGAATAGAAAGCAAAAAGATTGGGATTTGTTTATCAAGCCATGCTTATTTGCGTATCAAAATGCAGTGAATGAGAGTACCGGTGAAACACCTTTATATCTCATATATTTACAGCGGAACAACATGCCAGTTGATTTAAAATTTCAAGCACCTATCTCACAGTACATGAATATATCTGATTACAAAGTAATTATGCAAGAAAGACTTCAATCTTTATGAACTCAAGCTAGACTTAAAATAAGACATCGTCAAGAAGCGTATAAAGAATGTTATGATAAACGAGCACATGCTCGCAATATTGAAGTAGGAGATTTAGTGTATGTACATAAACCAGAACCAGCAAAGGGTCTACACCAAAATTACAAAGACCATTTAAAGGCCCATATATAGTATGTGATACCACTGAAACTAATCCAAAATTACGTCCAAAAAATAATAAGGCAAGAACAATTATCGTTCATGCTAATCGATATAAAAATGTGCCAGCTGCAGAGGATACTAAGTATCAATTGAGGTCTAAAGACAAAAACGTGGAAAGATACAAACAAAAAATAGCGAAAAATCACGCACCATTGGGATATATCAACAAATATTTGTTCGTTGCAACACTTATGATAATCAATGTGTTAGGGTCGAATGCGACTCCATTGTTTCCAAATTATGCCATTCAAAGGATCCCGTTAATGGAAAAGTTGATATTTATGCCACATGTACACAGATGGTATGGATATATCGTTGTGCACCGACCGAGGAAATAGAAGTAAGTAATTTACTGAATTATTTTGAACAACCAGTGAAGTTGAATTTTAATAAAAATACTTATGTAAATCGTCAACTAACAATAAATTATGAATACCCATGGTTAATAACACAAGTGCAACCCCAAATAAATGGTACTAAAATAATAAATCTGATGCATATTGAAATATGGACAAAAGATCGAAATATCTATGTTTCCATAGAACCAGTGCTGAATGGAATCAATATATATATATATATATATATATATATATATATATATATATTGGGAACCCCGAAATTCCCAACAAGTGAAAATAATTTTTCAAAATTATACAATCGATACGTTGAATGTCAGAAAGTCTTTTGTGCATTATGTGAATCTAAAACTGCATCATACCTATGATATCGCAATTTACTACTAGAAAAAAGTTTTGAAAATAATGGTACAGAGAGTAATGACCGGTGGGTCAATATCTATACTAGTCGAAAATCAATATTGTTGCAAAACGAAACAAATCAAGTTCATTTACAGCTAGTTAACCAAAAACTAAACATTTCACGGCAAGCAGGTATTAATGAAAAAGTTGTGGGAAAATCCAAGCCACGTTAACAAGTAGCTTTACCTTTAAAATGTTAAATTTTCAGCAAATACGATCTAAATAAATCTCAAAAATTGTGATGATAAAAATCAAGTATTACAAACGAATATCAAATTTCAATCTATGGGAAATCATTTTTGTCGAAACAAGATTCATTAGAGTTGTATATAATTCAACGGAACTCATAAAGAACACCAATTATTCTCATATCTCTAATGTAAATGTTCGAAAACAAAAAACAATATTATCTTCGTTCAATGACTATTTGGCTAATGTGCAAATTCGTAAAAACAATACTGCATCATCTTTACCTGATAATAATGTAATCATATGCGTAATTTTATCGATACAATTTATCAGATACAATTATCAATACAATTTTATCAGTACAATCAGTGTGATATCATTTTCTATTATTTTTCTTCTCGCATTGCTAGCATATCTTCGAAAACTAAAGCAACGACTTGGACGTCAATCTATGGCCCAAAGACCTTGGATTGTCTATGAGGAAACATTCGTGTAGTGAGATACATTTATTTTGCATGCAATTATGATAATGTAGTAGTACAGTATAAGTATTAACTTTTTATTTGGGATAATCTAAAGATTTGCACCTTTCGATCAAGGATGGGTTTCATTGGCTGCTGAGAGCAAAGAAGGGAAGCAAATTTCGCGCAGGTAGAAAATTTTGAGGCAAAGGAAATTTATCAAGGGGTATATAAGTAAATAAAATTAGTATAAAATTCAAATTAAAATAGGTAATTACGGAAAGACAATAAAGTGTATTTAACTCCAAAAGGAAAATTGTGGCATTTTAATTCACAAATTCACGGCATAACGGAAGTTGCAAGTAGAAATCAGTGTGACCAGTATGCAATTATGAAGGAAGTTCAAAAATTGGTCGTTGGAAAAAGATTAATTGGCCACGATCTAAATGCTGAGATACAATACCTCAAACTTTGGATGGACCAGTTGCATGGCATTCGAGATTTAGCTACAGCGCAAGCATTGGAAAAGATTGGAATGTCCAGGAGAGGAGAATTTTTCAAACTGAAAACTGTTGTCCAGATGTTTGGAGATTAAATGCAGGTGGGCATACACTCAGCCCTTGAAGATGTAAAGAACATAAGAGTATATTTGCAAATTGAGAAACTGTGGATAGATGATATCGAAATACCAAAAAAGCAACCATCAAGGAAATATTCGTTGGAAAAATATCGGAAGCTTTACAACACCGCTTCAACATCAATGATCGGAATTACGGAAGAAATTGACCTCACAGCAGCAGAGGATATATAAATCGATAGTGAAACCCAAACTGTTCAATTGAAATGGGCAACAGAAGAAAGCATTGAAATAATTGAGTTGAGTCTGGCTCTAATAATCAACGAACCGATTCATCAAATCAAACCAATATTCGAGCATGGGCCAATTATCTCACGGAGAAAAAGAAAAGCTTCATTGGATTTATTGGAGGTTTTGGTCGATAGTCTGAATGTGATTCGTAGCATTTGAATCTGGGTGAGATGCGACGTCCTTTGATTGAGCAGATCGGTCCTTTTTTTTGTTTGGTATAGTCGACATTTAAAAATCCTTTTGAATAAAATAATTTGGAAATTTTAAGAACAGATAGGAAATTTGTGAACGAATTAGATTTTAGAAATAATTTCATTAAAGTTCTTTTTGCTTAAAACAATTATTCCGACAAATAATAATTTCTATTTAAAATTCATAAATACATTAGTTTTCAATTCAACTAAAACAAACTGACTCTCGCCTATGCATGCATGTGCATAAATAATCCTATAGCAAAATTTTTCTTCCTACATCAATAGGATTTCAACGGATTGTATCAATCAATTCGTTACGCTGCATGTGTGCATCATTCCTATTGAGCATGGTTAATGGGAGTGTGTGTGCATTGATCAATCCCCTGGATCTGCAATCAAATCGCGCTCATTGTGTGCGTGTGCTGCGTTTATGTGTGTTGGAAAAATAGTGATTGTTTGTGGTGAGTGATAATTGCAGTGGTATCGTTATTATTATTATTATTATTATTATTATTATTATTATTATTATTATTATTATTATTATTATTATTATTATTATCATAATGGATATTTAAAATTTACATTATTAATGATTAATTATACCGCAGGCAAAATAAACACATTATATGACATTAATTTGAATGTTTTGAAAGCAAATCGCAATTTTATCTTTGGATATTATATCTATATTTACGAAAATTAATTCGAATTTTTTCAAAACAAAATCGCAATTTTATCGTGTTTATTGGATATATATATATATATATATATATTTACGAAAGACATTTTTAACAAATTATTTCTTTTACCTAATAAATATTAATGTAAAATGAGCATATAAAAAAAAGCATTGTTCTTTGATAATATAAATTAAAATAAAATAAAATAAGAAAATCTCGTTAATCTATTTATCATATTATACCCGAAAAGAAATAAAAACGTTAAGATAATATGAGTAGGAAGTGTAAAAAATTTTTAAAATTTTGATTTTTTTTGAAGGTACTATTCACTTTATTATTATCATTATTATTTTTATTAATATTAATATTATTATTATTATTATTATTATTATTATTATTATTACTGTTATTGTTATCATTATTGTTATGATCATCGTTATTATAGTGTTATTATTAGGTAATATGGTATTGAGATTACTCTACCAGGACAAATATAAAAAAAATTAGTAATAAAATGAATAGATTCCAGGGCGAATCTTTATTAAAGGGGGAGATAAGTTGGAGTATTACGAAAAAAGAACAGTGAAATCAATAAAACAACAAAATGATAAAAGTGCAACATTAATTAAAAAATTTACAAAATTGGAAAGTAGTATTGATCGGGGGAAATTGGTATGGTTGAATGCCAAATTGAGAGACGAGTCCAGAAATAATAATAAAAATTTAGTGAGGGGTCCCTAGAAAATAATACAAGACAAAAAACAAATAAATTTAAAAAATTAATTACTAATGGAAGTCCGAGGCAATGGGAAACCCGAGAGATGAGGAAAACCCGGCGTGTAGACGGAATAATATAAAAGTTTAAATTGGCCTAAACAATATTAAATGGGAGCCACTGATATATGGAGAGGTGATTATTTCTTAATTTGTAATTTAGTAATGTAGGAAACGTTGTACACAAATGTCGGCTAAGGTGATCTGTGGGAAGTAATTATTTTTAATAATTTAGTAATGTAGCAAATGCTGTTGACAATTGTCTGAAAGGTACCATTATTTTCCTATCTCCTTCAAATGTTAATCTACACTGTTATATCATTTATCATTATGTCTATTTCCATAGTCCTCCTTGTCGTGGTTCGTATTATTGATTTTACTATGGCCTGTACACCCTTCGTTATGTTAAAAATCCTCACAGTTTCTCTCTTACCCTTATCCCTATTATAACTACTATGAAGCATATTATTGTTACTAGTATTATCATCGTTACTATTATATGTATTGTTCTTATCAATTGTTACTGCTATTACTATTATTATAATTTTTATTATTATTATTAAATTTTTAGTAGGGATCCGCCATTATTTCGCAGTTTTATTAGAATATTTGAATTATATAAACATAAAGCCGTACTCCATCCTTATTTTACAGTTTTCGATGAAGTATTTTTGTCGATTTTTCTGGCGTTGGGTGAAAGAAAAACGAGCTTAAAGACCCGCTCCTCGATCTCCACCCACCACTATAAGCTATCATTTTACGTTGAGGTTCGCCGATTACCACTGGCGAACCCTCACGGTCACAGCTCCGTTGCAGATCAACTGTGCTTACACGGATCCGTTTATTGGTATATTTACTCTCTTGTAAGATGTATTGGCTGTGAGCCGAAAAAGAAAATAAATAAATAAATGATACCATTCTCATCGAATCCAAGTTTCATTTAGGTAAAAGATTCGATGTAAAATTTCAGTAGTAAATTTTTATTCGGCATGTCACATCTTACATAATTGTCGGAAGTTCATAAATTCGCATCATC
Source organism: Schmidtea mediterranea (assembly GCA_022537955.1). Classification (NCBI taxonomy): domain Eukaryota; kingdom Metazoa; phylum Platyhelminthes; order Tricladida; family Dugesiidae; genus Schmidtea; species Schmidtea mediterranea. The sequence goes on along the minus strand of CM039679.1, from coordinate 188,555,545 downwards.
ACAAGTCATTTAATCCTTATCGATCAATAAATTCATAGTGAAGTCATTCATATAGCAGGTACATATTCAATTTAAATCATAAGTCAATGCTCGCACACTGAGAGTTGTCGTGTTCAGACAAAACACTTACCAGTGTTAATTGCCTGAATGCACGGCTCTCAGCTTGTTACACACACCAACTAAAAATTCAGACAGGAAATTTTTCTGAAAAATAAGACTGAAAATTTGTCAAAACACATCAGTATATATACCTAGAATTTGACCCTAACATTGCGTGTTATTTTTATTGCAATAAAAATAATTTGATTTTGAAATTATTTGTGTTATCTAAATTTAATTTTTATTATTTTCTTAATTTATATTGACAATTTATTTCTTAAACTTTTTAATTGAATTTTTCCAAACAAAAATAATTTATTTTAATTCATTAATTGTCCACTTTTATATAAATGGTCGTTTTTCGTTCAAATTTTCATGTTATTATGTTATTTTTTATGTAAATTTCGTGAGGTTCTTCATGCATTTTGTATTTATTTTATTTTACTTTTGTGTTTTTTGATTTTATATTTATTTATATTCTCTCAAATTTTAGGATGTTTAAATGATGCTGTATGTTGTATTTTAAGTTATCTTGGTGCTGGGTTTTCGTGCTATATTACTGATACATTTAAACAATTTTCAAGGTCGTTTGTGTTCTGAACCAACACTTGTAAACTTGACATTCTTTCAGCAGAAATATTTAAGGATAATCTTTTGGATACCTCTAATTATTCGTCTTAACCTCCTCTTTATTCTAAAAAATTCAACATTAAGACCACCACGAATACCACCTTCAAAAAATTATAAATTTCCATGTCTTGCCACAGTTCAATTGGTTAATCTAAAGTTATTATATATATATATATATATAAATAATTAAATATATTTGGCAACCATTTAATTTAAAGATAACGACAATAAAAAACTTTTCGTACGATATATTTCGATAGCATAACTATCATCTTCAGATACTCAAAACCAACTAAAAATATTATGAATTAATTTTTAATTTAAATAAATTATTTTTTATTAATTTAATTTTGTAATAAATAAATATTTATAAAATATATTCAAATAACTTTTAATTAATTTAAAATTTCATTTATATTATAAATTTTTAAAAAAAATTAATGTAATTTAAAATTTCAATTATTTTAATAATATTAAAAAAATTTTTAAAAACAATACATAAACATGATTTAACATATGTAAACTATTTAAAAACATTCAATACATTCGTAGTCACAGCACTTTGATTGATTTGTCGTTCATGGTCTTTATCTTCTACTTTTGCTAATTCGGTAAAAAATGTTGATAAATTGGTTGAGTTGTTGATAAAGAATGGATATTCTAAATCATTTTTATTGTTGATGATAAAAGAGACTGTTGACAAATTGATTAAAAATCCTAAGGATCCATGTTTTGGAAAGTCTGAGTGTAATTTGACAAATGAGTGTGAATTGAGCGTTGATCTAAATAATAGTAAAAATGGATATAAAACAATTGAGCCTAAATATGTGTTAGTATTGCCGTACTATGAAGGTTTTACAAATTATAAAAGGAAGTTAAGTAAACAGATGGGAAATTTAGAATAAAAGATCGTCTCTAATTCGTGTAAGGTACGCAATATGATTATTAATAAATCAAAAACTCCGGTTGGATTGTGTTCTGATCTCGTTTATCAATTTGCACGTAATGGGTGTAATGCCACATACATTGGAGAGACTTCCCGTCATCTCTGTACTCGAGTTCTAGAGCATTGTCGATTGAAGGGTTTGACCAATATTAGTGAGCACAATAGAGCCTGTAAAAGTGAAATTGGAATGTCTGATTTTAGAATTTTGTTGAAAAGTAATAATAATTATTGGGAACGCGTGATATGTGAAGCATTGTTGATAAGGTCATTGGATCCAAAGATGAATATGCAAAGTGCTGTGACTACAAATGTATTGAATATTTTTAAATAGTGTACGTATGTTAAATCATGTGTATGTATTGTTTTTAAAAATTTTTTTTAACATTATTAAAATAATTGAAATTTTAAATTACATAAATTTTTTTTAAAAATTTATAATATAAATGAATTAAATTAATAAAAAATAATTTGTTTAAATTAAATGTTAATTCATAATATTTTTAGTTGGTTTTGATTAACTGAAGATGATAGTTATGCTATCGAAATATATCGTACGAAATGTTTTTTATTGGCGTTATCTTTTAATATATATATATATATATATATTGTTGGTGTACGGGAAAAACTTTCCTAAGTGAAAATGGACACTACTCGTCGCTAACGTTTCTCTCTCTATTCTAGGGTTCCCTTTCTGCACACACCCCATGACTTTAGTTTACTGGTACGCACCCATGGCCGAAACCATGTTGCTACTGTGCGTAACAGCCGAATGCTATTCGAACAGGTGAGCATTGTTCCCAATACTACTCCCCGAACAACCTTCGTTCCCCAGTTCCTCGCGGCCGATAGAAGGTCTTACGCTTTATGCACTGATCTTATTACGTTTAAGGCGAACTTGGTTTATGGGATTTGGGAATAAGAATTGTGAGAGCATTTAATATATATCACTTTGTTAATTTCCGTCAGGTTAGGTATTAATCCTTAAATTTATTCCCACATTTAAACAACAAAGAGTTTATTATGAATCGATTTTTAACTTAGCTAATAGGAAAAGAGAACAAATATAAACATTTAATATTATAATTCGGAACTACAGTTTCTATTACAAGACTAATACAATGGTATGGTATAAAAAGAAGCAAGTAAGGAGTTACAGGAGCATCAAGAAGCAAGCAATGTTCAGAACCTGTCGAATCAAGGAATTAGATCTGGGCTTGTGATTTAGTCTTCTAGATCAATGTCGACCGGCAGGCATCGACGTTTTGGTTGTCGGTGATTTGGACTTGATATTCCTGACTAGGATCTACCTGCATTGAAGTTGATGGCTCTACCGCCGAGTAGGTGTTCGATGGTACCTGTCCACTCAGGACAGCTATTTCGTCCGGCGTGAGATGAAATCTCTCCAAAGTGAGGTTTAAGCTGGGAGGTTCGGGTTCGTCCGCTTCCAAGTCTATATATATATTGGGGAAGGCGGTGGACCGACTGTCATTGGTGCATACACCACGTTCGGGTCTAGTTCAGGGAATTCGAACTTGGTATAGTCGGGGGGCGGGTTATTTACTTCGGCTGGCTCTCTGATTCTCTCATTCGCTCGTAAGAGGTTCGCCTCAGCCCGTCACCTTTCACGACGACGGCGATTTCGATTCGGCCGTCGTCTCTGTACTCCGGATCGATTTTCTGTTGTCCCACTCCGGGGTGGTCCGTTCGATTGTTGCGATAATTGATTGAGAGGGAGGTGTTGGGAAGGAATTATGTTAATTTCTTGGGCCCAGCTGCGGCTCGATAGGCGAGCCCTGAGCTTGTTTTCTGTAAATATTTGCCGGAACGCAGCGCTCTGCTCAGCGATAGTGATCCGCTGGCTCCGGTTTTCGATGACGAGGTCGTCCCTGGTTCTAGAGAGACGCGAGATTTTTTGATATAAGTTGCGGGTAGCCTTGGATGGACTCCAGGTGCCCTTGATTTTCTGGTACTTTGTTTTTAAGGCCGTGAAATCCTTCTCGAGTTTCTCCAGCCGTTGGGACATGGCTGTGACCGAAGGTGACAATCTCAGAATGCGGGGTAAATTTGATAAACTAGACATTTGTAGGAGTAATAGTGTTTGCTTGGATTTGTTGAGTGGAATTTTCGAAAAACCGAGAGTTTGAATGTCGAATTAGCTCTTACCGAATTGATAGCTATAAACGGAAAAGAACGTTAGGATAAAAACTTATGGGTTAATCAGGGTTTTATAGAGAGTAGCACGCATGGTATAGAAAAACTCGAGACCTACTTAAAGTTAATGGGTCCTTCTGGGGTAGTTGGCATTTACCTAACAGTTCCGAGTCTAAATTAGAATTTTCGGGGTAGGTCATGCTAATTTAGGGGAAAACGTCCTCCGCAATATTAATTATATAGATGTTGACCATAACAAGAAATAATAGCAGACATTTATATTAATAATTAGGTTTTACTTCGGATAGATAATATTTGACAAATTTGTGATCATAGCCGTAACATTTAGACATTGGACCAACATTTTATTTCGGTTAAATTTAATTTAGATGTAATATTAAATTTTAGGGTGTGGAAAAAAATACTAAAGATAACTAAATAGCGTGATGCGGATCTCGGGCGGATGAGATTGAACGCAGTGATTTGTCAGATGACGATCCACATCCGGCTTCTTGTTTATGCGAGTAATCGTTTCTCAGGGAATACGATGTATAAACTACTTTGTCGTCGAAGTAGGGTTACGTGCTGCGAATTCGATTCGTACTATGCACACAGGGAATGTGGCCTTTGAACCAGTAAATCGAAGCATGCTAGTTCATTACTTATGACAATCGATTGGATTTGATTTTTCTCGTTCTCATACTCGACTTCGTCAGCTGGATTACCTACAAGTTTGTACAGAAGATTCAATAGGTGGGAAATACACTTTTCAGGTCGATCTCTGACTATTACTCAAAATCGTCAACGATTCATAAAGATTTGGGGACCTTTAATCGATTTACGATATCTGGGACTCTAGAGTTATTTATAACAGTTTCTACAACCTACTATTCGTACATCGGGTTTGAGATGGGGATCTATTTATGGTCCGTGATCAAGACTAAATTAATGTCTCAGAGCAGATTTATCGATGATGGTTGGCGTGTTTCAGTGGTTTCTCAGTTGGATACCGACCTAGTGCCTCGTCTATGGCGTGATATATTATTGGTATTATCGTATCGCTTCTCGGGCTGTTATTTGTGTAGTTTACAAGCTCTCCGCAAATCTACGTCTGTCACACAAGAAATCTGACATTTCATTAGACAATAAATTTTTATGCTATTTATTTCTTTAACCTATCACTGCTACCCCTCGTGACACAACTTCGAGGTTACTCAAAAAGTTTACCTATCGATCGTAAGTCGATCGCTACTAATACCCCATACCTGATGTCGCTCTTCCCGAAATTTTAATTTTTTTCTGCTCGCCTCGACCGACGTTTCCATCAGCCGTTGCGAGTTGTTTAACGGTGCCCTACGGGGAGGGTCCTGTGTCTTTCGACCAGATCCCGTCGCGGACAGAGAGCTCGGCCCGTGATCTCAACTAGGGAACTTAATCCATCAGCCGGATCACCGACCTGCCTAATTGACGACTATTCCAATACGTAATATAAATATGATATTTATGGGACCTCGATATATATATGAATATATTAAATCATTTAAAATAAAAGCATATAGAAAACTTTAATTGTTACGAACATCTAATTTACCAAAATCATAAAATTACAAGAAAAATAAAATATCCTTACTTAGTCAAAATCGATTGCAGTGAATCTTTCAAAATATACAAGTGATTTTTGTAAAGTTACAAATGTGTTTGTTAAGTTTGTAAAGTTAGGTTGAAAGGTTAAAATAATGAAATTGGTCACTGCTTAGATAGTATTTTTTTGCCTGTGTGCGACCAATAGGCCATTTTTCGAGGTTTTTTTAATTATTTTATTAATTTAAAATCATTTTTATAATTTTTTATATATTTTTTATTATTTTTTGATATCTTAATTTATATGTTATTGGATTTTATTTTTATTATTATTTTCTAATGATATTCTTTTTACCCTTGCTATTTTATTTTTTGGTCGCCTCTTCTGCCTGTGTTTTTTCTAAACCTTATTTTGCAAGGTTTTGGCAGTTTATTTCATTTCACGTATGTTTCTTTTTGTGGCTGTAGGCTTTTTCAAGAATTTTTATTAATATTTGTTTTAATTAATTTTGTTTTATTTAATGATTTTATTTTATTTTTGATCTCTGCTTGCGGTGCGTGTGTATGTCAGTGACCATTTTCCTTATTTTTATTTTTTTGTTTTGATAATTATATATATATATATATAATTATCATTATCATAAATCTGTTAAAGTTATTATCATTATTAATATTATTGTTTTTATTATTATTAGCATCAAATATATTTTAGTATTCTCTTTATTATCATTAAAAAAAACACTACAAAAATATTATAAAAGAAATAAAATCTTACATTCATCAGAATCAGATTCTTAATCCTTTATAGATATTATTTCATCTTCATCGGTATCAATAACAACATCATCCTCAATGATTGTATAACAGTTTTCTTTTTTTATTATGGATTCATCATGTTCTAAAAGAATTTTAAAAACATGAATACAATTAAAACAATTTACTATTGATTGCTGAAAGATCCAGAATACCTAAATCATATTAATAATCGAAATTAAAAATATATTAAAATTACTTGTTGGAAGATTTTATATAGTGTTGTTTCCCGTTAGATTTGATCTAAATATATGATCGTCATATACAGTGTATATGATCCATTATACTGAGTTTCAGATTGAAAAGTAACAAGTATAAAATTATGCATTCTTTTATCTCCGAATATTTGTTCCTTGATCAATTGCAAATGAAAAAATTTCTTTGGTTTCAATGGATAAATATAATCACAGCATTATTATGTGTTTAAGTATGGAAATTGAATTTTTATTTAACTCCTGTCGATTATTGTATTTATCAAGGGTACGAATAGTGATAGAAATTTAGGTCAAAGTAAGGTTAGATCACCTACATTTTTGGATAATTCGCAAGGTGGAAATTAAAATAAAATGATATATTTTTGCATCGATCTGTTAGATAGGCTATTATTAGAATGAAATAAGGATTTATCTATAAAATAAGGGTGGAATGCTGCCCAAAATTTTAAAAGATACCTTAATAAATAAAGAGTAACGATGACAAATTGATATAGAAATTGTAGAAATATGAGTATGGGCAAGGGTATAGAAAGAAAGAGACGTGAGACCTTCCATAGGTAATCATAAACCCGTAAGTGAAAATATCATGAGTAGTTCTAGAAATGGAATTCACCTGCTCGCGAATTTCCAGTTGATATATACAGTATCAACATGAGCTTGCTCATTGGTATTTAGTGGTAGGATTAAAATGGTGGGGCGTCTGAGTGAGACCGCATAGACCCTAAGAAAATAAGGCATTTCGATCGATGAAAATAAGTTTAAGTAAACTTGGAACGGATTTAAACAAATTAATTCCACACAGTATACCAACATAATCGAAATAGTATATACATATAGATGGCTCAAAACACTACAAAATATAACTTCAAATGAATCAGCAAAGCAACTAGAACACGGTAATGGATAAAAAAAACTATAATGATTCGTCAACATACTCCATCCACCATTGGAATCAATCCGTGGAGAGATTCGTGATTCGAACACCTAAAGAATAAAAATAATTAAATCAGTATAAAAATAATATACCTCTAAATAAATAATATACCATTGAAAATAATTTTCAAGTCCGAGTCAGATTTTTCTAAAATATGTTTCATGTACATGAAACTTATGATAATTCGTGACCATTTAATTTCATCATCAAATAATTTATAAAATACTCCCATGAAAATTACAAAATTATCACAAGTGTACATTATATATTTTCATAATCGAGTAAAATAAGAATTTTCGATAATTAAGAAAAACTATTTTAACTTGGTAGAATTGATGTTTTAAGAAGATTAAATTTTAGTATATGTTTTTGTGTTGGGAAACTATTTTCTAGAGATTTTAAGGTTTGGGAAATTTTTGGGTTGAGAAACTTTTTTCTGGATATTTTAAGTTTTGGGATTATTTTGTGTTGGGATATTTTTCCCATGGGAAAGTTGATATATAATAATAATATCCCATCGACTACGTAAAAATTATTTGTTAACAAGTTTCCTGAAAGATTGTTCAAAAAAAACTTGTATATTATTCCTGACCAACAATCAATAATACTCAAAAATTATAATTTTTCCTAACATGTATAACAATTTATTTCCCATATAAATATATTTTTCAAATTATTTGAAGACTTGTAAAAATTTTTGAAAATTTGAGTTTGGAAATATTTTTTCAGGGATTTTTAAATTTGAGATATTTTCCGAGTTAGGAAATATTTTTTAGGTATGTTAAATTTTGGGACATTTTGTGTGTATTATTTTACATTTATATAAAAAAACTTTTAAGTATCTGTGCTAATCTACTTAATTTTGAACGGTATGTATGCGATTTATATATATATATATATTCGTGACCTATATAAAATTTCCAATCGACCTAGATATTTTATAAGGGGGGGGGGTGAGTATACTGTGATGGAAGGGACACATCCATATACTATTAGACGATTCAAGCCATTTTTTATTTTAGGCTTTTTTATTGAGAGCATATTTGTATCTATAAAAGAATTACTTCATTGCATAATCGGAATTAATCAGGATTAATTGGATTATTATGTACTTTTTAGGGGTGTATTTTTATTACATAATTGCGTGTGGTGCCAGTGTGCTACATACTACATACTCATTAGAACTTATCTATTTTGAACTTTATTTAATTGATAATATCGAAATAAAAATTGCTTCTTCACCTCGTGTCATAAGTTTTCAGATAGTAGAACTATCATTTTAACTCAATACTGGGATTTTAGAAACAGAATGGAAATGTTGATTCTTCAAAGTATTTCCTGCAAAAACTATGTCTGCTTAATAACAGTGCATATTGTGCAAAATGTCAGTTGTTATCTGCTAAACTATAACAAGTGGTTGATGAATATCTTTGAGGCGTGTTCTCAATGTCCTGTGAAAAAGTGTTAGTATAGATTCGTTCTTTATCCGTAGTTATCAACAAATGATTATCCGCAAAACTTAACCAAACATAAGACCAGAGTTTCTCAAAATCATTACCATGGTGAGTTGGTTTGCTTTCTTGTGTTTGAACCTTGCCAGTTATTTTGAGCTGTATACACTTCAAATTGGTCTATTCGTCAACATTGGATATTGAATTGTAGTGGATATAATGAAACGAAATAAATTCATCTTAAATATCATAGACACACAAAGAAAGTCATTAGGTAGTGGTGGTAGAATCTTGATGAGAGTATATATGGGAAATGTTTTGGACAGTAGCAGCAATTCCGGAAGCATATATCCTAAAAATTTTTAACCCGGAACACATAACATTATCGACTGCTGGACCTATTACCCGGACATTATAGGATTAGTCAATAGAATTTAATTTGCCCATTATCAACATTTTGCTTACCAAATGAAGCAGACGTTCACGTGTAGAAATATAGAAAAGTAATGTGTGCCCAAGACAACAGAAATGACAAATTTTTCACAAGTCCTCCTCTGTTCAGCTCATATACTGATTTCTAATTTCAATATACTTTATTTGAAGTAATGTTTGAATTAAATACGCTATTCAATTTTATTGAAATTTATTTTAATTAAAAACACTAAAATACAGTTTTAACTGAATATTTTTTTAATCATTTAATTATAATAACAACTTAATAATATTCATGAAATATCCTATTGCATCTTTCAACAACTTAATAAAGCACGTTTAAAGAAATTTAAGATTGATCAACTTGATTTGATTTTATTTATGCTTTTTTATAATTGATTTTTAAATGACTTATTTATTATAGAAATAGTATACATATATAAAAAACCACTTACTTTTTTTGATTTTGGTTAAGTAAATATCGATATAGCAAACTGATAGAAGCGTAAATAAAAATATAAACTATAAGTTCTTTTAATATTAGTTTATATACACTTCCTTTCCATCTAAGAGAAACATAAAACAATTTCAGATAATAATTTCAACCGTATTAAAAGATTATGAATCCACAAAACATTTTGACTTTGTGAAACATCACTTGCATATGCCACTGTCATCACTAGTATGAAATATGTTAACTAGTGAAATATGTTATCAATTAAAAATAAAATTCACCTTAGATTGAAATGTATTTGAACTTTGATTTCTCTTTAATATCAATTAAGACTTATAGTATCAAAATCAAAAATTAAGTGAACATCGAGTACAAATGGTTTACAAAATCGGTTAAACTACACCAATACTCAATTAATAAAGCCAAACAGCATTATACATGAATTTTAATAATTAAAATTTATTTTAATATTTTTAGCATTATTTATAATTTAAATTTATGATAAGTAGTAGAATTATGAATCTTTACAATTCAATTATCCAATTTAAGTATAATTTTATTAAATATTTTCTTAGTTATTTTAGTTAAATTTTATAATATTACATAATCGAAAGTATAAATGCTTTTCGAATTATAAATTGATATAATTGCCTGCGTTGAATTCTTATGAATTTTATTATAATCCTATTGTTATTATTATTATAATAAAGCTTTAAGAAAATAATGGATTGTTCGGAAATTTTTAAAATAGTTATTTACTTAAATAATTTTGTTTTATAGTAAATTTAAACGATTTAAACATTTCCATTGCCTTGTATCATATTAATTCATTGTTGATTTTCATTGTTTGATGTTAGTATTATTCTTTCTCGGAGTCTTTCAACTTCTTGCTTCAAATTAACTTCTGCTGCTGGATTTGCATTGTTCGGCCTAGGCGGATTTGGTCATCCTTGATTCGGGCAATTTCGTGAGATGTGCCATACTTGATTGTACGTAACACAAGAGTTACAATCTCTTCAAAAGTCATAATTTATATAATAATTTATTTAATTCAAAAAGTGTCTAATTAATTCTGAATATTAAAATAAGGTTTTAACACGTTGACGGACAATTGCGGCTATAGCCGTCAAAGCGAAGTTCACAATGTGGCATGACTGCTTATAACACTCGTATAGCAGCACAAATGTGCACTTACTGGCGTATACGTAGAAGCATAGTGTCGTGTTTTGAAAACATCTTTTTAGGTTGAAGTTCATATTTCACCTGTTATACGAGTTGCAGATTCAGTATGCACGTGGTTGTGAAGGGAGTAGTGCGACATATAGTGTCAATTTTCGAACTTCGCTTGTTCCTACTGTCCGTCAACGTGTTAATATTCATTATTGGACATCACTCTCCTCCTCTTCACTTTCTTTGTACTTCTTCAGCCATTCGATTCTTCTTGATTTGATTGAGTGTGGAAATTGTAATTCAACTTGTCTTGGTGATAAGAATTTTAAAATTTTGTAAGGTCCTTCATATTCAATTCCCTCCTTCTTTCGTCTATGTGGTTCCAAGCGTACTAATACTTTCTCTCCCACCATGAAAACTCGAGTACCCCGATTGTCTAAATCTGTATTTTGCATAGTTGTAGCTGCCTTTACTAGATTAGTTTTCGTTTCATCCACAATTTCTTCTCTGCATTTTTGTATATGTCCTACTCCTGAATATAAATTAATTTTCCGGCCATATACGATTTCAAAAGGTGAGAATTTTGTCGAGTTTTGTATTGTAGCAATCAAACTAAATTCAATCTTTGGTAACAATCTACACCAATTATTCTTTGTTTTAATCTCTGCCAATGATATTGCCAATATGTCCCGAACTGATATAACCATTTGATTGATGTTCGTTCGGTGAACTAAATTCTTGTTTTATACCAAATTTCTCCATCCAATCACGAAACATTAATCCTTCAAAAATTCTTCCTTTATCTGTAAGAATTCCTTCAGGTCTACCAAAACGATATATCCAATTTTTCAAAATGACATTCAAAATTGTTGCTTCATCCTGTGTACTTGCTGCTGATAAATTGACCAATTCACTAAAACGATCTATTATCACTATCATGTATTTTTTACTTTCTGTTGTCTCCATATATGCAATATTCACTACTATCCGTTCTAAAAATCGTTCTCCTGTTCTTTGCAATAAGATTTCTTTTGTTCATCCTTGATCAATCTTTCTACTAGCACAAATCTTGCATTTATTAATACATTCTGTAATAATCTGATTCATGGATGGCCAAAAGGAAAAGTCCTTTAAATAAAATAAGGTTTTCTTGATACCCATATGGCATAGTTCAATATGAAAATAATTTACTAAAGATTTTACGTACGAGTTGGGTACAACCACTGCAAGTTTTCCGTATGTATTAATCATCAATACGTCATCTTGTATCTGTAATATCTTCAAATACTGGAATATACTGCTACTGATTGTTTCATAAGATATGTGAGCTTCATTTCCATTAAGATGTGATATGATTTTTGAAGTAACTCTGTCTTCGTTTTGCTTCTGTTTAATAATTTTCATAATATTTGAACTTACTTGTAAACTATTTATGTACCGAGTTCTACATTTTGCCTCTTTGGCATCTTTGTTTTCCATCTGACAATGAGAGCATATGGTATTATTTAAACGAGACATACCATCAGCATTTCCATGTTCTTCTCCCTTTCTATATTGTAACGCAAAATCGTATTCGGATAAATTTGCCATCCATGTCTGAAATTGTGGAAATTGGTTTTTTGTTGTATTCATAAATGTCAATGCCTTGTGATCCGTTGTGTCTACAAATCTTCTCCAATATAAATATTGTCTAAAATGTACAATAAATTCGTGAAGAGCCAACAACTCTTTTCTAGTCACACAATATCCCATCTCATGCTTTGTCAAATGTCTTGAACCATACGCTATCACTCCTTCGGTGCCGTCTTCCTTAATCTGAGATAAAACTGAACCTATGGCTTCAAAACTAGCATCCGTATCAATAATAAATATTCGATCTGCCCTATGATATTCTAATATTGGTGCTTCACATAAGAGTTTTTTTTAATGGATAAAGCTTTTCCTACATTCTTCAGTCCAAACAATCATTTTGTCATTACCTGTCGTTGTGGCGTACAGAGGTGCTGCTATCATTGAATAATTCTTGATAAATCGTCGATAATAATTTGTTAAACCTAGGAATGATCTCAATTCTGTAGTACTCTTTGGTTCAGTTGCATTTTCAATTTCTGAAATCTTTCTTTTATTTGATCGAATTCCCTTTTCACTCACTGTATGACCAATAAAATTTAATATACTTGTATTGAACGCATATTTCTCTGGATTGACTTTCAACCCGGAATCTCTAATGCGTGTGAGTTTATTATGAGTTTCCTGATTTTCACCATATATTAAAATGCCATCAAGGTACAAAACCACTCCTTTGAAAACTAATCCTTCTAATATCTGATGCATCAGTTTCTGAAAAGTGGCAGGAGCTGTTGACATACCAAATGGTAACCTATTGAAGCAGAGTTGTCCTTCTTTTGTATTAAATGTCGTTTTGATTTGCGAATTTTCATTCAACTCTACTTTGTTGTTTATTTTGAGTAACGTTTGCAATAGTCGATTTAACTACTGTTTGGACTTCTTCAGATCGTTCTTTCGTATCGTAACCTTCTCGTTCTTCATACAATTTTGCTAGATTTCTAATTTCTTGTCTTGTAATATTAGCCTTCGTCGATATATTTTCTTTCTAACGGTCGTTCTGAACTCTGTGGCATAAAATCAGTTTGACGATGTTTTCTTTTGAAATTCCACAGTCATAAACTTCTTCAACAAGTTTCTTTACTCGAATTTCAAATGTAACGAATCTTTCATCGTGATTTTGTCTCACTGATGATAATTCACAAACTTTATCCATAATAGACTTCTTTTTTGTAAATGTGTCATTAAACCATTCATGAGCGTTTTAACTAGTTGTGGAGATGTCTTTAAATTCTTTCCAAAGGATTGGCGCCTCTTCAGGTAAAAGTAAGTCAAAATACTTACTAAATTTAAATCATTAAGTAGCATCCAATCTTTAATGTCCTTGTTTCCACCGTTGTATCTATTATTTCCGCCGTATCTGTCATTTCTATCTTCCATATTTCACATATGACTTCAGTATGGCCTCTTCTACCGCATTTTTGGCATATTTATGTTCGGTAACATTCATTGGTTTGATCTCCGGCTCTTTGGCAATTTTTACATATCGGAACATTGTTTCCATTAGTGTAGAACCTGAAATTATTAGAGTAATTAAGATTACCGTTACTGTTGTTGTTTGGATTTCTCGTTGGTTTTGCTATAAACATTTTTTGTGATCTTGGTATAAACTGGTTCATCGTTGTTTTTGAATTGGTGGTTTGATTGTTTGTTAATCCGGTATTTGGTGTTGTTACTGCTGGTTCAATTGCCAATGCTACTACTTGAAATTGGGGTTTCAAAATTTTTCACATTGACTAGCGAGTTGAAGTGCATCATCTAGGCTTTTTGGTTCTTGGCATCCCAAATTTGCTCGAATATCTTCTCGTTTTATTCCTTTGATGAATAAAGCTACAATATTTTCTTCTGGTACTGGATCTTTACTGAATACTTCTCTCACAAGGCATCTTAATTCACATATAAACAGCGTGTTTGATTCGTTTGGTTTCTGTTTACGGTGTAGAAATTCTAAAGTTTTTCTGTTCACTTGTCCTGCCGTTCCAATCGTTTCACGGAGAAATTCTTTACTATGATCTCAATTTTTAAGCGTGTTTTCATCCCCTTTTGACTCTAAATATACATCTTGAGCGCTTCCTGTTATATATAGCGGTAATTATTCTCTAATTGTGGGGTAAGACCAATGGCAGATAGTGGTTTATACCTCGAATTCTTTAATAAATGTTTGCAATTGTTGATACTTCCATCGAAGGGTTCACCTCGAAATTTCTCTCTAAATTCTCCAATGTTTGCTTTTTCATCTGGTAACGTTTTCTTACCTTTTTTAGTTAAATCATTATCTGTTGTCATTCCCGTTTGTGTTTCAATTTCTATTTCTTATAAATTATTATTGTCGTCTGAATTTATTGAGTCTAAATCACTACTGTCGTTATCTGATAATTTATTTTGAATTTCTTAATGGATTTCGAATTATATTCCTTGACTTTCTGATTCAGTTGTTATTTGAGTTTCGAATGACGCTGGTTTTTTGAAAAGCTTCTTGATTTTTTTGAGCTTTGTTTTTCTTTGTCTTCTAATAGGCTGAGGTTTTCTTTTAGTTTCTTTTGGTGTTGGCTTGTGGTATTTGTCGATACGTGCGCAATTTTACCTACTCTTTAACTTTTATCTTTTAACTTTTCTCATTGTTTATATGGTTTGTTGATTACTTTTAATTGCTTGTTGTTTAATACTTTTACTTGTTTCAATACTTTTATTTGCGCTGATAC
The DNA here is from genome assembly GCA_022537955.1 of Schmidtea mediterranea. NCBI lineage: Eukaryota > Metazoa > Platyhelminthes > Tricladida > Dugesiidae > Schmidtea > Schmidtea mediterranea. The sequence continues at coordinate 188,540,341 of CM039679.1, read as the reverse complement.
TTGTAATTGTTTGGTTGTTTATACTTTTAATTGATGGTTGATTGCTTTGTTGATTGTTGTTGTTTGTTTTAATTGATTAGATCTAAAATAATAACACATTCTTGTACATTATATACTATACCAATTTTCTAATCTGTTTTATTGTAATATCCCATATTCTTGCACTGGGTTTTAAAATTATTTAAAAGATCATCTTTTTTCGATTTGAAGGACTTCGTATCGTGGTTTTGACCTCCCATTATTTTCAGTTGAATTTAAACTCTATTTCCTAGTAATAATTATCTACTTTGTCGTAATAATTCTCTATTTCAGGTCGTAATAATTATTTATTTTCCCTTTATCAATGCAAGTAAATAATAATATAATGCAATTATAAATATAATCAATAATAATAATAATAATAATAATAATAATAATAATAATAATAATAATAATAATAATAATAATAATAATAATCATAACCATAATAATACAATCATAACTATAATTAGATAGTTATGTCATCGCTAGACCACATTACCGCTGGAGCAGTACCCCCAGCGGCAAAATCTTTTTCTAAGTTGAAAAGTACAAAGACAATGACTCATTCAAAGTCATTGGGTGAGTCATCATAAATTTCAAGGTCATGTTGGTGTACGAGTGAGTTTACAAATTTATTGTTACCATGGAAACCTCTGTTTCCCCTTCTCCTATCATCCTTTTCTATGGTATTTCTCTCTCTCATACACCCCATAACTTCACTACACCATTATGCACCCGTGAGATAGCTCACGTTGGTACTGTACACAATGGCCGAAAATCATACAAGCAGGTGAGCACTGTTATCAATACTACTCCTTGGATGACCTTCATTTTCGGGTTCCAGACTGCCGTAGAGGGCTTACGTCTTCCTATAAATTATAAATAATACGACCAACTTGAGTTCAAATACCGCTCACTTCATCTTACTAAAAATTTTGTTTCGATATAAATTTATTACAAAACAAATTTTGTGTTTAAATAAGTGAAATTTTTTTATTATATTATTGAAAAATTAAAAATTCCTTATATTCTTATTTTGTTATTTAATTTACGCTCATCGGAATTTACTTACACGATATTTTAGGTATTGATTTAGTGATTATTTCCCCAAATCTGTGGAGAATAAATTGAATCAGGGATAGGGTAGAAGCATTTCGGGTTTACAATTCATCTTGTGCGACCCTGAATCACTACATGCTACAAATTAATTCATGTTAAATTATGATTACAGTTTAGGATTATGTATTTCGATGTTAATGTTCGATTTACTATCTATATTTAACTTACACTTTTCCGGAAAAACATCATTTTCTCGTCTTTGTTATTCTCACAACTACTCATCCATTAATTAACGCTCCCCTATTTACTCTTAGACGATAAAAATTTAACTCTGAATTCAGCTAAATGTTTTACAATCGCCATTATTACACCTAATAAAATTTCGAACACGAAGATAAGGAATAAATCAAATGAAGATCAAACTATATTTAAGATTACACTAAGTTAACGTTTTCAGATAAAGATGTTGGGTTATTATTATTGAAAGTCGGTTCCATCTGACTCCTCGTGTCCTTTTCGAATCAAATAAGCAAACCCAACACAGAATAATTTTATTTAAATTTTACCACAGTTACAACTCAATCCGATTTATTTCAAGGTTTTGTAACTACAATTTTGTGATTTATTTGCACTCTTCAACCACCGAATAAATTTGGTTACCTTAAGGTAGGTTATCCAATGGATAATCACCTTTTCTGATAAATAACTTTTGACTTTAAATGGGTTTAGACTCTTTTACTGACCTGACTAGACTACTAGCCCTTTCGTGTTTTCCTTTTTCCTTTTATACTCCTGCTCAGACTGTTTTCAGAAAATTGTCAACAACATTTGCTGCCATACTAAATTATTAAAAATAATTACTTCAGAATAGATCATTAGACCAATTTACCCTTTTCAATTGTTTTGTTTACGAGCCGGGTTTTTTGTCATCACTCGGGTATCCCATTGCCTCGGACTTTCCAGTAATTAATTTTCTAGTAATTAATTTTTTAAAATTAATTTGTTCTTTGTCTTATTTTATTTTCTGGGGACCCTTCACTAAATTTTTATTATTATTTCTGGACTCGGGTCTCGATTTGACGTTCAACCATATCAATTTCCCCCGATCAATACTACTTTCGAATTTATGTAAATTTTTTAATTAATGTTGCACTTTTAACATTTCTGTGTTTTATTGATTTTACCATGCTTTTCGTAATACCCCAACAAAGATATTTCAGTAGTTGGTTTCTACTCGTCGATATCTACGAGGAAAGAATGACGTCTTGGGGATCGTCACATTTTGTCTATGTCTCTCTTCGTGGTACGCCCCGTTACCAGATTTGCATACGGACTGACTGATGCAATTGTTAGACCGGGAAGTTCGCTGAGGTAACTTCCGGCATCTGTTGTCGCCGCTAGCCTGCAGCTATTGCTAGCTTGAATTTCTCAGGAAAATTCACATTCAGTTGGTCCACTGTCAGTCGAATGTTTAGCGCCATATCATCATGGGTAGTTGATGTACTTATGGGGTATGGATCTTCCCATTTCGGCGAGCGAGTGTTTTCCAAGGTGGAAGTCGAGGGAACTGGTGCCGTGGTTGCCTCATTTGCTTGTTCCAAGTGTGCTATTAGAAGAGCGCGTTCCGCCCTACGCCGTACAGCTTGTTGGGTTTGTTCTTGGGATTTCTGATCCTCGGTAACGGAATATTGGCCGGGAGGGGGATCGGATCCATGGGAATGTTAGTGAATTTTAATGACCCCGAAGAACCATCTCGTGGGACGTGCTGGCCCGACACGATGTCGATTTCCTGTGCCCAATCGTGCTTGGGCAGTAATAACTGCAGTTCGTCTTCTGTGAAAGACCTTTGTACCAACGTTGTGAGGCGGGAAATTAGCACTTGCTGTGCTCGACTTTCCACTATCAAGTCATTGTGGCAACGAGAAAGACAATGGATCTTTTGGTGTAATTCCTCAATCTTCTAAGGTGGGGACCATGACACATTTATTCTATCGTATTTTGCGCGTAGAACGCGGTATTCCTCCTCCAGATCGAAACTGGCTCACATACTGGAACGCTTGTAATGATTTTTGGAATTCTCTGGAGTTTATACATCTAAATGGTAGAGTAAAAGATCATTTAGCTATTCTATTGTTGGCATAATTTGTAGTTATTTTATTAAAATACAATTTTTTAAAATTTATAAACCTATTTCTATTAATGGAAAATGGATTATTGAGCTTAAGTTTGAGAAAATTTCAGAAGTAAATATAGTTTAGGAATTTTTGACCTTTTTAGTATCCCTCAAGCATACAATCCTAGTGATATTAAAACGGATGGTGATCTCATATTATTAGGTTCAATTATTTATTCACTCCCTCATCAATCCCCACACGCACACTCAAGCAGATTAAATCATGCAAGTTTACGGTGATGCACATCATATGGATTTTATCTTCGTTTCCATCGTCGCACCACATTCACTTTGTCCCTTAGTTTAATCATTATTACTTCATTTTCACAGGGGTTATTATTCACGTGTCACTGCCTCATCGAAGAGAGATTATCATCTTAGCGTTCACTAGCCTATGGTGAAGAGAAAATTTAATTGGTAGTGTTGTTCGATATTTCCCAGATGGCGCTCTATTCAGTGAATCCTGTCTAGTCAAGAAAATTTCCCTAGAACTCATGCATATTCATTCAGGCCTGAGTAGTGTCTTGAAACTAATCTATTAGAACATATGGCCTTCGTTAAACCCTACTGATATAATTCAAACAAAGGAATCACTTTGATAATTAATCAATGTTGAGCGGAATTGATGTGATACAATTTGTAGTGTTAATTTGCTGGGATTTGGTGACTTAAACAGGAATAACAATTTTACTGGATTGCTTCAATTAATTTCTAACAAAATAAATTGAGATAACCTAATTTTTCGAATTATTTTAATTAATATTTATAAAATAAAATTGAGAAATTCTAAATTATTGGGTTGATTTGGCTGAGTTTCGTGCTTAATTTGTACTTAATCAGAATTTTTATCTCTTTTATTTTCGGTATTCCACAAAATATCATATCTTAGGCTACCTTCTATTATCAAAACTAAAGGGAATTAGATGGTTTCTCGCGACTAATGATACCACAAGAATCGTTTTTCTACTTCAACACATTTGATATGGATGTCCCCGTGAGAAAAACTAGGACAAGCGTTTCAGTTTCTCATCGTCCTTCAGCTCTGTCCTGATTAAATTATCAAAAATGAAAACTATATCCGAATCACTTATATCCTATCCTTAGCTACCCGTGTAAATCAGCTTAGCAAGATTTTTATGAAAAACCCTATAATGCAGATCATTGTCTATATTAAGCTTATTCCCCTAACTAAAACGCTCTTCCCTGATTTTATAGTACCTACTACAAACGATGTTTCCCTAACCCTAATACAATGTCGACCTGCGGAACAGGACCTGTGCACAATGGCCAGAACCCAACGGGATCAAGATAGTCGAACAGCGCTTCCATCAGCTAAACTGAACTAGCCCGTGGCACCAACATTCGACCTCTATAACTTCTACTACATATATTTATATAAAATTTATAAATGGGGACTTGCCGGCGACACTAAAAAATGTCGCAATTATCCAGAGTAATTTAAAGCATAAAAACGAAATTATAATATTACAGTTTATTAGCATAAAAATTTACATAAAATACATAACTCCTTATTTCAAAAATTTTAAATGATTCAAATAAAATTGTAACTTTTAAAATTAGGTGTGAAGATGAAATTATTAAATTTGACACTGCTTATATAGGTATTTTGTGTGTGTGCGACCAATAGGATTTTTCGCCATTTTTGAGAGTTTTTAATAATTTTAATAAATTTAAAATTTTTTTTTATTTTTCCCTTATTTTTCTTTATTTTTTGGTATATTGTTTGTATTTATCTGATTTTAATTTTTATTATTATTTTTAGGTCATTATTCTTTTGGACCATTAAAATTTAGGTTCTTGGTCGCCGCTTCCGCCCGTGTTTTTCCTAAACCTTATTTTGCCAGGTTTGGCGGTTATATTTATTAAATATGTGTTTCGTTCTGCTTCAGTGAGTTTTTTGTAGATTTTATTAATATTTGTTTTATTTAATTTTGTTATATTTTTAATTTGTTTAATTGATGTTTTTATTTTATTTTTAGTTTCTACATGCGGTGCATGTGTATGTGCAGTGGCTCTTTTCCCACTTTTTATTTTTTGTTTTAATTGACCGTAAAATTAGTTTTTGTTTTAATTTTGGCTTTAAGCCCAACAACCCACTCCCGGGGCCGTTTAAATTGGGCCCGCAATTTCTAATCAACACGTTCTCATGCAATTAATATTACTTTTATGCATTTAAAATAAACAGATGAAATGTCAATTAACAGGAATCAAGCAGTCATCACTTAAGGTGATGGGATGTATATACGTAAAACTGTTACGGCCAATGTTTTTATTTACACACACACATATTCTAGTTGGTTGGGTACAAAAATGTCGATCGCGATTCGAAGCTAATGTCGATGACTGTAACCTCGAATGTCGTCCTGGTTGGTTTGTATGAATTGATGTTCGATGAGTTGAATTTGGTAGGGGATTACTGAGTCATTTTGGTATTGAAGATTTTGGTTGACCGGTTTTACGAAAAACGAATTGTCTTTTTGTTTTGCTCCCTTCTTCTCCATTATCGATTCAATTGGGATTATCGATAGAGTTTTATGGTTAGGATGATTTTGCAAATTATTGCAATGGTGAGGAAACCAGTTTGGGCAATTCCCAAGCTCAATAAGGTGATTTCGAATGTTTTTGGTGTGTGATTTTCAGGGATTGGGTGAGATGTAAATATTGATATCTGCAAGAGGATTTTTTCGAGGAGAGATAGCTGATTGATTTTTCTTGACAATTCTAGGTTAGGATTTTTGCATTTGAGTTTCGGAGAGAGTATTTTTGCATTCGGACGAGTTCTGGCTTGATCATTTAAGTTGAATCGATGGCTTCTTGGATCTTCTGAGGGTTCGAATTTGATTTGTCGATGTGGATGAGAATAGGAGTAGGGTGACTTTGAACAACGAATTCATTTTTCTTCTTTTTACAGACACTTATTTTATTTTTACACACTTTTATATACAATTTATATTTACAAAATCAACAGTTATTGATTTTCTTGCTCGACAAGCTTACTCTAATAATCGTCATTTTCTTATCAGCGCATTTCAAGATGCACAAAGTCACCACAAGTACATATATTTCTTGATTTCACACAGCAATGCAATGACGATTTAAGGGTAAAAACAGATATTTTCAATAAAGAAGGTACCATGGTTTATAAACAAAGTTGAAGACAATAACATGTAAAAATGTTTATGAAATCCAGACTTGAAAATGTCAGAAAACTTAGACAAAGTATTAAAAAGAAAATAAAGACTGAAAAAGTTCCACCAAAAACTAATAACCTAAACTTTCCCTGCAATGAATCTTATTTCAAAAAACCGTAAACCAATTAAAAATAGTATGAAAAAGAGTAAAACAGTTAAAATTGTAAATAATATTGTGGGAGCTTCCCATATCTTAATGCATTGTTAAAGGCTTTGAGTATGAAAAGAATGTCTATTTTACAATCATTTCCAAATTTTGTTGTCGATGATTTACTCAAAATTCTACTAAAAGTAGTCAGAGGTAAAGTTAAAATCTGTAAATCATCTAATAAACTAGTGTTGAATAAACATCGAAAACATTTATTATCGCTAGTAAATAATAAAAATCGTAAGCAAATGAAAAAATCATATATAAACAGCAAGGTGGTTTTATCTGAGCAATGTTACCATTAGCTATATCATTATTAAATAGTTTACGATAAACGATTTGTAATCATTACCTCATTTTTACATCATTTTTAACACTTGGAATAAATCCACAATCAATTTAAAATTTATCATCTTTTAAATATCTCTTTTTAAATTCTAATTCAATCATTCTCCCATACTAATTCAATCATTCTCGCATTTGTTTCTTGTTGCAATACTTGTTTAAAATCGTTTTCTCTATGCTGCTCAAAAGTACACATTCTTTTTTTTGATTTATTATCTTTATCTAAAATATAAACAAAATTAAAACCTTGCTAGAAGTTCTCTGCCAAATTTTACCATCAAAACCCCTATTTCGCCCTTCATCGTAAGATCCAAGTCATATCAGTCAGTGCACAATTTGATCACTATTTTAAGTTTTCTTATACTCAGCTATATCTAACAAAGCCTTTGCATTCCTTTCATCAATTTTGGAACGTAAATCTCTTCTTTTTCAAACAACTTTTCCATTCGCAATATCAACATCACAGTTTTTTTCATTTTTCAATTTATATTATATTGAATTACTATCTTTTTTCCGTTTCTAGATTTCATACAGATGCATTGGAAATCATATGGCTTTAAAACTCAAAGTCGGATTCAAATTTCTACATTAGAAAATTTAATTTTCGGATTATTTTTCTCAGCTCATTTTACATCTTCCCTTGTAATCATCATTTCATGCATATCAATTTGAAATTGAATAAACGTTCTCAGAATTGGTTTTTGAAATTTTTCTTGCATTTTTTGAAAATCTTCAAGCCCATAACTTTTATACGAATAGCATTGTACTTGACTCATTAGATTTATTTTATCTCTTTGTAGAGATAAAGATATTGATGGAGATCTTGATTTTGAACGACAATTTCTAGAAATATACTTTGTTATAACTCGGTTTTCGGAAGCTTTGCTGATTATCACCTTACAACTAATCAGGTCACATTCTTTTTGGACTTCTTTTGGTACTATCTTTATATTAATAATGATTAGCATAGTGTTCCATCTTTCGACAATAATCACACTAAATTTTCATTCCATTTTTGGAACTCTGAACATTAGGTGTTGATCTGTTGAAGTCAAATTTATTTCTGAATTTTGGTGATGTGCTGGTAGTTGTTTGAAAAAGATTGTTTTTGTCTGGCGTTAATGATCTGTCTCGGCTTTCAGAAATCACCCCAAATGATTGAGCTTTCTTTTCTGTGCGTTTTAAGCTTTATTTGATTTGCATTGTCTTTTTCCCCAATTCGTCAAAATTATTGAAATCTACATATTATACGACTTTTCTGATAAAAATTTGTCTTGCAGCAACTTTCTGGTTTGTTTTACAATATTTGGTTATTCATATTTTACTTCAAATATTTTGTCTGTAAGTGTTGTTAAATAAAGAGCAAATTAATTTACCGGTTCATCTGATTTTTGAACTCTGTTATAAAATTTCTGTCTCATTATTCGTTTTATATCGCCACAGTTTAATTTGTTTGCAAATTCGTCAGTTAACCTTGACCACTCCTTTCCGATGTTTCTTTTTTCTAACTGCTGCCATGCTTCCTATGCTGCTCTTTCTGAGATAAAGTGGCAATCCTTGTATCATCACGGCTTGAGTCCATACGTATGCCGTTGCATACATATAATGTTCACCCATAAAGTCATAAATCCTCAGGATCTCGTCTGTACTGTTTTACGGATAACGTTTTACCAATTGCATGATCATTTCTATATCTGACGTTTTTTACTGATGTTAAAACTATTTGTGCTTAGCTGTCGACATTGTTGAATTATTGTTACTCATTGTAATCACTGCTCGTAGTCGGCTTTGCAAATTATATGGTTTTCTGTTATTTTCCAATTTGGAAAGTTTGAAATTAACGCTTTCAGTTTCGATTTCTCAATGTACAGTGGTTTTCACAATGCTTTGGTTGGTCTTTAGTTATTTCCCACTGACGATTCAAATCACACAGGGCTCATCAAATTTGTTGGGAATATTGAATAGTTGTCGATGGATTAAATTTTTTATCTGACTCCTCGTGTCCAATAATCACATAAAATGAAAACCCAACAAAACAGTTTTTATTTACAGTCACGATAATTCTGAAATACACTTTTGTCGATGGGTAATCACCCTAAGATTATCACCGATGTTTGGTTAATTGCAATTCTGATTTGGATTATTTAACTCCCACTATTTCGCTTCCGATCACTTTCTCAATCAAATTAATCTGAAACTTTTTTTTTATTTCTCGTTTCGACCAACTGGCACTTGGATTACATAAATTTAAATCAGTGGTGCCCAACCTTTATTAACTGCGACCCATTTTTAAAATTAACAGAACGTTAATTGACCATGCGTGTTTTAAAATGTATAATGGATCACACCACATTTTTTATTCTCAAATTAAAATAATAAACAAATAAATAATTACTAAAAACACATGCAGCAGTTAAAATAAACAGATTTTTCAAAGAAAAAAAAATACATTTAAAATAAATGCGAGATTTCTGATAGTCTGATTGAATGTCTTTTTTTAAATTTTCTTAGTACTATGATTTTAAATAAATTCTGTTTTGTTTTATTTAAATAAAGTCTAATTTTTGATTATAACCGAAATAAATTAGAATAAAATTTATAGTTATTATAATAATGTCGTATCGAATTTTTTCGTAGCAATTTAAATTTATTATCGATTAATCATGTACTTTATCGATTATATCACAATTGATGGAGTAATTTAAAAACTGAAGATGATTATTTAAAAATTTTCAATTGCCACAATTTTTATGCAAAATGAAACTTGAGTAATCAGTGTGGAGATTATGACAAATGACCTTGAATATAGTTGCATAAATACAGTTATAAATTGTTGTTTGTAAATCGAATTGAATTAGAAATTCTTTGCTTGTCTCTATGAGCTGTTTCCATGGCAGCCCGACCATCCAGAACATTATTCGCTAGAATTGTAGAACTGTAACTTTCAATTTAGCAGTTTTCATGCTTGGAAAACTCTCACTTTTTAGCATTAATCTGAGCATGAAACCGATTGGCGCTCATTGGAGTTAAGAACCACTCGATAAATAGAGTCAGGAAAGCAGTTTTATTTTCAACTCTTAGAAATATTATTTAATGAAAAGTAAATTTCATTTTATTCTGCCAAATATTTTTTAATAAATTTTATTTTGATGAAATAAGAAAAATGATTTACAATTTTGAATTCAAACATTTACATAAAACTAAATTTCATTTTTGAAAAATTTATTTGACTTCTTTTATTGCAAGAATTATTTATTAAACATCAAAAATAAATTGGAAATTCATGCAATTATTTACTGAAAAGAATTTTGATTCACTAAACATTTTAGAAAAATTAAAAATTTCTAAGGTCTTTTTACAAAATAAAAATTATGTAATCATCATTAAGGCGAACATCCTTGTGAACATATTTGTGAATAAAGTGTACGTAAGAAGATATGTGAGTTGTCTAGCTCAAATGTACTTCTCCCTTCACAATTTTATTTTTTTCAAAAGGGCGACTAGTAGTGAAAAAACGGTGCCCTGTCCATGAAGTGAATTTTTGAAAAAATTTAAAAATTTTTTTTTTGTTTAAATGCATATATTTAAAACTTTTTTACATGTCAGCATAATGGTCACACTATAGTAAGGTCTATATTTAGTCTCGTTAAAAAAATAATAATAATAATAATAATAATATTAAATATTAATAATAATAATAATAATAATAATAATAATAATAATAATAATATTGATTTTACAATTAAATTCCGCTCGATATTTTTGTAAATCAATATGTTGCAACTGATACATACATAATTTAGAGATATCTAGTACAGTTTGACCAATGTAGCTAGGTATATCTAAACACACTGATTCCTTACTTAATAATATTGAAATTAAATCGTCGTCAATTTTATAAGTCTTTTTAAATGTTGGTTTAGAGGAATAAGTTATTAATTTAGAAGCCGAATTACATAGTCTCAAGTTTATGCGCTTTTTTAAGTTCTCAACTGTATTTCCATATAAACTATTATTTAAAAGTTTAAAATAGTTTTTGTCCAGATTATTTATTGATACAGCCCTAAGTTGAGTATTCGTATCAATATAATTCTTAAATATTGAAGACGGTTGAAACCTAATGGCTCTATAAATTTTAGTTACCTTTACCCCAAGAGAAAGTTGGAGAAGTCTCCAATGAACAACATAATTCTTTTTCGGTAGATGTGTGAGCATTATCTTCTCTATTTTAGAACCTGGAGTACACAAGTTTTCAGCTGCTACCGGAAAATCATCCAGTTTATCGGGAATAGATGTTGGTATATCTAAATCAACTTCTACGGTATATCCATTTGGAAGTGAAACTAGATCGTCCGATTCACAGTCCTTTAATAAATTATTTAAATCAATCTGATCTATAACCCAAGATAATTCACCTCTAGGTAGTTTTTAACTAAGAGCCCAACCATATAAATTATTAATGTCAATGTATAAAAGCTCAGTATTCTCGTTTGTTTTAACATAATGTGTATTTACAAATGTCAAACCCCTCGTATACCACCCTCAAAGAAATATACATTTCCATGTCTTGGATCAGTTCGATGGGTTCATCTAAAGTCACCAGAGCTGAATACCAAGACATACCAGGAATGCCTAAAAAAATTAATGGTTCAAGACGATTATGTGCTGAAGATCATTTTCGAAAGTGTTGGAAAAAGTAAACTAGAAGAAAAACATCAAGTTTAAGATATGTCATCATATAATCACAAAGGCTATTACAGCTGGTTTCCCTCCATATAACTTCAGCCATAGAATATTCATCCTCAGTAACACCATCACAAATTGGTGGTAATTGGAGAGTTGAATGAAGAACTTCCAAACTAATGGCAATATCATAAGGGAAAATTCCTTTACTATTAACAACGGTTCCTCTAAATTCTAATTTTGTTATTGGTATATCAGGTAAAAACTTAACCGCATCTTTTAAAGAACTATTGTTGAATTGGCATGAATCAATAAATTAAACTGTTAAACTACCTATTCTAGCAGATACGGTTAGGAATTTTTCAGACGTAGTTGAAATAAATGATATTTTACAAGACTTAAAGTTACTCAGACCATATTCCATGATATGATGAAGATCGTATCCTCTCAAGTTATGAAAAATAATTGGGAATTCATATCTTATTTGCCTTGAAAACAAAAGTTGAGCAAGCTGAACCCAAACATTTACAGTTAAAGTGGTCGTGATCTTTTACCGATTTTATCAAAGGTGTCTTACAAAGATAACAAAAAACTGCAGAATTGAAAGAAGTTATATCTGTAGCTGTGAGTATTATTTTTTTCTTATAATTTTTATAAAAGTATGGTAAAACAGTTTTCATACTAATGTTTTCAACCTCTTTAAGAAAACGTATGTCACAGTCTAACCCTAAAGAGCTTTTATGTGTTTTTTCGCCGGTAAAGTTATAAATTAATAAAATACCTGCAGAAATAGGTATATGAAAGTATTTATTATCAGTAGGTAGAATAGCCTCGAAGTCAGCGTAAACGATAAAAGGTGGAGTGACTGTTTTAGACCAGTCTTAAAAATATACATTTTTATTTAATGGTAACGTACAAAGTGTTGTTCCTAACTTTTTTTTATCGCACAAACCTTTATGAATTTTTAGAGCATCATCATCATTAAAACCATTTAAACATCGATGACACCATCTACTACGAATTTGAACCTCAGAAACCGAAAGATTATCATAATTCAAAAGTCGATCCAATTTAGTAACTGCTATATAGCGATAAGAATCATTACTCTCTAATAAAATAAGATTAATTGGTCTACCTCCTACAACCTTTAAACGATGGATGATATTAATATATGGATGTTTTATTACTTCTGGATTTAACAGAATATCTTCTAACGCAATCTCATTGTATGTGAGAACATTATTCGAAAGCCCCGGATTATTATACTCAAATTTTGATATGTTGCAGAGGTGCATCGGTAAGTCAGAAATATTATGGACGAGATCAGAAAGATTATAATTAGAAATAATATTTCTATGCCTTCTATCTACTTCATCGCATTTCAAAATTGCTAGGACGCTATAAATGAAACAGAAAACATCTGTATTTTCAATATTAACCACACAACGTTTATTTAGTAACGATTGAGAAGTTGGAAGAGAACCCCTACCACTTAAACGACTAATTTTTAAATATTTGGTAATAACGAAGTGAATTTCTTTTATTTTATTAATTACCCAATTACTACCTTTTCGTTTATTAAAATAATTTTTTCATTAAGAAGAACAATAGCTTCATCTAAAAACGTATCGCTCATTGGTCTTGCAAAATTTGAAATAACAAAAGATTGGAATTCACCATCTTTTTCAAATTCTACATCTATACAAAATTGTATCTTTACAGAACCCATTTCCGAAACAACAGTATTTAAATGATATAGATAAGGATATTAAATTTAAATTTTCGACAACCTTTTTAACTAGCATATGATTTACGTAAATCATAACTAAGAACAGCATCAAGTGATCCTCAATGTTGAATAGGATTATTAATTATTTCAGAATCAGAATCAGAGAGAGATATTATTTCTAAATCATTGCTAGGGACGTCTTTGTTTTCAAAATCAGAAATTATTTTAACAGCATCAAGTGATCCGCCATGTTGATTAAGATTATTAATTATTTCAGAATCAGAATCAGAGAGAGTTTTTATTTCAATATTATTAAAATTTTTAAGTTTAGAAGGACGTGGGTTACTTATTGATAAATTTGACTTTCGTTTATTATTAATATTATTATTATTAATAGGTAATTTAAAAATTTCCTTTTTCCTTAATAAGTTAAATTGATTTAAATGATCTTTATGTGTATCATAAAAATCTAAATAATTTAATTTTTCTGTTAATTTACATGTTGGGCAAACAAAATAGGTGACACGGTTATGTGGTTGACCATAATATTTTTTCATAGTTTCATGACAGATTTCGTTATGAAAAGAACCATTGCAAAAAATTGAGTAAAACATACCTTAATTCAAAAATAACTAATTATATAAAAAATAAAAATTTATAAATATTTAAAGATGTGATAAAACAATAAAATATTATATACATACAAAAATAAATAAATATGCATCCAATAAGAATAATATGATGTGTTAAACATAATCTAATTGGTTAAATCCATTTTTAAATTTAGTATATATATATATATATATCAAAAGTACAATGAAAAAATCATTATAATTAATAATGCAAACATTTAAAAGAAATTTTGTTTTCATTATGTAATATTAATTATTCTTTATTCTAGAAAACTCAGTAAAAATGATGGAAACAAATAAATCAAGATATAATTTCAATACTGCTAGAAGAAAATTTAGCATCTGCAATGAATTTTATTAGAAGTCTCCTGTTTAATTTCTAAAATATTCTATGGAATAATTTAAAATACCCAATTACTTATTCGTTTAAAGTAATTTTATTTTATTCGATCTAATATTAATTAAAAATTACGTAGGAACCAGTAATTTTAAAGCAGAGTTTATATAATATTCAAGTAGGAAAAATTGGTGACATTGACAGAAAAAATATTTTAGAAATACTGATGGCTATCAACAAAGATATTCAATTTAAAGAAACTTTCACTTTTATGAATTGCGAAAAAGATATTGATTTAGAAAATACTAAAAATGAAAATTCATATTTCATGATAAAAATAAGAATTCAGGGTTTTAAAAATGGATGCGAAAAAATTAAACCTATTTAGAAAATATTCGAGGTAAATAAATGTTTTTAAATATATTTTATAATTTTTTGTTGTTATCATTTATAATATGATGTATTAAACATTAATTTATTTGAAATAATTATGTATGAGTTTTAAAAAATTATTTGAGAGTAATAATTAAATAAAATTTTCGATTATCTATTTCATTTTATTTTTTAAATATCTTCAAACACACCATGTTCAGTTGCAGCTTGAGGTGATGGTCTATCAAAAATATAAAGTTCAGATTTTTCACTAATAATTTTTCAAATATAGTCCCATATCCTTTCATTCTTTTGTTTATGTTTTTTTGAAATTTTTCTGCGTTTTGTCCCACCTTTTTGTTCATTTTCTTGTTTATTAAACACATCAGATACCTTATTAATTATTGTAGGTATATGTTGAATTACACCGGGTAATGTTTCTTTAATTTCAGATAAAACATTTGATTTTAAAGCACGTAGAAACTTGGAATTTTTATTTATTACATCATTAGCAGTTTTCATACCGAAATTTCTTATACGTTTAAGAATTGGTAAAGCTAATCGACCTATTGTTTTCAGCCACCCTGTTCCATATTGTTTACAAACAAAATACGGTAAATTTCTACCAGATTGACTATTTCTATAAAAGTTTACAATATACGGATTATTCATTTATTTTTCGAAAATGTAATGTTAAATGTGTTTTGATATCTTTTAAAAATTTAATTAATTTTCCACTATCGTCTCTAAAATTAATTTCAATGTTGTTTATAGAAGAAGATGAAATCGGAAGGTACATCTGTACTATCTCTCCCTGTTCATATTTTTTAATCCATGCAGATTTTAATAGAAGAATTTTACCAACATTTATTGGTTCAATAATATTTGAATAAATAAACATCTGCTGATGAATTTGAATTATTTTTGGAATTTTCACACCACCAAGATCCTTATCAGTAAATGTCTGATTCTTTATTCCCAAAGTTTTTATTAATTTTTGATCAAAAATGATATTTGAAATATCATTAACAAGTTTTATTTTTACCAATTCTTTATTTCTAAGATTGATTTCTTTAAACGGTGAAGGATTAATTGTCATTAGGTATCCATGAAGTACTGATAATGTTGTTAAGAATAAATCATCTTCAAAATAATGTGTAAATTTAGTCTTGATGTCATAATTTATAATTATTTCAATTTGTTCAACAGCATTATTTTCAATAAATTTAGGTAATATAATTCTACAATGATCAGATTTACTAGTAATAGATATGATTTGTAATCAAATTTAGACGCATGTTCGTAATCCCGAAATGATATTTTAAAAGAAACATGTGGACAAACAATTATTAAATTTTCATAATTTTCCATGAATATATCAACATCTGGAGTATATTTAGAATTTAAAATTTCAAAGATTCTATTTTCATTATTTATTTTCAAGTATTTAGTTTCTTCATGCAATTTTTTGAATTCATATTGTATCCATGAATTGCTATAGTACGGAAAATGATAATACACAAATGTAAAATCCATGAAAGCCACTTCCCACTTACCATCCAAATAAACTGGATTTTCAAATTCAACAACAAAATTACTAGGATTATTATCAGGATAAATAAGAGGACAACTATTACTAGGTAAAATCATATAAAACTGGTCTTCTTTCATAATATTTATTTAATCAATTGATTTCCAGATATCCAACTAGGTGTTTTATAACCATTCCATTTGACATAGTATTGTTTATATTTCCATCCTGATTTGGTTTTTTCTTTCGTATTCAGTTTTTGTGTTGAACTACTACTTTATTAAATGACATTTAAATTATTGAATGATTTCATTTTTGTTTATAAATCCTAACACCATTTTCATTGAAAATATCTGTTCTAATACTTAAATCATCAAAACATTGCTGAGTAAAATCAAAGAATAAATATCCATGGGTATCTTTATCGCATCTTGGAACGAATCAATTAAAAACCTACTATCGTTAGGATACGCTTGTCTTGCGAGAAAATAATAATTGTTGCATCTCTAGGGCTTTTAAATATAACCAAGTATTGTACGTTCAGATTACGGGTTCGATGACTTCCACCTTGACGAAACAAATTTTGAATTATAAAAATTACCGTTACTCTAATATGTCTACTGATTTTTGTAAACAAATTATTAAAATCTTTTTCTTTATTTGCTTCCTGATATAAATCATCAATAATAATAACATCACCTTTACGTAATCTAGATGACCAATTTTTATCAAACCCTTGATTAAATTCATTTTAATTTACAAAACTGATCTTGAGTCATACCATTCTCATCGTCAGCTCCCTCATGCTAATATATTTTACTAAATTTTTATTTAAACATATTTTACCGTAATAAGTTACAAACAAATAAAGTTTTTCCACTATCACTAGGACCTACAATTTGATACACAGCGTCATTTCTTATTTCCATTTTATTTAAATTAATTTTAATAATATAATTGTTTATATTTGTTTTAATTAATTGTTATATACAAATATATATTATTTAAATTTTATTACATTCATTATGTTGAAAAATATAAATTATAAAGGTAAATGTTAGTATGACCATTGTGCTGACATGTAAAAAAAATTTTAAAAAAAATTTTTAACCCCCCTTATTAACATATAAAATTGATATTATCAATTTTTCGATTTAATTTCAAGTTGGATGTATAAACATATTTATTATTAAATATATTTTATTATATATGAAATATTAACAAATTATATATGAAGTTATTTGTTAATGAAATGATAATTGAAATTTTTAGAACGCTAATCAAAACTAACCTTCAATGGATGGCAATAATAAGTGTAAAAAAATCCACCTTGGCAATATTTTGAACGCGTTAAAGACACTGGCAAATTCCAAATAAATAATTGTGGCAAGAAAATCAAAGCATATGGGGACTCAACATCTGGTTTACATACACATTTAAAGACTATTCACAACATTAATCTCTTAAAAAGGGAATATACTGATGACAATCCATTCAAGAAATCTGTGAACTCCATGCCTATTCAATTCCAATCATATTGTAAAAAGCTTGTGACCAATTCATTACCTGCTATTGTTTCTCGTCTAGCAGCTTAAGATGGTCTGTCATTCAAAATTTTCTGTACGTCAGAAGATCTGAGGAAACTAATTGAGTCAAAGGGTCTTCTCCGCCTTCAATTAAAAATGGTAATGGAGTATTCTACAAAAATACGCAAAGAAACAAGTGAAGAACTTTCGGCTTGTAAGCTAAAAGGAAAAAGATTTAGTTTGATGTTAGACGAATGGTCTTCAACAAGAAACCGCAGATACATGAACATTAATGTGCATAGTACTACTAAGTTCTGGAATCTTGGATTGGCCAGAGTTCATGGTTCTATGCCAGCTCCTAGATGCTTAGAAATTTTAAAAGAAAAACTGAATACGTTTAATTTAACTTTGGATGATTTTGTTTCGAGCACCACTGATGGAGCATCTGTTATGAAGAAAATTTGACGCATATCAAACATCGGCCTTCAAACTTGCTTAGCACACGGTATACAACTGGCTGTGGTTGCTGTTCTCTACAGGAAAGATGTTTCAAATGTAAACGCTGAAGAATATTTGCCCAGTATTACGGAAAACGACGATGACGTCGATTTAGTCGAAGACAACAAGGACGAATACGATGAAAATTTAATTGTAACACTTGATGGTCCTTTAAAAGCCGATGAATTGCCGTTGTCCCCTGCGATTCATCCGTTAATTGAAAAAATAAGAAAGTGGTGAAAATCTTCCGAAAGTCGCCGACTAAAAATTATAGTGTTCTGCAGAAGCATGTGGTAATGCAGTTTAAAAGAGCAGTTTTAAACGTTCGTTCTAGACGCGAAAACAAGATGAAACAGCTTGTGACTGTATTCGAAAGAGATTGATTGATATGTCGTTAGATATAAATTTTTCACAAAACGAGTTACAGACTGTAACTTACAGATATTGGATGACCTTATTTCTGTATTACATCCAGTAAAACTTGCAGTCGAAACTATATGAAGTGATAATCAAAATTTATTGAAGGCTGAAGTTGTACTTAAGATTATGCTTGATGAGTTATCACAACACCTTAATTCACAGTTTGAAGGAAAGGCGAAGAGTTTATTCGAGCGTAGTATAGTTCCTCCATAACCCTCAAAATGATTTCGATTTAGATGCCGAAGATAATGATAAACAGTTAATGATAAACAGTTAATGATAAACAGTTAATGATAAACAGTTAATGATAAACAAGCAGTAGATATAACAAAAAACATCAAAAGTATAATTAAGACAGAGCTGGATCTTTTACGGAAACAAAATCATAGAGGAAAATATTTAGAATCTGTTTATCAGACATTATTGATAATCCGAGAGAGCGTTCTCTGCAGCTGGATTATTCTATCCCAAAATAAGATCAAGGTTTAATGAGTCCACTTTGGACACGTTATCCTTTTTAAGGACATATTTTTTGAATCTAAAGAAATAATTGTTAAGTATGGTTAATGGTAGTATTATAGTTATTTTAATAAAAATGCATATTTAATTTTATTTTTTTATTGAATACGGGTTTATACCGATAATACTGGCATTTACGAAAATCAATACCGAATACCAGTATTAAAATTAACGGTATTCGTGCGTTCCCTAATATACTATCTGGTTTGCCAAAACGATAAATCCAGTTATTCAAAACAACATTCAACAAAGTGATCTCATCTGGTTTTGTTGTCGCTGTAATACTTACAAGTTTAGTGAACCGATCAATAATGACTATTAAATATTTCTTTTTCTATTTAAATGTTTCCATGATTGATATACTTACTACTATACGCTCTGAAAACCTTTCCATGACCAGTAAAATTTCTCTTGTTCCTCCATGTTCTATTTTTCTCTGAATAGATTCATACATTTAATGACATTTTGACTCATATTTTTCCAGTAAAAGAAATATTTCATATAATACAAAATTTTTTATTGCCTAAAAGACACAAGGTGAATGTAATTTATCAATATGGTAACCTTTTGAGAAACTGGTACCAATATTTTTTTATCCTCTATAATACATCTTTTCTATACAATGGAAATATTTGTACTGCTTAACACTCTTTCTTTTTCAACCTCCAATAGGTCTTTAATTTCTTTAAAAATAATGTCCGCAATCTCCACAATATTTACATTTCTTTTTAAACGCTTTTTATATCTTATTTTGATTTTGCTTTTTTGGCATTTCAAAATCATAATCTGATAAATTTTGCGAGTCACGTCTAAAATTGTGGACTAATCAGTTATATTTAGTGTTTTTGAAAGTCGATATGTTCTCGCAATGAAGTTCTTATCATAGAGATATTGTCTCAAATACATAATATATGAACACAAAAAAGTAATTAATTTTGATAGTCCATGAAATTAAGTTGTAATGACGAACACATGGTGATTAATTACGACCTTCTAATCCCCTTTTTCCTATTGCCATCACTATCGAACCCATTGGGACAAGACATGCATTTTTAGTATCGTAATTATAATTTATGTTTTAATTATAGCTTTTTTACCACCCTCAATCTTGATATTGTTAAAACCAAGTATCGCATTCTTAAAAAGGATACGAAACAAACAATTGTTCGGTACTGCATCTGCAACAGTAAGCCAAAGCTTTTTTATCGTTATCAACAGCCTTTATTTGTGAGTTTAATAAAATATCATTCAAATCCAAATATCCAGTTTGAGAACCATTAATAAAAAATGCAACATTACTTCTACTATCAGTAAGAAAATTCATAGAAAATACTTTTTCAAATAGTCATTAACCGCTTGAGGCGATGGTCTACCAAATATACACAATTCAGGTTTACAGGTCTTTTCATTTGTTTGTTTATACGTGATGAACAATGTTTTTTACGTTTTGAAGCAGGCTTCGGTACTGGTTTTGCATCGTTTTAATGCCTGCTACACTAGATAAACCTTTCCCGAGTTCTGATAAAACATTTATTTTTAGAGACGATAATATTTTCGGGTCTTTCATAATCGCATCTTTATCAGTTTTCACACCAAAGATTCCTATACGTTTAAGAATTTGAAGTGCAATCATCCTAATTCATACTGTTTCCCGATAATATATGTTATATCGCCATCAGTTTGGCTACCATTATATATTGAAATAATATCGTTATTAGCTATCTAATATACGAAAATGTAGTGTCGAGTGAGTCTATGTATCTCTTGGAAAGTTTATCGATTTTATACTATCAGCACGAATATTTACTTACCAATTATATATTTTGATATTGGTAAGTGCATGGAATTCTTGATATTTATATTGAAAACTTCATCCTGTTCACGTTTATCAACCAAAACAGATTTCAATAGACAACCACTTGAATCGCCAAAAAGTATGTCTGTTATGTTTGTATAAATGGGTATAAAGATATTGCTATTTAGCATAATCTTTGACAAATCGTCTATAGTAATTGGCCAGACCCATAAATAATCGAAGTTGTTTAGTACACTGTGGTTTTGTCGTTTTTGTAATTGACTTGATCTTCTCTGAATTTGTCTGTATTCCATTTTCACTGATGGTATGATAAAGGAAATTCAATTTGGTTTTGTAAATTTTGCATTTCTCAGGATTTATGTTTAGTCATGCTTTTTGTCTATTTTAAAAGACTTCTCGTAATCTCTCATTACGTTGCTGGTGACGTTGATAATCTAAATGGAAGTCCATTAAAACAATATTGACCTTTTTGAATTAAAAGATGTTTTCTCTTGCACTCTTCTGCTATTGCGACCTTATAGTATTCTTCTCCTCCCAGATCTAAAGAAAAAAAGAATTTAGAACATATTAAGTTATCAATTAATTTAGATATGTTATGCATTGGAAAACATTCTCTATCTTATTCAAATCTCGATAGTCTACGCAAATTCTTATTGGGCGTCTCTCTTTCCAACTACTATAAATTGTGAGCTCCATGAAATTTACATCGTCTTATAACTCCAGCTTTTATTAACTCTTTTATCATATCATCAATTTTCTGCTCTTAGTGCATTGGTTGTCGTCTTAGGAACTACATATTGGTTAGATAACGGAAGAAAAATTAATATATTGGAGATAAATAAATTATATAAAATAAGCAAAAACAGATTTCGTTAAAATTTTCGCATAGAATGATACATAATCTTCGAATACAATGACAATTCAACAGAACTATAATTGTACAAGAAGAGTATGATGTTGAATAACTTTTGATATGAACTATTTGATTAATATAAACCATTCGATGTTGTTTATTATGTGATAATTTACTTTTTATTTTAACTTATTGATTTGAATAATTGAACTGTTGATTTTAAAGGAATTTGGTGAAATAATCATAAATCAGTATTAAATAATAAATCAAATTTTTGAAAAAAATCTTTAAATAAATTAGTCAAATTAAAAGAGAAAATATTGATTAAAATAAAATCTTTAATAAAATTTTAAAAATAAATAAAATTACTTTGTGATAAATAATAAATTAAAATAATAAATAAAACTTTAGGTGAGATCATCTGCTTCTGGAGTAGGTGAGTTGTTATATAAATAATAAATAAATTACCTTTGGAGAAAAAATACATGTCCACAGCTAAGGAAAAGAAAATTTAAAACTATTTTTTAAAAAATCAAACCTGCAGGCACACAAACAAATACATACTGATAGACACCTGCATGTGTAAAAATAAAAACAAAATTTAAAAATAAACCCTCTAAGAGGGAAAATAAGAAATTTAAGAATAATAATAACAATAACAATAATAATAACAATATTAATAATAATATTAATAATAATATTAATAATAATAACATAATAATAATAATAATAATAATAATAATAATAAATAATAATAATAATAATAATAATAATAATAATAATAATAATAATAATAATAATAATAATAATAGTAATAGTAATGGAATAATGATAATAATGATAATACATAATGGAAATAGTAATAATATACCCAGCTACCCCCATATTCAAAATAGATAAAAACAAAACTTATTTATAACATTATTATTGAAAAATAAAATTAATTTGCAAAGATAATGGCACTCTAATATTTAAAACTGCAACAGGAAAACAGTATAAATACTATAGGATTTTGAAATCAAATTACCCTTTAAAATTTGAATCTAAGAAGAGCTTCAAGTTGGTAAAAAACTTTTAAAAGCAAAATCCAGAGCATACAAAATTCATAGCTTAGCTCATGCAAACACATAATAATTCATCGCAAAGGACACAAAATACTAAAACTTTATAAAATCGATTTATCAATTTGGTAAAGGTAAATTTTTACTTGTGAATATAAATTATGATATTCAATAAACATGTTGTGAACCAATATTTAGTCTTATTATTTATATAGGACATCAAGTTGAGTTAGTACATAAAAATCGAAAACTCAACATATTGGATTCCCAGATGTCTTAATTTCATGTTCGACGATTCTTGTGAATCCTGAATCAAATCTAGCTACCATAAATATTGACCTCTATTCATAAAATAATTTTTTAATGGTTGTCATTTCGTTTTTTCCTAATTCATTTTTTGCTTTTTCTTCTTTCGTCATCATTATAATTACTAATCTTTGTCTCGGGTTCAATGTTGCTTATATCCATCTACTGTACTTCAAATTCTTTTAATATATCTAACCCACCCATAAAACATTAAAATATATTTTTAATAACAATTATTCTAATAATCCTCATTTTATAGTGCCAATAAACATTTGCTTTTGTGCATCACAGTTGTTTTTTGACTTCCTGAAAAAACTACACGTATTTTGATTTCACTACTGCTTAACTACAATCCAACAATGACCTTATCACTATATGATTCTTCACTTAATCCCAAACTAAGAGCCAAAAGTTTACTAAATTTAACATTACTGACACCATCTTCCAATTCAATTTAAACAAGTTGTCCTTATTCAATTTCACGATATTTGAATTGATGGGAGTAAAATGTCATTAACTAATCAGTAACTAGTGAAAATTCAGAAATGAATATATTTTCTTTAAATGTATCATTATACTCTTCATCATAAAAATAGGTTATAGTTAATCGTATCGTATCAAATTTTGTTTTCTTCATCATTAATTCATCATTAAAATTTACTTCTCTTTTATTAAATCTCAAACATGTAGCTTCTTCAATACAATCAAATGTAACTTTGAATGGAAAATATTTACAATTAATATTTAAAATTTTATTGTCAATATATTTCAGATAAAATGTAGAGTCGTGATTAATTGTATAGTTTCCTTTATTATAGTAAAATTATTCATAACTAGTATTGTTAGATGCTGTGAAAACATCTTCATTTAATTCAAAATTTGTATTCATTCAAAGTTCAAAAGTTATTCAAATCAAAATTATATCTTTCATATTTCCGAAAATTTAAACAAATTAACAACGATATTTTAATTTAATTTTATTTATTAATTTATTTATTTCCATTTTATTATTTTTAATAATTTATTTATTTAAATTTTATTTTATGTTTATACTTTAATAATTAATGTAATAACTTATAATCAGATATTTAAAATATTTTAATCTAATTTATCAAAAGTTAAATTTAAATCTTATTTTTAATTTTAATCATTTTAAAGCTTAATTTTATGTCCGTTTACTATATTTAATATGAGATTTGTTATAAAAAGGAAATTTATTATACACAAAACTGAATTCAATCAAAGCTACTTACAAATCCCCATCCAGGTAAATTGGATTTGGAAATTCTACATTAAACTTTCCATCTTCATTATTTGGAAATGTAAGTAAACAACTATTACTGGGTAAATTCACGTAAAAATTTTTTTTATTCATTGATTTTTCTAAAATGTAACGATAAATGCGTTTTGGCGTCTTTACTAAATTTAATTAATTTCCCACTATCATCTCGAATATTAATTTCAATGATGTTTTTAGTTGATTATGATACGGGACGGTTCATTGGAATCTTCATTTCTAATTGAACAAATTCTCCTTGATCATATTTTTTAATCCAAATGGATTTTAATAGTGGAACTCTAACATCACCAACATTAATTGGCTCAATAATATTTGACTAAATGAACATTTGTTAATGATAATGTAATAATTTTGGAATTTTAATACATACTATATTTTTATCTGTAAAGCTCGATAATTTTCATCTCAAATTTAGCTAAATTTGGGTCAATAGATATAGAAATCAGCAAGTGTTAGAATCTGAGAGAATTGAGAGAATCCAGAGTAATGATTGACTTTGATAATTATTTTACTTTGCCATTATAAAATTCTTTACCTAAAAAAAATTAAATTTTTTTAAATTAATTAAGTTTCTTACCCAAATCAGTTTGTAAATTACGAGATTATTCATCTATAAACAATTTCTTAATTGAAATGGCCATTTCATTAGCAGATTTAGTTTTTGTAGGAATATCACGGGCATATCTACTGAAAACATCAATACAAGTTAAAATATATTTGTACCCCTTGTTGATTATCGAATAAGGTATCATTTCCGTCAAGTCTATTTGCCACAAAATCATTGATTGCCCTTGTTTTGTACTGTCTGGTTTGGAATTTTTCAACATTGATTTATTTAAACTGTACTCTAATTTATAATAATAATAATAGTAATAATAATAATAATAAAATGGACTTGTGCAATACGAATCCATGAGTAATAATGCTATGTGCGTGTATAAAATAGTAAATTGAGTATTCATCTAAGGTGCAATGGACATACACTAGTCTGATTGGAGAAGGTTACTTTAAAAACAATAATATAAGATTTTAACTGAAAACTTTCTTTGTGTCATTTGTTAAGACAATGAAACTGTCTGAAATAAATTTTCAAATATGTTGGCTAGAAATAACTTTCAAAGCAAATATGTATTCATATTTTGTGAGAATGAAATAATAAAATGAAATATCAATATTGATTTACACTGAAAATAAACAAGATTTCTTAACGGATATCAACATTTTCATTTATCGAGAAAATTATTCATTGCACTACAAATGCAATCTAACTGTAACAGCATTTACCTCTTAGCTAGAAATTATTTATATGTTATGTAAAATATTTATGTTAAATAGAATTGTTTTCTACTAATTAATGAAATTGACCAAGATAATGTGTCTGTTCTTTAGTAAAAACCAGAAAATTTACATGTTTCTCTTGCATAGAATTCAAAGTAAATATATAGAAAATGTTTGTTTTAAATGATTATCGAATGAAAATGATAAAGGTTTTTACTAATACTCAAATATTTCTCAAATAAAACCTAAATTTTGATAGTTTGCCGCGCGGATATATTAATGTTTCTAACTTAAAATAAGTAACAATGACTGAAATACCTCTGTTTTTATATCAAACACACATATCTAATGCTTTTTCATTACTAGCACATTGGAGCAGAACTCATTTGGAATGGATGTTTGGATTTTGACATGTTGTTAACATATTAGTTCATTTAGCCGATGTCAAAACCATGCATCTGTTAAGTCAAAATTTGAATAAAATTATTAATTTACGTGTATTATTGAAAAATATTCATGTATTCACATTTGCAACTAAAAAATTCAATTTCTGTGAATGACTGATGAATTTAACAAAACACATCATTAGTATTTGCGGGTTTGAAATATATAAATCAAAATATCAGACTTAAAATTACTCTGCTAACTATTGGTTAATGGTTTCTTCATTATTACAACAAGATGTTAAAATATTTAAATCGACTTTATCAGGTTTCAAGTGATGTAAACCCATTAAGATCTTAATGATGAAATTGCACTACTAATTGCAGATAAAACTATTGGAATTAATGTACCCAAGAACCCGCCCTTTTGTTTATACATTATTCTTTTCATTAAACGTTTATTTTTATTTTTTACCAATGACAAAAGGGATCTCTTATGTCTTTGTAATACCACCCTATAGCTTTACTAATATTTCCATTACCTCAAACTATATTAACAATAATTTCAAGCAAATAGTCATTAACAAATGGAGGAAACGCTTGTAATATCGACATTCTTCGTTCATATTTCATGTTTACTATTTTCAATCAATAATTATTGTGTCTAATTTTATCCACTTCTTTTTCTTTAGATTCATCTTTAGATTCTTCTTTAAATTCTTCTTTAGAATCTTTTTTACTTTTGGTTTAGGTTTACGAATTCCTTTTTTAGTATCAATTTTGTTTTTGACAAGTACTTTTTTAAATAACATGATTGATTTGATTTATTGTTTTCAATTTTGTTTATAAATCGTAACACCTTTTTCATTAAAAATATCTGTTCGGATACGTAAATCGTCACTATATTGTTGTGTAAAGTCAAAGAATAGATATCCGCGGGGAACACTTGTGGCATCTTGAAATGATTCAATTAAAGATATTCTGTTGTTTGGATAAGCCTGTCTGTCTAAGAAGTCAATAATGGTTTGATCGCGTGGATTTTTGAAAATAACTAGGTATTGAACATTTAAATTACGAGTTCTATGGATTCCTTCTTTATGAAATAAATTTTGTGTTATGAAAATAACAATAACAGTGAACAAGTTATTAAAATCTTTTTCCTTATTTGCTTCTTGAGATAAATCATTTAGAATTATTACGTTGCCTTGACGTAACCTAGACGACCAGTTTTTATCGAATCCCTTAATTATCGTCATTTTCAATTTACAAACTGATTTTGAGTCAATCCATGCTCTTCATCTGCGCTCATATGCCAATATATTTTATTGAATTTTGATTTAGACATGTTTGACTGTAATAAATTACATACAAATAAAGTTTTTCCGCTCCCACTTAACCCTACAATTTGATATACTGCATCATTTCTTAATTCCATTTTAATTAATTTAATTTAATTTGTTTATAATTTGATAGATTGCAGAAAATGATTAATTATTACAGATTACATTTTACTGATATTACATATTAATGATTATATTAATTACAGAGGAAGACATCAAGTAAACGGAGTGTGAAATGCAGGATAATGGGTTGAAGAGACCATTACAGGAAAGGGATCTCAAGTATCAGATTCAAGGTTTACAGATTAAATTATTATCTTTAAACATTGACATGAGTTGTCGAATCACTTTTACGATTTGTCTACCAAAACAGAAAACATTTAGGAAACAGAACTGTTTCCTGCATTAAAACTTGTCAAGTACAATCCACACTGTGTAAATGTTTTTGCAAGCGGAAAAGTTGTTGTCATGGGGATAAAAACACTGGAATACAACACTCTAGTACAAGAAATATTTAATTTTATAAAACCTAAAATTAATAATCCTAATACCAATGAAGAAATTCTAGATTATTTATTAAATACAGATTGTGTTTAAATAGATAGTTTTCTAGAAAAAGCAAAAATTCAAAATGATCGACGAGCAAGAAGCATACGTATTCGAAGCAATTCTGATGAAAGTAGAAGAGATCTTTCCAAATATGAAAAACAAGCTTTCGTATTTTGCTCATGAATGTTTGGCAACACGCATCTATTGAATGACTGGAATCAACATTGAAGAAATTGTACTGATTCATAACGAATCGGTTTAAGGATTGGGTTTGAAATGTCTACATGACTATATTGTTTGTGCAGATCCCTCAATGCTTACTTGTCCATTTAGATGCAGATGCTGCAGGTACTCAAAGTAATTTATGATTATGAGGAGTATAGGTATTTAGCAATATATTTGATAATCTAGGTAGAAATTAGTATATTAATCATCATTTATCAAATTCGTTGGAAAACTATAAATAATTGGTAAAAACACGGATATTTGAAGATAATTTCGGTAATCTATGATTTAATACGACAAATAAATAACATCTTAGGGTAACATTTATCAAATTCGATGCTAATCAATAAATATTTGTAAAAGCATTTCAGGTTAAATATATCTACTTTGAATAAAAATGTGAGATTATTTGAGGTAAAATTTAGCAAAACAATAGTAAAACATGGTCATTTTAACATATTTTAGTAAATTCATAGAAAATTTAGGTAACTTTAGAGTATTAAATTTGATTTATGTAGTCAATTTTCAATATTTTAAAGATAATATTAATGTTAGTTTATGAACAAAAAAAATCATTATCTTTTATGTAATTAGTATGGTTTGAAAAGCAGATTATAAAGATAGGTTCTGCTATAGCTTAATTTAAGGAAATTAAAATTCAAGAGGTATTAAAAAAATTTATTAAACATTTGTGATTAAAAAACTATGATATTTTGCTTAAACATTCTGTACAATGTTGAACAAACTAGTTATATCTTATGTAAATTTGCGAATTATTTTGTAAATGCTTAATTAAAAATTTATTTTTACGAAAAATATTTTTATAAAACTTTAAGAAAATAACAAAGAAATTAATTCTTATTGATCACCGTTTGTTTAAAATAATATATTTAATTTATCACATTTTTTAATTATGAATAATATGCCAAGCGCTGTTAAATCGATGACAGATATGGAACACTATGGTTAATTAAAATTTAATATTTCCGATGTAATATTTGTTTATCAGATCAGTATGCAGCTGTTATTACAGAATATCTAGAGTTCTTTTTTCTGCAACTCAATGGGTTACTAAGGGACAAGCCAGCATCTATGTACTTCGACTTGGTGTTTAACCATACAAGAATCTAGATTTTCAAAGTAATTGAGAAACGTTATTCATCAATATTTACATCACAAATTTCATATTTATGATTAGTGTGTTTTTTATTTTTATTTATTTATTTTTAAACAAGAACAAAAATAATATAAATTTTTAATTTTTCAAATTGATAAAATTTGTTATTTCCAAGAACCTCTTTTATCATCACTCTTTTATTTAAACTGTTGTTACACTTACCTGGCGCTCAGAGAAATCTGAGCGCCTCCCGGCATAGTACGGATGAGAGTTATTAGCTCGAAACTAGTATAATATTGGGAAATGTACTGGATATCACTTAATGTATCGTATATTTTTTGAATATAATCATAATTAGTGATCAATTACTATTATTATTATTGTTATTATTACTTTTATTATTATTATTAATAATAATAAAATATTGCCTAAAAGTTTTCGATACATAATTATTTCATAAAAAGTTGTAAAAGTTACAAATAAAAATGAAATTAAACTTGAAACAATAAAAACATTTTTTCGGTATCTACGTTCTAAAGCTTCCGCTCGTTGGTTTTGGACAATCGCCTCTTCGTGGTACTTGGCAATGTTTCTCCTAAAACAGTCTTTCAATGCTAACTGTTTATCTACTGAAATCATTTATTATTCATTTCCAATAAATGCAAAAAATGCAAAAGTCTATTTTTTATTATTTAATTTTTAAAGTTTTTAATTAATTTATTTTTGGGATGCTTCTTGGTAGTTTTTCCTGAGTCATCCATTGTTAATATTCATTGTTATCGATCAAAATTATATATGCGTTAGCGTGCTGGACAAACAAAGATAAGGTCTATCTCAGTTTTTGCATGAGTTATAATGTAGTTTATGAATTAGCTATTTCTTAAATTACTAGTATGTATATTTTTATTAAAGACGATTTTAAGGCTTGGATTGCGAACATCATTCAAGCTCTTAAATTATTATTTTTAATCAAAATTTATATTAAATTTATTTATTTTCTTTAGGTTATTAGAAATTTTATTCAATGTTATTCAATTATTTGAGTTTTTTCGATGTAGTGTAAGCCACATTAATTTATAAGTAAAAATTTTAAAAATAAAATTCATTTTTTATCAAAAATAAGGTAAAAAATGAGATTCTTACATTGTTATTAGTAGTGGGATGTGTCTATCCAGCACACCCCTCACGCCCTGCTGAGAAAAAAGTCCAAAAGTACAAATTTTTCTGAGAAAAAGACAATTCAAGGTCATTGGATGACTAATCATATTTTTCAAGGTGTTTTAAACAAATACCATGACTCATTCAAGGTCATTGAATGAGTCATCATACTTTATCAAGGTCATTCAAAACTAGGTCAAGGTCATTGGATGACTCATTACATTTTTCAAGGTCATTCAAACAAAGACCATGACTCATTTAAGGTCATTGGGCGACTCGTCATATTTTTCCAAGGTCATTCAAAAGTAGGTCAAGTTCATTGGATGAGTAATCATATTTTTTCAATCATCATATTTTTGACTACTTATTTTTATAAGTAGTGTTTAAATTATTAATATTTTTAAATTTTATTCTGTTAATAATAATATTATTATTATTATTGTTATTATTATTATTATCAATATTAAAATATTTAATAATAATTTACTATGGCTCATGTGCTTGTTACTCACGCTCTTATATTGATCATGTCCTTATTATTCATGCATTCCTATTGATCATATCTTTATAAGTCATGTGCGTGCAATGTTTAATAATATTATTGATGTGTAACAAAGACATTGAAAACATTTCAACGTCATTTAAACAAAGACGATGTCTCATTCAAGGTAATTTGATGACTCATCATATTTTTTCAAGGTCATTTAAACAAAAAACCATCACTAAAGTTTTTTACAAGTTTTTTATTAATATTATTCATAATATTATTATTTATTACAAGTTTTATTATTATCAATTTTTTTTATTAATATTATTAATATTATTATTATTATTATTATTATTATTATTATTATTATTAAAAGATTTTATTAATAATTTACTATGGCTCATGTGCTTGTTACTCACGCTCTTATATTTATCATGTCCTTATTATTCATGCATTCCTATTGATCATATCTTTATAAGTCATGTGCGTGCAATGTTTAATAATATTATTGATGTGTAACAAAGACATTGAAAACATATATATATAGTGTTAAATAATATTTACTCTCATAAAGTGACATTAGATATTTCAGAATCACCTTTAAATCATACAGAGGTTTTATTTTATTTTTATTAATTGTATTAATCTTCTAAATTGAGATACCAGAATTCAGTATTGAATGGAATCAGAAATTTTTAATAATCGATAGACTGTTGACAAAAACCTATGATTATTTAATACTTTCAAAAATAAATAAGTCTTTTAAACATCACAATATTCAAATTCTCGTAGAATTATTCAGTTTCAAAAAGTCACTAATGAAATTATCTAGTTGTATATTATTTCTAAATAATATTAATCCTACAGAAATTAATTTGCTTAATATATTCTGGGTATACATGGATTTCAGGTTTGGTAAATATCAAAATGTTATTCAATCCTACATTGATTATGCAGATAAAATCGAAATAAAAATCAAGGATAAACTGGATGAAGTACAAAAACAATATCTTACATGCTCAAGTTGTTTAATTAATAAAGTCAATATTTTATATTTGCCATGTGGACATATCATTATTTGTTCATCATGTTTTAAAAACTCTAATAGGTGTGAAAGTTGTGGTATAATTATTGATGAGTACCATTCTGTGTAGATTTAATAAATGTTATTTTGTTTCTAAAGAAATATTATTCAAGTTACTTTTAACTATTGTGAACATGATCTCAAACCCTAATTTATAAAAGCAACTAATAATAAAATAATCAAAACATAATTAAACACCTTAAAATAAATATACGATGACTTAACATTCATGTAGTTTTAAGAATCTTTCGTAACTTTTGAAAGATCATTCAATAAACTGGATTTATAGATTTTTTAGATATTGAATCTATTTAGTTTTGGTAACAAGGAAACATAAAAAACATTTAAATATAGTTTGTCTCTCCATGTCTTTGATTTATCATCCAAAGTATTAGCTTATAATATTTTATTGAATAAATCCTATAATAGATTGGAAATCCACCAATCACATAAATAAGCGAATCACAAAAGACGAAAAAAATTGTCATATTCACAGAATACTGCATATTTAATTATCGATAAAAATCAACTTCGTTTATTTTTAGTCTCGTGATAATTTGAAAATAAATGAAAAACGTTTTAAAATTAGAAATGATTGCATTTGATTAATTTGAATATCCAAAATGAAAAAAAACGATGTTAAATGATATTAAATTTTAAACTGAAATTATTACAATGATTGTTCGTGTAATTCTTATAATTATTTTTCATCAAATTGCTCAACTGACTTCTAAAAATTGTTTTCAAATGTATGAAAGTTGTGATATTTCCCAAAACAATTGTCAATTGGATATAATTATTATGAAAAAAATGTGTGGTGATTTTCTTATAGACGGTGAGAAATTTTCCTTTAAATATTTATTGTAAAATTCATTTATATTTTATATTCCATCTTGAAAAAAGTAAAACTTAATTTTTAAAAAATAAATTTACTAATAACAAAGAATTTTTATTTTAATCTTTTGCTGTTTTTTATGTGCTTAAAATATATAATTTCAAATATATTTATTATGCATTATATTTGAAATATTTTACGTCTCTCATTACCTTGGATAAAGTGTGTCACAATACACCAAGCCACGTTCAGACAAATCACCTATAATATAAAAAGAAAATCAATAAATTTACAACATTTAAACACACCAACTCACCTTGAGGTTGTTTGTAAAATAGTCAGAGATAAACCCTACACTAAAAAAAATAAAAAAGTGATAGAGAAATAAAATAATACACTAACACAACCCATGATAAAACATGCATGTAAACTTTCAACGTGTTGCCATTCGAAGTTTAAAAAACCCTATAATAAATTAATTTATAGACATTTTTGAGATATTTTTATGAAAAAAATGGCGGAAAAATTTTTCAATTTAAATTTTGAGGTTTCTGTTCAGAAATTTTGAGTTAATGAGATAGTATCTTCATAAGATTTACCCTTAAAATTTAATATTTCAGACATTTCTATCTAATAAAAACAACCTGAAATCCAAAAAAAGGTATAAATTGTAAATTTTATTAATAAGTTTTAAAAAATAATCATAAAACCAATTATTTTGTGTACATATTCGAAGATTTTTTTCAAAAGATGAATAAAAAATATAATTATTTAATGCAATTAATAATTTTATAACTTCAAAAATAATTTAACTCACGTTTTTGAATAATCTCCGAAAAATAAGTCATCATAAAATAAATCATTTCTTGAATATTCATAAACATTATTAATATTAATAAACATGAGCTTGTAGATCAAAAGTTATAATTATAAGTTTGAATAATGATTTAATTTCCTTGTAAAATCATAATTCAACTATTAAAACGTTATAACTTTAAGCTTATAGCTTTAAAAAATAACTTACTTTGCAGCCATTTTAGAAATGACTGCAATCCATTGATTTTTCACAAAAAATAAATTCCAATAAGTTGATTTATGTTTCAACTTGCATTATAGCGGAATTTATCTGAACTTCGTTTGGTGTAAGTATTTTCTATTTCCTCATTCCTTCACGAAACAAATATTTTTGTCTTAATTTTATTTTAACTTAACTTTATTTTTTAAGCATGGTCGTAAGTAGAAAAAACTTTCGGGGATGGATTTTCAAAATATATATTTGCAGGCTCGGGAAGAAGGGAAGATCATTTGACATGGGCCTCCATATTCAGGGGCCTCCAAAATATACTATAAAAAAGGTTCAAAAAATCTACTTCGCTCTTTTATGCAGTTCATACATTTTAGGGCAACAAATATAAATTACCTATAATAAAATCGAATATAACTATTGTTTGCGCCGCATTCAACAATGGTTTAGGATCGCGTAAATGGTCTGACGACACTGAACATTAATTATGATATTGCAATGACTTTCGATTATTCTGAAATGATGAGTTCTTTATCATCTTTAAAGGCTAGAAAAGCACCTTTTTAAATGTCATTATTAAATTTCGTCTTTGTTTTTACATATTTTAAAAAAAAGTTTTATTTGAATTTTTAAAAACAAATGTTATCAACAGATTGGTACACTTTTTTATTTATCACTGGGTGGAGCCATATTTAATACCAGACCTGGGTATCTAAGTTCCTCTTACAGGCCCTGTATATTTGTATATATATTTATTGTACACGTAAATTATAAACTATAAAAATCTTATAAGGCTCCTTTCTAAACAAAAATTATTAGTGGTACTTAACAAATTTCAGTAATACCTGAAATACTTTATAGTTTTAATAAAATACCTTAGGTTATAAGTCATTTTATAAACAATGCTAATTAAAACTCCGCAAAAAAGTAATAGTTTTATTTTAAATTTTTAACACGGAATTGAAATGGATATTTTAAATTTTATTTAAATTTAAAATTTAAAAATCTAGATACTACACAATTATCCCATTTATTATTATTTATCAGAAATAAAGTGCCATACATTTATAGAGTAATTATAAAAGTATCAATCTTCTTGTGCTCTACACCAAAGCGTCTAAAACTTCTTCATCGTCTAAGGAAGAACACAATTTCTGGTGAATATCTATTATAGCTGAGCCATTCAATCTTTGCTCTTCTGTTGTGTTCAGTAAGTAAGTATTAATTCTACGCAACGTAGAAAAAAAATAGTTCAGCTGTGGCTGTTGTAACAGGTAAAGTTGCAGTGAACTTCAATATATTGTGAATTGTAGGATATAAATAAATAACTGTTTCAAATATTCAAGCAATGTATTAATTTATTTGAATACCCCGCTTATAAATTGGAAACCATAAGAATATTGCTAAATTTACAGACTTTTCTTTTACAAATAATCCGGTTTATAAAAATTTAATTACCGGTTTACGGTAAGGAATGAATATTTCAATGATTTTATAATATTAAAAAAATTTCAAAAAACTACAAAGCACAAATCACATACGTTACGTAACTGGCACTTTCCGTAAAATGTACAGTAGCTCTGAAATCCAAGAAACATATAAACACGAATTTAATTTTTTATTTACCAAATTATTTAACCAAATCAAAATTACCGGTAAATTACAAAAATTGAACTTTATAGAGTGATATAAAATTACAGTGTTTTAATTTTATTTAATACAATTTTCACCCAACATAAAAACTAATATTTAAATTTAGTTCCTTCTGAAACTTCTAAATAGCTAATCCATACTTGAAATCTGGCCATTGATAGTTTTTTTGTCGACAACATAAATGTATAATTTTATAGTCCGTTTTATAAGTCTTTTACCATATAAGTGATGGTTGAAGTGGTTAGAAACATTATAAATTTGTGACTAATCATCAGTAGTAGGATGTGAGCACACTGACTTAATCGAGTATGAGTCATCGGTGACGTGATGACTCATTGATATGATCGAGCTTGAGTAAGGCTACAAGATGATGCGTCATAATCTTTGCTATGACCCATGGCCTTTGTTCTACAGACTGTCAAACACGTCTTGTGAAAGTAAAACAAATTTTAAATTTTTCTTTTTTACAAAACCCTGCGAGTGTACTGAATCAAATCATTTTGACTGATATATATATTATTATTAATATAGATTCTTATGAGAAATCGGAATACAAATTGATATGTTGACTGTCTCTAAAGAATTAATGGCCGTGAGTTTCGACTCGTGAATGTGTGAGAATGCAAAGTGTCAACATAATGACAACATAATAAATTTTTTTGAAGATCCCCTTTACACCAAGAACGTAATGTGTTGTAAAAATATCTTTTGTGATTTAGATTCAGAAAGTTATTCTAACTCTTTTACTTCAGAAAATAATTTTTCATAGGATGCTTTATTTTGCCGCGAATTTACTCCGAATTCCAGAACCCTAATATCACGACTTTCATCATTCAATGTATGACATTTTTATTTATTATTATTATTATTATCATTATCATTATTATTATTATTATTATTATTATTATTATTATTATTATTATTATTATTAATTGAAAAACACAAACTATATATTATATAAAACATTTAGCTATGTATTTCGACCGGTTATCAGTCTTCTTCATGCTAGAAATCACATTAACAATAACTAAATGACAATAAGAAAATTTAAACAAATTACTCAATAATCATCGTAAGTAGTGTACAATGAGCACTATGCCCAATGGAATATTTGGTTTATTTTGAGACTTCCCCTTTAGAAAAAATTTTCTAGGGGGAAGTTAAAATTTTTAAAAATTTAATTATTTGTTTTAATGAAGTGACTTAATTAAATTTTTTTAATCAATTGATTTATCTTTTAATTTACCTTTATTTTTTTAATTTTTCCAAATATTGATTCTCGATTAAAAAACCTAAAATAAAAACTGGCTTGTGTTCATTATGAGCGATGTGAAAATTTTAAACTTAAAATTTTATGTAGTTGGACAGAATAGATATAGAATAAATATATATGTGGATTGGCAATGGATTGTGTGTCAAACAATGGATTGGCAATGATAACAATGACAATCGGATTATATATGACAATTTATGACAATGTGATAATGGATATACATTTGATTTAATTAATTTATATGTATTATATCAACTTGGTGACATATTTTATTATATTTATAATAATTTATAATTTTTGAACTTATTTGATGATAAATGTGATCTATAAAACAATTTGATTTGATAATATTAATTTTATTTTTTTATTTTATTGTGTTATTTTATTTTTTTATATTGTTAATGTAATAGTCATGATTTAATAAATGTGATATACCACAAAATTCCACTCAAAAAATATCTAAAATTAAATAAATTAAATATTATCTAAAAATTATATTTACGTCCTCTGGGTGCTAACTAATTAATTAATTAAAAATTATTTTTGTTATTGATATAAAGCGTCAAATTAAAATAACAAGGCACATGAAAAACACTTCAAGTGCTATAATAAAATAATAATAAAACAATAATAATTATTGACGCGAGTCGTGATTAAAAATGTAAGAGACAATTTAAGTGTAAACAAACAACGGGAAATATAGTATAAAAACTGAGAGAATTCTCAGGTAAATTACCCCAAAAATTCATAGCCTAAGAAGAATTTCATAGTTGATATCGACTATTGAAATAATAGATTAGGACATACAATACACCGAGCTCAGAGAAAGGCATTCGAATACACACACATACACATAAATATATGTACGTATATTGTGAACTTATAATTTTTTATCAGGTAATCCGTTTACTAATTGTTAATTTAAATGAAATTTTGCAACCAGTATTATCTTAGTTATTTATATAAGATACCAAATTGAGTTTCTGAGAACTTTAAAACTTGAGTCACCTGCCGATTAAAAACTTAAAAAATAAATTCTCTATAAAAGAGAGTAAGTATTTCTTCTCTATTAAAAAGCCTAAAATAAAAATTGGCTTAAATCGTCTAAAATTAAAAAAGCATAAATGGTCACACTATTTTCAGGGGCTATTTTGAACTCTAAATATAAAATTTTTTGAATCGCCATACAAAAAAAAGCTTAAAAAATAAAAAACCTAAGCATGTTTTCTCGAACTTTAATCGAATCTTTGAAAAATTTTTAAGATACAGATTTTGGTATGAATTATTTTCAAAATTTAATCCAAATCCCCCTTAACAAAAGTTATGACTCATAGTTTTTAAAACAAACAAATTTTTTCTACGCCTCGTGTACGTGTGCACGCGTCATTTTATAAGATCTTTAAAATTAACGAAATATTATTATTATTATTATTATTATTATTATTATTATTATTATTATTATTATTATTATTATTCAAAACTAAAATATTATTCGAAACATTAAGTGATATGCAGTAAAATTCTCAATAGTACACTAGTTTCGAGCTGATGTCTCTAATTAGTAATATTCGTCTTTTTTCTTGCCTTAAAGCCAAACTTTGCAAACTTATTTGATGTCCAGTGCATCAGAATAAGTGTATTTTTAAGGGTGTTAACTTGACACTGTTTTTATACTTACCAGACGCGAAGAGAAATATAAGCGCCTCCCGCATAGTTGACAGTTATCAAAAACTTGAGAACATAGGTGATGGGCAGTCATTCCAATGTATGTGTCATTGCACCCATGTCATAAATATTCATAACCAAGATCTAAATACTATCTAAGAAAAGCTTGAAGTTCACCAATAAACACAATGATGATCATATAATGTAAAATCCAAACCCATAAGCAAACCGCTTAATCACACAAAGCTAATTCAATCATTGACAGTTTTTCATTAAATAAATGTCTACATTTCTTCCTCAATTCCAAAATAATTCTCTTGAATACTGGAACAAACGAAGTAAAGCATTCAAATAGATTAAAAGAATCACACAAATTGGCTCTGAACTAAATTTAAAAAAACACTTATCCAACATATATATTCTACTACAATATATTTTGGATTGTTGATTTCTTTAATTTAGTTCAAAGACAATTTTTGGTGATTCTTTTAATAATAAAAATATAACAATAAAAATAAAATAAATAATAAATAAAAATAATATTAAAATTTAATATTAATATTATTAGTATAATATTAAACTTTTTAAATTTTTCCACTGATTTCTTTTCATTTTAAAATGACATTTAATTAAAATATGTGACTATGAATCAGTAAAAGTATCGATGTTTTTTGAAATTCTCGAATTTTAAGGGAAATTTTTTTAAGACAAAATTTAATAATTTTAAATTCGGTAATTGACGTCATCCATATTATCATTATTAGAATTTCAAGGTCAATTAAAATTATTAATAATATTAAATAAAAAAAATAATGATTTTAAAAAATTGAAAAATAAATTCATTAAAACAAATAATTTAATGAAAGAAAAAACTTTAACCCCACCCTAGAAAAAATATTTTTATGGGGTTAAGAGGTAAAAGTTCAAGCCAAATATCTCGTGTTAATTGTTAGCCAATTATAATGCGGGCAATGCTTTAAACCAATTATTTTTAGGCTTTTAAATCGGTAGGCGATTCAACCAGTTTTTTTGTCTTGAGTTCAAAATAGCCCCGGACTTTAGCGTGACCATTTTTAACTTTTTAACTGTAACAGATTCCAGCCAATTTTTTATTTTAGGGTTTTTAATTGAGATAAAGATATTTTTTAAAATTTAAAAATATACATTAAATTATATTAAAAATAAATTATTTCATTAAAAAAATAATTTTATAATTCACTTCATTAAAACAAATAACTTTAAAAAAATTTTAAATACCTCTATCAATTTTTTTATGGGTGTCTCAAAAAAAACTTCAAGCCTTATTTTCCAGGGTACATAGTCATCATTATATATAATTAATCATATTTTAAAAAACCTAAAAAATTATCATTCGTTTTAGTAACTAATTTATTTTAAAACAATAAATATTTGTAAAATTTAAATTTAAACTATTTTTTTTCATAGTCAAATCATTTTAAAATCCTCTAAAAATAATTTGCTAATAAATTATCAATAGAACAATGTCTGATTCATTGTTTTTATAAAATATAAAGAATAATAATGAAAACACAAGAAAAAGTTTATTTCAAAATAAATTTTTTAAAATACTTGAAATTATATTGGTAGATAATAAAAACAAAAAGTTAATGTTGTGATCAATCAATTGAATTGCAATTATTGTAATTTTATTTCTTTATCTGATGAATTGAAGTTGATAGTTTTATATTATTGAATTATATATTATTTTCCAAAGTTTGTTTTAATATGGAAATCACTGAATAAAATTATTGCAAGAGATAAATCTGAATCATTTTAGTGATTGTTTCCATTTCAGCAATAACTTGAGCATATTTCTCAATGTTTTTTCTGAATTCTGTTGGAATTCAATTTACGAAATCAGTTTCACAATTGTTTTAAATTCAGCAAAATCAGCAATCGAATACAAATAATCAATTATTGATTGATTCTAACGGCCAAGGGCAAGAATATAAGACTTTGCTCAGTTAATCTTAAAACAGTGCTTTATGTCTTAGTTGAGCCGTGATGGTATTTAGATTGATATAAAGGTTAATATCATAGAATAAAAACTCTCCATTTTGTCCCCAGGGTAAAATATACATGGAAATCAATAGATTAGCTCATTCGTTCGGTTTATTTCATTTTTGTTATTTATCATTTATGTCCTAAATAATATCAATAACAGTGATAAAACAATAAACATTTAGATACTGTTTTCAATGGATGCAATAAACAAAATGAATTAAGTTGCCAAGGTGCTATCAGAACTCTAAACACAAAGCATGGATTTAAGGGATGTTATTGTCCCACTCATTACCGTACTTCTAAAGCAAGCACTCATTATTGTGAAATGCTTATGAAAATGCTAAATGCACATCCTTGTCTACTAAATCCACCAATTTACTTGTCAGATCGGAAATCAATTGGAATTGAAATTAATCGAAATTCTAAGAAACCGACAGAAATTGAATTGGACAAAATTTTTAAGAATCACCAAGCTTCTCAAGAAGAAATATCTTACAAAAAATGTAAAGTGAAGTAACTTAAGAAATTATTATAATTAAAAAATTAATAAAAAATAGAATAAAAAGAATGACAATCTTCTATTTTATATAGTGTCTTGCAAATTTCAAAATAATAATAATAAGAAAATTTTTTAAAGTTTTATCTTAAAAATGTTATAATCATGAAAGCTAATAACTTTTACTTGCTTTTGAAATTAGAGTTAGTTGAATTATGTTAATTGCATAAAAAAATTATATTTTTTATTTTCTGTTCAATGACTGAAACGAATATTATTATAAACGAGTAGGTGAGACTGAATACAAAAACAGTCTTCCAAATAAAATACTTTTTTGTATATTTTTAGTGATTTTTTTATATAAGTATAAAAATATATCCTGATATAAATATATCTAAATATTTTTTAATTAAATAATAATATAATTTCGCCTAAATAAATTTATTCAATAATGTCATTGTTAAACAATTTCTTAATTAATTTCTTTCGTAAAAAAATGTTACAATAATATGAGGATGAAAACAACAAAAGGCGAAAATATGGATCTGGAAGACCGCAAGTATTTCATGATGTAACGGATTACATTTATGAGTGTATTATTGATCAGAAATCAAAGTCTTTTGTAGAACGGTTCGAAATTTAAAAATGTGTTTATCAACTGTTTCACGATTTGATATAACTTTTTAAATAACTATTTAAAGTTTTAAAGGAATTTATATTCTTGAAACAGAGAAAGCCTGGAACACCTAATCAGTTTTGAGAAAATGAATTGATATGATGATACCATTAGCTTTAAGAGAAATTGAGAAAAAATCAATTATTTGGAATTCAGCTAGGACTCATCGGGATAAAGATATGAAAAAGTTTCTAAGTGAGAGGATAATTTATCAAATCACTACAGTCTTCCGCGAAACATAGCGCCTAGGCGTTATGTTCGAATAAAACGTTGTGTGAAAACTCTAAATATGACACACAACCAAGTTTTTTTTCATTTGTAATATGACACATTTGCTTATTGGGTACTTTACATAAAAAAATAAAAATTATATACGAAATTCCAATCTGTTGCGATTCAAATTTGCTGATTACATTTTTTGGTTATATTTTTTTATAATTTTCGTAGTAAGCAATTACAATTAAAAATATCATGTTTTGACTACATCTACTTTTACTGAGCAATATATGTTTATGATTTGACAGCACATGAATAAATGTTACTTTATGAAAAAAATTCAAGTTTGTTTTTATAAAATTGAGTTTGTTTTTATAAAAAAATTATAGAAATTAATACTCCTTTTACAAATTAACAAAAGTGGATGTTTTTAGCACGCTATTTCGTAAAGGTATACTTTTTAATTTTAATTGATGCAAAGATCATTTCATTTATTTTAAATTTTATGATTTCAGCCATAGCCATAGAATGTCAAATAACCTAAAAAGGAAAAAATTTTCAATTAAACATAAACTAAAAATTTTAAATGAATGCAATGCCGGTGTGAAAGGCAGTAGCTGGATGACATTGTCAAAAAAATACAACATTAGTACATCAATTCTTAGGGGATGGCACAATCAAAAAGCACAACTTCTTCAAACTTTAAACAATCAATCCGTGCAAATAAAAGTTGCACGAAGATTACCTGGTGGTGGACGAAAATTGGAATTTCCTGAACTTGAAAATGAAGTATTGCAATGGATAATTGATAGAAATTCTAAGGGCTTAAGGGTTAAAGATAAGTACATTCAATTAAAATCACAAGAAGTTTGTGAACGTTTGAAAATAATAGATGCTGAAAACAATTCCAAGTGGATTAATTTCAAATATTCATCAGGTTGGTGTAAACGATTTAAAAATCGCCATGAGTTAGTATCTCGACGTCAAACCACAACAAAAAAATCCCTGAAAATGTTAATGCTATTGTAAGCAATTTTTTAAAATTAATTCATGCAAAAATTAAGAAAAAACAAATAAAAATGTGCAATATCATTAATTTCGACATAGTACCACGCTATTTCAAATCCTAACCAAAAACGACTATAACCCAGAAGGATGCAGAGAAGTTTTAATGAGAAAAGCTGGTACCTCACATAAATGTTTCAAAACCACATTATGTATAACTTTAGAGGGTAAATTTTTAAAACCACACGTTCTGTTCTCGAATTTAAAAAAACCCAATTATAAACAAAAAGTGCCTTGTAAATGTGAATAGAACTGGAATGTTTAACGATAACATCTTGAAACAATATATTAAAGAAATTATTTTGTGTAGGCCACAAACCAGTTTAGCTCGTGATCCAGTATTGCTGATAATGAATTCTTACGGAAGCCATGTAAAATTACATGAATCTAAATATCTGGAAAAATTCAATATTTTGTTGTGTTAGTGCCTTCGAATTTGACAAGTCTCCTGCAATCATTAGACGTAGGAGTAAATCGTAGTTTTCAAGCATATTATAATACACGGTATGATGAATATATATCAGAAGCACTCAAAAATCCTGAAATGCAAACTCGACAAGGAAATCCTAAAATTCCTAACTATAAAATAGTTAGCGACTGAGTTGCGGACTATATATCGACAAAGGATTCTAGCTTTATAGTAAAAGCATTTAAATGTTGCGGAATCGTAACTAAAATAGATTTTAATATTGATGCACTCCATACTACTTTACAAAAAATTCATGAAAATGAAGATTTAATTGCTGAAAATTCGAATTTTTTTGACAATGAAGATTGTGAAGATTGGTTTTATCCAGAGGAAGTGTCAACAAGTTATTTTAGATGTGTTCATCAGATAAAAGATAAAAACAGTTCTTTTTCAGTGTTTATGAATAATTACATGCCACAAATAATTTCATATATAAAAAGTAATCCAGATACATCTGACATTTTAGATGAGCATGACGAAGAACTTAAAAGTCGTGGCGAAAATTCTTCTTCATATGCCGAAATTTATGCTACTGCCTTAAAGGAAAAATGGTGTTCTAAACGAAAAAAAAATGCAAAAAATTTAAAACCGAAATAAAAAGCTTTCCCGAATATAACGTTCGGTGGAAGACTGTAGTCATTTGTATCAGCAAACCATCAAAGAACATTTACAAGTATAAATCAATGATTATATAGAAAACAGGATGATTAGAAACACAATAACTAATAGGGTGGTATCTGATACACTTTTTGCTATCTTCCATAACTATTAGCTAAATAACAATAATAAATATTTCAGTCCTTGCAAATGACTAAATAAAATGAGATTTATCTATTTTTTTTATAAATTTCTTTAAATTCATTTTATTTTTTTATTAATATTATTTATTTTCAATTATTTT
Organism: Schmidtea mediterranea; assembly: GCA_022537955.1. Lineage (NCBI taxonomy): Eukaryota > Metazoa > Platyhelminthes > Tricladida > Dugesiidae > Schmidtea > Schmidtea mediterranea. The sequence goes on along the minus strand of CM039679.1, from coordinate 188,495,881 downwards.
AATTGTTATTTATTCAATTTTTAATTTATTTTATTTTTAGTAATTATTTTATTTTTCATTAATTATTTATATTAACTAAATACTTTTTTGTCATGAATTACTATAATTGTTGTTTAAAGATTAATTCAGTAATGTTAAAATCTATCATTACTGAATAATTCAAACAAGTTCATTTATACGAAGTTATATTTATATTTAGTTGAATAAAAATTTTGATGTAAGTTTCGTCTTTTACGGCAGTTTTATTTTATATATTTGCTTAAACACTAATGAATCCAAAATTCTTTCAGACAACACTTTCAGACAATGCAGAAGAATATTTTTATATATATATATATATATATATTAGAAGAATTTTACTAGTTTTCAACTTTGTTTGATTTTCGTTTTGGAATAACAAAGAATTTTATTGATATTCACAAAAAATCTTCACAGAAATCTTCATGAAGATAGTTACTTTTTCAATTTTATTCACAAATTACAAAAAAAATATTTAAACAAATTTAATGGCATGAGTTAAGAATATCAAAATAATATAACATTAATAAATTCATGCTTTTTTAAAGTTTGTAAAATATAACTAATGAGCATAATCAATTCATTAATTATATCACATCCCCCTAGCTGAACAGTACATCGGTTTTTGATTTTTCGTACGTAATGGATACCTCAGAGATTTTAATTCTGTTCGTGTTTGTCTTGAACAAATACTTGTGTTTATTGACTTCATTCTACTGGAATCTCCTTTCTTTACTACTTTTATTTGATTTTAGTTTCTCCCTAATCTCTGTTTAACTTTGTCACTATATAATACATATGTTAAGGAGGTTTTTTCCAAATGTGTGTGTAATAAGAAAAATGTTAGAACCCAGCCAAGTCACCAGTAAAAATGTGTCGGGCAGTATGGGGTGTCTGTTTGTATCAAATTAATAGTTTAAAATTTACAATATTAGGATAAAACAATATGTTAATAATAGATAAAAATATATGTTAACACAAAGTATTCAAATTATAATAATTGTCATTTGATTTTTTGGTCTTCTGCAGGTGAATGACGAAAATGGTCTGTTGATAAATTGAGAAATAATCTTTGCTGGAAGTGAAAAAGATACGATTGTCAAAAATGCAAAAATATTATCCTTCTTTTGATTGATATTGAAATTTACTTTGAGATTCTTTTCTTCTGCTTTCAATAAATTCTGAATTTATTAAATTTTCCTATTCTAGGTTCGGAGATTTTAATTTGGTTCTTCAATATTTATTTATTGATTTTTTATCTTATTTTTTCTTCTCTATAGTAATTTCTAATAATTATAAAAATAAAAATAAATAAGACACGTGGAACGGGTAACAAATAGAAATGTAAACCAAACATAGACAATTCATAACGTTTAAAAATAAAACGACCTATTACGTAACCTCCCCCTTTAAAACCAGAGGTTAACATTTAGAGAACACTAAATCCAACAAGAAGTAACGTGTTTTTTTCTGTTTAAAATGATATAATAACAAACAAAAATTTACAAAGTATATACATTTGTTTTGTAATGGTGTGTGTTACAACTGACTGTCAAAAAGAATATATAAAGAAAATTGTGCATTTAACCTTTGTGTTTTTAATTCAATTTTATTTGTTTGTGTTATTTCATTCGAAGTGGTCACTGTACAGTTTTCTATATACTTCTTATTAAAACCCCTTCGCTCTTCATTCGTTATCATTACTTTATCTCCTAAAATCACCTCTTTGTGCCATCAACTCAGGTTATATCTGCTGGTGATATACTCCCTTTGTCGATCTATATTTTCTCTTACTTTCTCGTGAATACCCAATAAATTTAGTTGCGGCTGCAGGACGTAATCGTCATAGTCCTGAACATGTCTCATATTGCTGATATAAGCAATCTTGCTTGACTAACAAATACTATTTTATATGGTGAATAATTTGTTGATTTTAATATAGTAGTTCTTAATCCTTCTTAATCTTTGCTCTTCTTCTCTTCTAACACCGCGACAATCATACTTTTAGCTATCCCAGATAATCGTTATATTAGTCCATCATTCTGTGGGTAGTATGGAAACGTAAACGTTTGCTTGATTCCTAATATTTTACAGTATTCGTCAAAAAATCTTGATTGGAAGTTATTTCCACAATTCGAATGTATTTATTACGGTTCTCCAAGCTTTGAAATCCACTGCAACCACATCTCTTATGCAATGCTCTTTGTCTCAATGTTTTTCAATAGTATTATGCTTATGTATTTTGAAAAACAGTCAATTATGCCCAATATATATTTATATCTTTTCTGTGTTGTCTTGATCGGTCCTGTTATGTCTATTATCTGAAAAGATTTTTCTAAAATTATATCTTTTAAATGGTGCCCTTATTCTACCGTTTCTGTTTTTATTATGTGCACATTCTTGACATTTTCCTACTTCCGATATATCAAACTCCATAATGGGCCAATAATATTCGTTCTTTATTATTCGAGAAATATTTTCGATTGCTGGATGTCCTACAAACTGTGGAATTGTATTATCAATTCTTTCATCTTTGATTTTGGAAGTATCAATCTGGAGTCGTTATCTTCCTGGGTATAAAGTAGAGCTTACCTCCTTAATTTCTTCCTCTGACATCATATTGTTTGTAATTCTCTACTACCTTTTCCACTCTTTTCATTTTGTCTTTTCCCGGATCTAGCTGTTGCATCATTTTGATTATGGTTTGTATCATCTTGTCCCCAATCATGTCCATGTATTTTTATTTTGTACAAAACCTTTTTTTCTGTAACATTTTCTTCTATTAGTTCATCGTATACTTTGATGTTTCGATGTTTCGACGTTCCATTGGTTCTTTATGTTTAAGTAAGCATTGTTCGCATGGAAGTAACTTGAAAATCGCATCAGTATTTATGTGTTCCTCGCCCGTCCTATATTAGACTTCTAGTTCGGTTCTCCAAACACAATATTGCGATATGTTTGATTTATACCATTTTAATAACCATTTCGGAGCTTGGTGATCCGTTCTCACTAAGATCTTTGATCCCATTTATAATATTTAAATTTCAGCTAGAACGTATAAATTGCTAAAAGTTCCTTTCTCGTAATACAAAATTTTCTCTGATTCTTACTCATGGTTTTTGATGCGTAACACGAAATTCTTTCTTTTTCATTTTGTCTCTGTGGCAATACTGTTCCAATACTATTGTGTGAAGTGACCGTGTCCAGTATATAATCCACTTCATTATTTGGCAAGGCTAAAACCGGTGGTGTTGATAAAAGGCTGCTTTCCTATCTTCATTCCACACAAAATTATTTTAATTTTTTAGCATTGAACTTAATTTTTCTGATGTCTCTGCATAATGTATTATAAATCTATGATAATAATTGCACAATCCTAAGAAGATCTGCAATTCTTTTTTACATGTTGGCATTGTCTATGCTCGTATACTGTCCATTTTTCTGAATCAGTTTTTACTCCCTTTTCATTAATGGCATGTCATAAATAATTTACTTCTTTTTTAAAAATTAACACTTAGCCTGACTCTTTAACTGATTAATATAGTGTTTAATCTTTGATCATGTTCTTTGATAGTTCTTCCAAATATAAGCACATCATCTAAATACACGACACACTTAATCCAATTTTCATTTTTCAAAATCATATTCATAAGCTTCTGAAAGTGGCCGGCGCTGAACACAATTTAAAGGACATTCGTGTAAATTTGAATATTCCATACTTTGCAGTATTTTAACAATTAAACTAAGGGATTGTTTTTCCAGTAAAGATGTTCAATTAATACATAGAAGACCGTTAAGAAGAATGTTGGATTTAAAGAAGATGAGGAGAACTTCCATTATATCGTACGAAGAGTGTTTTAGTGGCGTTTTCTTTTAATAAAATCGTTGCCTAATTTATTTAATTGTTTATCTATAATTTTTGAATATTCTTTTATTTATTTTAACCAACCATATTCTTTCATTAAAAAAATTCTCAACTGCAGTGATATAAATAGACACCTATTTCAATAATTATTTATAAATGATACAAACAAAATATTTTATCAATATGTTAAATGGATTAATCTCAAACAAAGAAACGGATGATGTTATATAGTCTTCAATTTCTTGTTAATCGCACATAAAAAATAGTAAAAAGATATTACTATTGAATATAACATTATTCTCAAGTTAAATACAACAGAACAAAAGAAAAATTTATTCAAGGGAATTCTAATATTAAAAATTTCAACATCTGTTAGATTTGTTCCAGATTTTTAATTTAGTTCATCTATTATAGATGTTGATCGGGAAGTAGTTTGATATTCGATCCATGACGAAAAGTATTTAATAATATTTTCATGACTTAGACGTGAAAGTATCATGATTTCATTTTTTGTAGAAATCTACTTGATTTGCTTAGGGTTTGTATCTCATCATTATTATACGAACTGATATTAATGCAATACTAATGGGAATCAAATCTGTGCTTAGCACGAAAATATTTGACACCAACAAGGTTGTGTAGTTTCACCATGTCACAAAATGTTGGAGAAACATGGAAAGAATTATAAGCCGAAATATAGTGATCATTTAAATCTCCTTCCAAATCAGACTTCATATACTCATGCTTATCCACGACTCTCAAAATTATGCTTCTTTCATTTAAATGAAAGAAATGCAGTAACATCAGTTTCACTTGTATTTTAGTGTCGACATTTTTACATTGTTCATTTTCATAGCTTTTTACCTGACTGTAATTAATGAATTTCAACAAGTTGCCTTTTCGAATTTCCAAAACTGATTTTTTACTATCAATGGAATTAGAGTCATTGCTTCCAAAACAATCTTGAATATCATCCAAGAGGATTTTGCAGTCGAACAAAGTGTTAGTCCGAGAATTATAGGGTGACTTGCAAAGAGGAGAATTTTGGAATTTTTCTGTAAAGAGTGTCCGCCCAACATTCAATTTGAGCCTGTACTTGCTGTTGCATATCGATGAATTGAATTATAGCTTTTCTTCAATCAATAAAGATGAAACTTTACCAGAAATTATTTGATTGTCCAAGAGAATAAAGTATTGAAATCTTTAATAAACCAACTTTCAATTTTATTGGATGTTTTCAAATTGCTTTCACAATTGTTTACTTTCATTTTAGGAAAACACAAACAAGGAATGAAAATTTGTTCATAATAATCGTCATTATCTAATTTCTTAATAAAGAGTAATATGTTTGCATTAGACAACTCAGCATTTTTCCATAAACTATTATTTGAATCATTATCCCGAAAATAGTTCATGATCAGATTTAATATCGCTATTCATATTTCAGTCTCTGGTTATTGAATAACTTTTAATTAAGTTTTTAATGAATTCTAAAGGATCTTGAACGAAATTTTAAATTTAACAATAATCAATTATTCAACAAATAAATTCTATATTTTTTAAAAAACAAATTTTTACTCATCTTATTAAAACACACATATATTAATCTAAGTAAATTAACAAATATCACAAAAAAAATCTTTTTTAAATTAAAACCCACATTTTAGAAACAGGGCTAATTTATTGTTCTTTATTTAATTTTAGAGAATTTCAATTTCAAGGTCCCCTACAATTTATTTTAATTTACTTAATCATGATTTAATTTAGTTTAATTAATATGGTGCCTATCTACTAGAAATTAAAGGAATCATATTATTTTTATATGGAATTGCCGTTATTTCATCAGATAAAATACATCTTTTATCATCATAATTATTCATTCCTTTTTTTTATTTTTTTGACAAATAATATATGATGTTTTTCACTTCTTAATTATAATTGGTTACTTCTTCTTGAGGTTTTCCTAAAAGACATTCTTTGGCAGTTTCAAAATTAATTTGAATTACTGATTGTTTTGAATATCCTTTCATTTTTATGTAATATATTTTTATTATCAATTAAATTTATTATATTCAAGAAATACATTTTAGATTTTAATCCACAAATTTTAAGAATTTTTTTATCATTACCCATTTCATTTTTAAAATATCCTAGTTTTACATCAATATAATTATTAATTTTATCAATAGATTCATTATTTAATAATTCTAACCTAACCTCACCAAAATGTATTTTAAAATTATCCTTATTAACTACAAGAAGTACATAATAAATAAATTTATACATTACTAATGTTGATAATTCTAAACTTGCAAAACCAACAAAATTAAATTTATCAAATTTGATTGTTGTTTTTTAAATGAACAGCTGCACAATCTTCTGTAAATATTTTAAATCTTTGATATCCAATTTTTGAAGTTAAACAATGAAATCTTTCTTTAGTATTTAATATTTCAATCTCTTGTCTATTTCTAACATTCTCCAAAGTTTTTCCATAAAATGAATTATTTAATAATTTGTAAAAAAAATCACCAAATTTATCTTTTATTTTTTTTGATTCATTGATTAATATTAAATTCAATATAAGGTTTTAACAATTTTGATTTTTTATAAACTAATTTTTTATGAACTTGAATTAAAATCATTCCATTTTCTAAATACCAATCCAACATTCTTCCTTCAATAACATAATTTAATTTATAATTTTGTGTTTGAATTAATTTATCTGTAGTCTTGTAATTATTAATATTATTTTGCAATTGCCATTTTGTTAACCATTCATCTGGTACTTTTATTTTTTTGGACAAAATGGAAAATACATGATTGCATGTTTTATAGAATCTGGACATTTTAAATCTACTTCATAAATCAATCCTTTATTAGCACATTTGATTAATTTTTCATAATCAAGAATATTAGACCATTCCATTTCTCCATCTGGTAATTCTTCAACCATTGCAGTTGGATACAAAGAATTTGCATCAAAATAATGTAAAGAATTTTGTTTTTCTTCACTAGTTTCAACTATTATATTTTTTTAAAATAAAACATTGTATAATCTTTTATTGTTTCACAATTTGCTAATTCCCATGATTTAATTGCATAATTATAATCTTGATCATAAATTTCTGTTTGATTTAAATTAGAATAAAATCAGGGATAAAAACAGAAATTAATTCGGTTAAAATTTAACCGGTTTTATATTCCTTAGAATAATATCGGTTTTCGGTTAAACTGGTTTGCAACAGTTAACCGTTTAAAAACGGATTTTTAAAATTACTTTGTTAGCGTAAAACATGTTTAGTTTTACTGACATCATAAGTCCACATTCTGTAATTATGATAAAGTGAATGATATTTTGAATTCGCTTCAGTTTAGCAACGTGTACTATCATGAAACAAATCAAAAAATTATCATCCACATTATTATAATTACAGAATTTTCTTTGGTAATTTTGTTTCATCCATTATATTTTCAATCTTTTCACCTGAAATATATTCATATGGATAGATTCCTTTTCTTGGACTAATTTCAGAATATTCATTATATACTTGGCATTCTTCTAGTTTTAAAAGTCCTTTTAAATAATTTATTGGATAAGGCATCATTCTAAATGAATCTAAAAATCTAAAAACTCCAACAGTATATAAAATGTATCGTTCATCAGTATTAGCCAAAACATTTGATATTCTAGGAGCTAATTCTGTAAAAATCAAATGATTATCATAATCACTTCCATTGTGAAAATAAATTGGAACAAAATTTAATTTTGAAGCTTTTAAATTACATTCCAAATGAGCGGCTCTATAATGATTTTCTAATTTGAAATGATCATGATCACAAACTTTTCCTAATTTTCTTAGTTTTATTTTGGATAGTTTTATTTTCATTTGTCTCATTTTCATTTGTTTCAAATTCTTTATTACAATACCAACATTTTTCAGAATTTAAATATTCTTGTTTTTGTTGTCCATTTATTCTTAAGGGATAGCATGTTTTTAATATTTTACTAAATTTGTTTTCTAATTTATTAATTACTTTGGAAAATTTATTTACATAATCTTCTCCAAAATATTCAATGTATTCAGATTTTATTAATTCGGGATAATTTTTATATATAATCCAAAACAAAAACCTACTTGCTCAACTTTATTATTTGATTTTTTACTCCAACATTCAAAATCTGCATAACAAACAAATGGTGCTTTATTTTTAAAATTATATTCTTTAAAATATTTATGAGTTTCATAATGAAAAATTGCTTTTGCTTCTTTATGTTCTACACACATTTGTTTATGTTTAAACAATGCAGTTGAACAACTAAATGAACAGAAACAATTGAGACATGGAAGTATTAGAGAGGATTTACTATTTTCTAAAAACACTTTTTTCCTAAAACACATTTTTATATAAGACATAATATAATGTTCCTTACAAATTACAATCTTTTGGATCAATGTGATCTAAAAATTACATTTTTTTTCTTGTCATCATTAATAGTGAAAACATTAATTAAAATATTAGGGTGTTGATTTTGAAATTTTTTTATTCCTTCGAATGTTATTGGAAAATTTATACCTTGTAAATTTAATTCATCTTCGAATGGATTATATTTACTTATTCTATAAGGATGTTCTGTTGTTTAAAAAGGGTTTAGGTATGCCAAGATTGACCAAACAAAACATTTCTCATCTTTAGTTTGAATATTAAGTATTTGAATATTAAGTTTTTTATATGAAAAATAATATTGAAAATAAATATTAAAAAATATATAGTGTGTACGCATATTATGAAATGCATCTTGTATGTATATTTGAAATAATTTTATTACAATAAGCATAAAAATATTTTTTTCGAATTATCATATTTTTAAAATGTTTATTTTTAAAATCAGAAAAGTGAAATTTTGAAAATGGAAAAATTGAATATTATTTTTATTTTTTATTTTATTTAAATGAGTGGTTCCTATGCTGGATGATTCTGGAAATAATTAAATTATTATTTTTATTTTATAGAAGGGTATAAAATATTTAAATTTTTTCAAACTTGAAATTGAGAGTAGTGTATAAACTGTAACTGTAAGCGACCTCGGTTTGGTGTTTTTTGAATCCGTAAAGATGAGTAACACGCCAAATCGATGGTGGCTTCATTTACAGTTTATACACTACTATTGGGGATCAACCTGCAATAGTAGAATAATCTCTTATACGAGAAAAAGCGATTTAAGAACTGAAAGCAAGATCTACATATAATGTGGAGTTTTCTGTTTTCTCTACTCACTAGAATAGGTCATGAAATATAATTTATAAAATTAATAGTGTTTTTAAATATAATATCTCAGTGACATAATCAGCATTTTTAAATTATTTTATAATTGTATAAAAAACAATATTTATTACAGCACATAAGCATTCCTATCTTTATTGAAACTTTTGCGTTTGCTTGGATTTAGCTAGTTTTATGATGTTTAGTGTTAAATTTGTCACCGAAAATAGCAGAGAATTTTTCGAATTTAGATAAGTTATTTGCTATCATGTTTTGCTTTTAATCACTTTCATAGAGTAAAATACTTATTCACATCTGACTGTCGTTCCAAAGCAACAATTGTGCTTATTTGCATACTTTTTTTAGAAATGTTCATTTGGTAAGGAATGCAAGAAATTAATTATATCATACGCATTTTGATCTTTTAAAACCTCACCAAGAATGAATTTGTTTTTAAATCAATCATTTCCATTTGTATGTTACTTGACATCTGCATTACGTTTTGTTCACTGAGGGAAAATGGGTTTATAAATGCGAGCATGCAGTCTTTTTCATTAGTAAAATCATGAAAAGTACCTTCAAATGACTCTTGTAATATCTTGATTTTTTCCATATACTTAGTCAAACTGCTTTAATGCGCAGCAAATTCACTTTGCTCTTTCAAATGTGGAAATGGACTTAAACTTTCTTGGCTTCTTTTGCTTATTTTTAACAGGAACTTAAGTATATAAAGAACTGGAAAACATTTAAGAGAATAAAAAAATTAAAAGTACTTACGTCTTAATACACAGAATATTAATTATTCTTAAATTTAAATTTTATATTTAAGCCAAGAAAAGCAAATGGCGCTCTTATTTGACAAATGTTATATAGTCTTTTAATCACTCTCAATTCAAAAACTACACTAGTATACTCAATAAAACACTCCTTCAAACTCCACGCCACGATTGCATTTGCAGAACTGCTAGCAATATAAAACACTCACCGTTCATTCTAACGTGACTTCAAACATACGATGTGTTGCTAGTGCGCGAGGCTTACTATCATTTAAATAAGAATTCGCATGGTAACACTGATAAACGCATTTGTATTGTGTAAACTTACCCAAAGTAATATTACGAAGAATTAATTTAACTTTCGACACCAAAAAGTTGCATTCTACTGAAGGTTATACGAATTAAACTGTGATCAGTTTGGTGTTAAAATATTCAGGTGGGTTCAGTCCCATTTTACTGGATATGTTTCTATAAAAACTAATTTTGTCAAAAAGTTGATATATTTTTAATAAATTTAATTTTTAAAAATGGTAGTTCTGTTACATAAGTGCATAAAACATGCATTTGTGTTATGGTCACTTGTGATTGCTATATTTTTAAAAAGAGAATGAAATGTTTTATTTATTTAAAACGGAAAGAGCATTTGCTAATATTTCTGCTTTTACTCCAAAGATACAGGTAGCGTGCCATTGTTGATTTTACGATCCTTGATATTATGTGGTTACTTGTAACTGTTTCCTCCATTAAGTTTGATGCTTTAAATAATACAATTTTGGAGAGATAAAAAAAACTTTATTCAATAAATCACGAGGCATATCATTAAAAGATTGTCCATCAAATTTAATAATGTTATCTATATTAGACGGATTAGGTCAAGTTTATTTCGTTCCATATTTATGGATAAAAATTTGAAAAAATTAAACTTTTATGACGAAATGGTGTTTACAAAAAAACACAAAAATGAAATGTCAAAATGATAGGGGATGTTCAGTAATCATTAAACATTATTAACTGTGAACAATTAAGTTTAAAATTATCGTTACTTTCTTTAATTATTAACAAATTATAGAGTATTTTAAGCTTTTTGTGAAAACTATCTAGTAATATGGGACAAAGAATTTTGTAATTTTTACCTTTTATGAAATAATGATGAAATAAAACAAGAGGATGCGGCTATATTGATGGTAAAGGATGCTTTTTAGAAAGTCGTATGATTAATTTAACCTATAAGAAAAAATATTATAGCCGTATATTCGCTATAATCCGCGGACACTAAACTTAAAATATCCAGTATTATGGAACAGAGGGAGTAATATGTTTAGATATACCCAACTACATTGGTCAAAGAGTGCTGGATTTATCCAAACTTAGAATGTATCAACTCCAATATGTTGAAAAAATATAGATGACAATTTAAAAATCAGATTAATACAGTAGCTGATGATACTGATAGTTTTTTCCTTGAGATTAAAAATTTGAAATTAGATGTTTTATTATCAGCAATGATTTCGGATAACTTGGTAGATACATACAACTATGATCCTTCACATCCTTTATATTCTAGGAGATTTGACTTAGTTAAAGTCAAGTTTAAGGATGAGATTAAAGGGTCTTGGATATAGTGAATGGGTTTATTTGCCCAATGGGTTACAGCCTTCTAGGAAATAAATCAACTATGAAATCCAAGGATGTAAACTTACCTGGTACAGATATGAAATATCAAACATATTTAGATTGTTTTAACAATATCACCGTTATTTCTACACCCCAGACTAGAATAGGAACTTTTAATCCATCTCTTTCCGAATAAATGGCATTTTTCTTTTCAGTACATCCTTGCCATATAGAAAACATTCGTTTGATGAAGAATAGCATCAGTATGTAGCATCAACAACAGGAATGACTGGGACCGATAAGCCTTTAGTTCTTTCGAAAGAAATTTTGGCAACATCCAAAGAAATTGATGTGGCAATAGAAGAGTATAAGGATGTAAGTTGAAAATCAAAACACTGCATTAAATTAACCTTTTACTCAGTAAGAAATGAAAGACAATATTGTGTTTTTTTTAATAAAAACTCCAGTAGTAATCAAAACTTAGGTAAATTTTATAGAAATATGTGAAAGGGATGTGACATCGGAATTTTACGATAGCCATTTATTTAAATGAATGAATTTTAAGGAATAGTTGTATTTGTACATAACCGTGTAATTATGTTTATTAATTTCATTTTTATAATTGTATAAGTGGGTTTATAAATTTTTGTAAGTAGACATTATAAATGAATAAAATCCTTTATAGGTATGAATATAATTAAAAAACGCAACCGTCCATCAATTACAACTTCAGCATGATTTATAAATAAATAATTAAATAAATTTGGCAACGATTTAATTAAAAGATAAAAAACTTTTCGTACTCAAACCAACTAAAAATGTTAATACATAATATTTTTAGTTGGTTTTGAGTACCTGATGATGATAGTTATGCTATCGAAATATATCGTATGAAAAGTTTGTTATTGGCGTTATCTTTTAATTACAACTTCAGTTTTTATATATTAGAAAATGCGGGTAAAATTAATTTTAAATTATGTTTTTGTTTTTATTTTGGCAAAAGAATAAAGATTGTTCAATGAACAATTGATTAAGTAATTTCGAAAATTTAATAAAATAAATAGATTCTATAATCTGATATTTGAGATTGAAAATAGATAACTACTAAAAAATAATGAAAGATTTTTTGTTTAATTATTGTTTAATTATTTTGTTTGATTATTTTTTATTATTTTTATCTTTAGATGACATTTTAATCAAAAATAGTTTACGAGTATGTCTTGGTAGTTTGGGTTTATTTGCAGAAACAAGTTTTGGAAAAAATATAAGCTGTATTGAAAGGGAAAAATCATGCCATCTGGGTCAAAAATGCTCTACCTTTTGGAATAGTTTCAAGTCATTTTGTCAATTTCATACGTGTGATAAAACAGGGTATTTAAATTTTACTGAAATATTATTATTTGTTAATTTATGTTTTTTTAAACAAATATAATGTAAAAAAGATTAAATGTGATGACAAACCCTGTATAATGGTGTTGATTAAACATTTTTAAAAATATTTATGTATTTAATATATATTATTACTATATATTATTACTAACTTTGACGAAACTTTTAAAAGTTTTGACGACCCGCTAGTATAGAAAATAAGAATATAAGAAAATTAAGTACAAATTTAAATTTGTAATTTCTAAAGCTAATTTATGTGTCGATTGCCTGTTTTGCAAGTTTTATGATTTATAATTTTTATTCAATAAAAAACTAAGAAATTTTTACAAAGTCTGAAATACATTTAATTTACAAGTATGTTTTCAACAAATAATAATAACGTTTTCAAAATAATTTTACAAGGAATTAATTTCAAACAAAAGATCTGTATTTTCAAATTACAAGTTCTATAGTTTCCATCTCGGTGGATGACATTAATTACATACAGGAAGCTAATAAGGAAAAATATTTTAATAATTTAATCACAAAGTTGACATCTTAGTGTCACTGTGATTTTTATAACTCAAAATCATTTCCATCAAGGCGATAATCATCGAACACGTAATTTGAATGTGCAATATTTAGTAGTTTTCAAGAGATGCTACTGAATTGATTTTCTTTTTAGGTAGGATTATCCAAATAATATACATTTTCTACACAATAAATTTCCAAGTGCAACCAAAAACCAGCGTGGTTATATTTTTCTCGATTTTACTAGATGAATTACGAGTTAGAACAGATATTTTTTAACAAAATAGGAATCATAATTTATAAACAAAGCTGAAATAAAGTAAATTATCAACTCTGTTTCTAAAAGCTTGTGTCAAATCAAAAATCATTGTTATCGCTCATAAAAGTAAAAATCGAAAATTGATGAAAAAAGCTATTTATAAACAACAAAGAGGGTTTATTGGTGCTATGATACCATTGGCATTATCATTACTTAGCGGAGCATTAATGCAATAAACGATGGGACAATCATTACCTAATTTTAGTTTAAATTTCAAGCCTTCTTGTTGTAATGGAGAAGACATGAACAAATCCAAAGAACGAATCTGGTTTCGGTGGAGTAGAAAAGCTTAAGAAAAAGAAGACACAAAAGTGGTTATCGAAATACCTAGCATACAGTTTAAAGAGACTGGTGATGAAAATTTTTAGAACTAGAGAATATGAGACATTTGGTATTGATGATAAATGGCAAATGGATTTGGTGAAAATGATACCATATTCAAAAATCAATAAATGGTACAAATATATTTTAACATGCATTAATGTTTTTATTCGTTTTGCACGGGTTATTCTTGTAAAATCAAAACCGGCTGTTGAAATTTCTCAAACTATAAAAACAATGTTTAAAGATGGTCACCTTGATAGTTTACAAACTGATTTGGGTAAAGAATTTTATAGTGAAACAAGCTCTTAATAAAATAAACCATTATTCTGTACATTCTTAATGTAAATCTGCTTATGTTAGAATTATTTAGTATGGCCTTGAGAGATAAACTCAAACGGGTTTTTGTGCAGCAAGGTAATAAAATGTTTAATTGAAAACCATACATAGTTATAATCATTCATCGCATAAAGTATAAAATATTTAACCATCTAAAATATCTGCTTCCCATTTTTTAAAACTTTCGACACAAATTGGAGTGATGAAGTTTTTGTTAAATCAAAAATTAATACTAAACAGAATCCTGTAATGTATGTTATTAAAGACTATGATAATAATGAAGTGCAGTGCAAATTTTATGAGAACGAATTATAAGTTATTCATCACCCACTGTATTCAGAATTGAAAAATTATATGGGTTCGATATCAAAACCCAACGTGGATCTAGTACAAGATTTAGTAAAATGAATTTTTTATATTATTTTACCAAGTAATAGTTATCCAACAATCCATCCAGAAAATAAAGCAAGTAAATTCATTGTCGATCTTCAAAATCAAAATATTTACATGTTAATTGGAAAGTTAGATTTTACGTTTTAGTATAAACTCTTCCATTTTATAGTAAATCTACAATCAAATTTAAAACAAAGACCTAAGTTACTGAAAATAAATCAATTTCATTTGAAAATCAATATACAATTATTAAAACTGTAAATGAGTGGAGTAAAGTCAAGCAACGTGAACAATCTCTATGTGTCTTTTTCACTACCTGTACCATTCTATATTTCTTTCAAATCAATTTAAATGACGAAAAGATTAGGTTTTCTAAATTAATAACCAAAATCGAAACAGTCGGCCATAAATTTCCAGTTTCTCACCAGGCTTTTATTCACTGATAAATATATTTTCCAATTCTACTGCTTCCACCGCTTTTTCTGCTTATATTGATTCTAATAAATCAAAGTTCATTATCAATTTCATTAATGCAACAGATTTAAAAATATTATTTTTTGAATCATTTGGATCACATTTACGATATTTATTCCAGATATTCATCAAAATAGCATCTCCTTAAATTGTCATGAAAATCTGAATTTTACCAATAAAAATCACTTTTCTTTAAAGTATTATAATACTGTAGATTGATAAGTTCCAGTTGTAAATAATCTGGAGCTGAATTCACATCAATATTAAATGGACAATTAAAAATATTGAACATTTGCTCAAATTTTTCTAGGTGAGCAAATCTTTTTTCAAATTCCTCAAGCAAATCTTTAATATTATGCGAATATTCGGAAATGGGTTTATTTTCCATTTCGAAATCATTTAAGTGAGGGAAATGGGTGGCATTATTCGATTTCAGTTGATTTTGAAAATATTTTAATTTAGCAATGAATGTCTTTATGTCTTGAAAGCAATTCGTAATTAATTTATTTTCTCCTTGAAGATTCTGATTTAGTTCATTTAATTTAGTTGTGATTTCTATCAAGAAACACAAATCCAACAACCATCCTTCATCGTATAATTGTGAAACGTCTTCGTCGTTCTCATTCATGAAAATTCTAATTTCTTTCCTGATGTTCCAAAATCTTAATAAACATTTTCCACGACTCAACCATAGTATTTTGGCGTAATATATTAGGTCACAGTACTCGGACTCCAGTTCGCGAAGGTATTCTTGAAACTGGCGGTGTCTTAATGAATTATTTTTTTATTTTGTTAATAATATTAATGACAACTGACATCACGTGAGACATATTTAATGACTGAGCACATAGATTTTCTATATGTAAAAAATAATGACAAATAAATAAATCCAAAAATGATGTATTTTGTCCCAAGCTTTCAATATGTTTGCAAATTAAACTAACTGCTCCTATGTTTTTTCCTATCATTGATGGTGCTCCATCTGTTGTAATACCAATAAGTTTTTTTAAAATCTAATTTTCGATCTTCCGCGAATTTTAGAACAGCATCTTTAATATCTTTGCCCATTTTTGTATCCTTCAAACTCACAAGATCAAGGAGTTCTTCTGTTACTTTCAGCTTATTATCAACTCCGCGAATAAATATAGCAAGTTGTGATGTATCCTTGATATCGGTTGTTTTATCCAAAGCTAAGGAGTAGTAAACAAATTGTTTGGTATGTTCATTAAGGTTTAAGGAAATTTCATTGGAAATATCATCAACTCTACGTGCAACAGTTTGATATGAAACTTTTCTGGGCTAATTTCTTCATCTGCAGCAATTAAACATTTTTTTATGTATTCTCCATCCAAGAAAGGTTTCAAATGTTTTGGCAATAATTTGAGAAATTTTTAAACTTGTGCTAACAATGTCGTTTGAGACTTGAAGTTAGCTTTCAGTAAGTATAATTTGGCCTTGAGTTCATCACCAGGAAGTACAGAATAATAATGTCTTCATATTTTATAAGTTTTAGCAATAATCGTTTCACGACAAACTAAGCACACAGATTTATTTTTTACTTGTTTGAAAAAGTAGTCATTTTCCCAATTATTATTAAATTGTCTGTTTTCATCTTTTCATTTTCTTTTCTTCTTATCCGACATATCACGTCAATATAATGGACAATTTTATTTATTCTGGAATAATTAAAGAAACGAATAAATATTTGTAGGACTGCAAATTAAAATAAAATATTACTTGCTTTTATTTTCACAACTTTTTTAAAACAATAAATTTATACGTTAAAAGTTTTTAACTTTAAAACAAGAAAGCACTTTATTTAACAGTGGCTTAAACAAGACTAAACTAAACGACAGCACATGCAAACTCGCGCGCTGCGCGCGTACGCTCTCCCGCTCTCTTGCTTTCTTCTTTGTGTATATACCCACATACATATAAGATTCCATTTTTATATATTAACACGTTGACGGACAGTAGGAACAAGCGAAGTTCGAAAATTGACACTATATGTTTTTGTGATTTTTAGAATGTTAGAAGTATAACAGAAATATAACTCGTATAACAGGTGAAATATGAACTTCAACCTAAAAAGATGTTTTCAAAACACGACACTATGCTTCTACGTATACGCCAGTAAGTGCACATTTGTGCTGCTATAGCCGTAGTGTCTAAAAACGACCGTTTCGTTTTGGACGGCTATAGCAGTCATGCCACATTGTGAACTTCGCTTTGACGGCTATAGCCGCAATTGTCCGTCAACGTGTTAAGATATAGGAGTTTTATAAAACGTCATTCGACCACGTAATAAAAATTATTTCTATTATCGATTATTAAAATTTAAATATTAATTTGTGTGATTTCCTTTTTTTGTTATTGGGACGCACAAAAATCGCAATCGGGCCGCACGTTGGACATGGCTGTTTTAAAATATGTATGTATTTATCAGTTTTTATGCGTTATATACACATTTAATATGGCTTCTACAGTGACATACTCGTAAGCAAATATGAACTTTGCAATTTTTCTAAGCCTAATAACTTTTCTTAATATTTCAGAGTTATTATATTTTCGTAAATATGAATACGAGCTAGCTATAGTATAATAGTTGTTAGTGCCAGTGATGCCAGAGTTAGGGATTTATTCCTACGTGTAACATGTAGGGGAATTTTGTTGCGTAAATTTGCTGCGAAGGGGAAAAAGAACAGAATTTTAAAATATTCAAAAATGTAGGTACTTTCTTTAGCAATTAAATTTAATTTTAAGTTTATATATTTTTAAATAACATTTTTATGCCAAATAAGAACTTTGATTAATTCTAAAGAAAAAAAAATAATTAAGAGAATATTCACTAAATATCCATTTTAAAATTATTTTTACACTTTCTACCCAAATAAAAAGCTTTATTCACCTTCTACCCAAATTAAAATATTTATTCACCTTCTACTCAAATTTTAATGTTTTATTCACCAAACGACAAACAAATGTTCATTTTTTCAAAATATCATATAATTCAATAAATAAAAAATAATGTCAAATTGATAAAGTTTAATTGATAAAATTTATTTTTCTATCTTAGGATAACATTAATTGTATGCAAAAATGGATAAACATGTCAGTTAATTTAAAAACAAATGCAACAATTGATAAAAATATGCAGATAATGATAGAAAATGAAAAAAAAACATTGACGTTAGTACTTGAACGCCTTTTTGCTATAGTCCCAATGTTATCTGAATAAGCATTAGGTTTTCGTGAACAGTCTGAGCAACTTTATAAGCCTAACAATGTTTAGGTACAAGTAGAACTTATTGGAAAATTTGATCCAGTTATGTTAGAACATCCACACTAAAAACAAATAAAGAATGTTTTGACACCTTAGAAAAGATGTGCAAAATAAAATAATGGTCATTATATCGAAAAGAAAACTAAAAACTGGAGTATCTTCTCTACAGTCATCCAAATACTAAGTTCAGAAACCTTTTCCATATGAATGTACAATGATCGACGCTATACAATTAGATTGCACTCATTATTCAAAGAAGAATTTAATTAATTTCTTTCAATATTATAATATAAAACATAAAACAATAACTATATTTAAATAATAAAATGTTTATATAAATTTTATCTAGTAAAATTTAAAACATTACTAAATCTATAAATAAAACAATACTAAAATTATTATATTAAAATAAATTATTTTTACATTTGACTTACTTATTATTATCATCTAAAAAGTTTATTAATAAATAAATTTACCATTTCCATCTATATTCACACGAAAAGTTTCCGAATATCTATTATTATTTTCGTTTCACCTAAAAATTCATAAAAGAAACTTATTTATAATTGAAAAAACTTATTTACTTTGTTCTTTAACATTAACTTTCACTTTCTTATTTTTGCCCATAAAACGTCGGCAAGAATTTCGTAAAAAGAATAAAAATTTAATAAAATAAAAAGGATAAATTTAATTTTTTGCCAATTCTAGCCATCTTTAGGCAAACATTTCGTTAGATTAAATTGGGACATTTTGAAAAATTTTGTTTAAAAAAGTGAATGATTTTTAAAATGTTTATAATTAAAAAGAAATAACTTTACTCATTATCCAAAGAAATTGCTTCAAAATAAAATTCAACCAATCACAATTGAGAACGTAAGATAGAGCATAGACAATTTTGGTGTTGCAAAGACATACACTTTTAAATACATGATTAAACATTATGTGAAAGATACAAGGACACATTGCTGATTAATTACTGTTGGACAATTAAACCAAAAGTAAAAAAGGCGTAAATTTTAGCGAACCATTAACAATTTTCATTTTGTAGTCAATTTGTTGTTAGAACAATAATTGTAATCATATATTTATTATAGATAATTTACTTTTTATTTTTACTTTTTCTCTGATAAAATAAAATAATCAATATATTTTCATAATATTTCTTTTCATTAAATTGAAATGATAGGAAATGCCATTGTTGGTCAGATTTTATATCACTGATTTTGAATTAATTGTAGGAGAAAAAAATTAATTGAATGTTGCATGCGATGATAAACTTGAAAGGCATACATTCCGAAAACATTTCTTTGAAAATTAAATTTTAAAAATTAGTTCTTATATTTTATTTGTATTAAAATAATAAGAATGTTTTTATTCTTCCTTTCTTCTCTATCTTCTTCTAATTATTATTATTATTATTGTTGTTATTATTATTATTATTATTATTATTATTATTATTATTATTATTATTATTATTATTATTATTATTATTATTATTATTATTATTATTATTATTATTAAACTCTAGTGACCAATGTGTAGTTTCCTATGAACAATTACGACATTATGGAATGTTTGACTGTGTCTGTGTTCCATTCTATCAACATCAACCCATGTTAATGAAAAAATGTCTTATCATTCAAACAAGTTTACTTGACAACCAATGCTTGGGTAAGTGTTATTTTGAAAAATATTGCAATATTATTTAATTTTTATTTTTATTAACGCCTTATATGCTTGCTAATTACATATATATTTAATAAAGATATTGAATATATTCATTGTTTTGAGAAATTCATGTACTTATGTGATCAATTTTTAAAATTGTGTATGTAAACGATTTTCATGTTATATAAAAAATCGTTTACTTTTGAAATTATTTACATAAAATGCTTAAATTTTATAAAAATACACCCATCCCTTGCTTAACGAAAATTCTTTTTACATTTCTCGGTTTACGTAATTAATTTTCTATATACGAAATATTTTGATTTACGTTAATAATAGCGATCAAAACCGCGATCACAAAATAGCCATTACAAAAAAAATAGCCAAAAAAATAGCGACCACCAAAGCAGCGACAATAAATACTTGTGAGCAGATATTTAAGCAATAATTCAAAGGGGTTTACATAAGCGTTAATTACTGGTACAAATCATATTAATTTGAGCAGCAATGAAAATAATTCTATTTAGCAGCAATCTATCGCTCATGTCAATACGTGGTTTGTTTAGTGCCTTTGATGATCAATTTCAAAGAAGTTAATTAATGAGTAAAAACCAAAAGGCAGTTTAAGTAAACAGTTGAAAAACCAGGTAATCACCAAAAATAATTTCTTTTTTATTTGAGCGGTAATCAAAGAAAATTTAAACTATACTATATAAAATAATAAAAATCAATTTTAAAAAAAACAGTAATATTAGATATCGAGAATGCCGCTTGAATTCGTTAAAAGTAATAGAGGTCGTGATTTGTTATTGGTAGACGGCTATACATTTCGTTACGAAAAAAAGAATAAAGGAGAAAAGTCATTGGAAATGTAATGATTATGATAAATTTAAATGTTGTGCTCTTTGTCGTAGTAAGGGAAAAGATATTTTTAAAGTGTCTGTTCATAGTCACGTTCCTGATGCAGCAAAGGTCGAAATAAGAAAAATGATAGAGAAGATGAAAGTTCAAGACAACACAAAAGTCAACCCAACAGATTGTCGCTGCATCATTAAGAGATATATCTACCGCTGTTGCCGGTCAACTTCTACCTGTTCACTCCATCAAACTGTATGAATGATGGTGTTCCTTCAAGTTTAATATTAAAAATTCCCGAGCATCTGTTTTATGTATATTTTACATTTTACATTATAACCTTGTTAATTTTATTCCATATATAATTTTTCAATTTATATAATAAATCGCTGTTTTGATGGTCGCTGTTTTGTGATATGTGATTATTAACGTACACCAATATTTTTACATACAAATTTTTCCTTTTTGAATTTATTTTTTTATTTTAGGAAATTTTGTTTTACGAAATCTTGTTATTCGAACAACTTTTCGTGAACAAATTAATTTCGTTAAGCGAGAGATAAGTGTAGAACCTACGATGGCATCAATATATTTGACCAGCTAAGAAAAGAAGAATATTTAAACGTTTCTTGATTTTTTGGTTGGTAAATTAGGGATAAGTGGATTGATTTTGTTGCATTTGGGTATACTGAAATTAAAATTATTAAAAAATGTTTGAAAAGTTTATTTTGGAAATTGTCATCAAAATTAAATTAATAAAATATATTTATTTTAAAATTAATAAAAAAATACTGTATAAAATTAATAATACAATAAGTATAGTTTGTACTATCCTACATGATAAAAAAGGAAAACTATGGAAATATATCGTAAAACGTGTATAGCTTTCTTATAATATAATCATTCCTGTGTTTATTTAAAAGTCAGCATAAATTCTTGTTACATATTTAAAAAATAAATAATCTTGTCATTTCAAAAAGATTTTTTCCTTGAACCTTTGTAATATTGGGATTTTCATATTTTACGACATACCAATAAATTTCGAATATATTGTGTACTTTATTTTCAAATTTTTGACTAAATAATTCGAATCGTTTAATACTCGACCAATATAAATTATTTAATGTATTTTTAAAGTTAATCAAGTTAAAATTTTTGATGCGCATTTTATATAAATGTTTTATTTTTCATAATTAAATGAAACCCTACCCTATATAGATGCGTATTATATTTGAGATTTTATTAAATTTTTTTATTAAATTCGATTCAATATATTTAAAATTTAAATTAAAAGTAATTTATTTTCCATGGAAAATTTTTACCTTATTTTGAAAAGTATTCAAACTTTTTTGGGAATATGCAACTGTTGAAGGTTTAAAATCTTTGAATCATGAACATATAATCTTACAATTTGAAGAAAATCATTGATAGCGAAGATTTAAAAATAGGTGAGTGTGAGCGTTCAGGACAAGTATGAGTTATTTCAAAACATTATCTACATACAATGGGGAAATTGTGATCTACAAATGTTACAAGTATCTTTTGATATACATTGTTGTATTTAGTGAATTTACAACAGGTTTAGAGATATCAATATTTCGAAGCCGGCAAATCCTGGCTGCCCAGGTAATCCATTTTCCTTTTCTCTATCAGACTATTGAGTTTTGTCACTTCACTACTATTGCGGGTTTCTGAGATCGATAAATTTGATTTTGTTGTTTTTTGCTTTGACTCGAATTTAC
Organism: Schmidtea mediterranea; assembly: GCA_022537955.1. Classification (NCBI taxonomy): domain Eukaryota; kingdom Metazoa; phylum Platyhelminthes; order Tricladida; family Dugesiidae; genus Schmidtea; species Schmidtea mediterranea. Next base: position 188,473,050 of record CM039679.1, on the reverse strand, counting down.
TCAATAAATTTGATTTCTTTGATTTCACTTTCTTTATTTCCTCACAATTTCTGCTTTCCTCTCATCACAGTTTTCTGTATTTTCGTTTTCTCCCAAACTACTTTCTTCGAGTTTTGTTTAGTTTCTGCCTCGTAATTCTCCGTTGTCTCGACTTCTAATTCTCTCTTGATTCCAGTTGCGTTCCCTTATTATACTCCATAACCCAATTGCACTTTAATTTCAATATCTCTTCCCGCTAACTTTAATTGTCCTTCTTCAGTTCTTCTTATATCTCTGACCGCTGTAGAGATATCAATATTTTGAAGCCGCCAAATCCCGGCTGCCCAGGTAATCCATTTTCCTTTTCTCGACCAGGTTATTGAGGTTTGTCACTTCACTTTCTATTTTGTTTTTATTTTTAGCTTTGTACTTTTAATTAAATATGACCTTGAAATGTTTTATTATTTGTTATTTTCCTTTTATTTTCTAATTTCTTCCATTTGTTTCTGTTTCCGAGGATTATGAAACAACTCACCTTTTCTGTCACCCATTTTACCTCAATAATTTATTAAATTAATTGTGCTTATTTACTTTTTATTAATTAAATATCATCAACAATATGTTTGTATAGGCACCATATAAATTAAATTATGCTAAAATAAATTAAAATAAATTATAGAGGATCTTACAAATAAAATTCAAAAACAATTAAAATGAAAAAAATCTATAATTTTGTTAAGTACAGGCTCTTAGTCTAAAAATATTAGTCATACTGACGTCACTAAACGGTAAAATTACGTTTCAGTGACGTCACAGAATAAATTACTAAATTTGTATAATAGTAATTTAATATGGAAATACGTCATCAAGAAATTACTAAATTTGGATTCCTTATGACGTATATCTAAAAATAGTAATTTATTTAACCTCCAAAATAAAAATAGAAATTTACAGGTAAATTAACCCTAAATATTTTAGTATAAATATTAAAACATTTTTAGTACGAGGGCCGATGCAAAAAGAACTTATTTAGCCGATAACAAAAATTATTGCACAGATCCGAGACAAAAATTTAACCGATTGTACCTAATTGTTAGAAAACGAGAAAATCAACTAATCTAGCAAATATCGAAACTTGGAAATAAAATAGACGAATCAGCAGAAAATTATCTATTGATATTTGTAGTAGACGAACCAGGAGAAAATTATTTATTGAAATTTACATTAGACGAATCAGCAGAAAATTATTTATTGATATTTGCAATACCCCAGAAGAAAAGTGCAATCGTGCAATAGCAGGAGGTCTTTCGAAACGTTGGAAGAAGAGAGAAAAGACAGAAACATTCAGATAATTTAACAACTGCGAAACAATTTTGTTAATTCCACAGAGAATATTCCGAAGAATTTTTCAGAAAGGGATACATCCTTATCCTGATCTTTGTTTTGGTAATTTTTTGTTGTAAATTTATAAAGGGAAAAAAGCGGATTTAACTAATTTTTTAAAATCAGTAATACCCAAAGCAGTTGCCAGCTTTCGAGGTATTTGGGGTGCCTCAAAATCAAACTTACTTACTCTCTGTTTCTTAGGATAAGTCGTTGCGTTGACATAGTGACCATTGACTTCTTGCAGGCCATTTGGCAGGGATCATTTGATCCAGATTTCTTTCCCAACTTGTAATATATATATATATAAAAATCGTTGTAAATTTTATTTTATCGCCAAATAAATTCTATAAGTAATTAGTTGTCTTTGACTTATTTATTTGAATAGGACCTCAACCGACCTTTTTTACATTTTATATTTTGCATTTTAGTAATAATTTTTATTGATTTGGAGTCAGATAACGAACTGTGTTAAGATCGTAGCCCCCACTTTTTGATCTTAACAATTTGATAATGCATTGTTGTTTAAAAAAGGACAGTTTTTAAATTGATAAAGTTTAATAAAAGTTTAAAATTGTTTGGATTTTTGATATTATTGAACATATATTAGTCGTTTTAATATGTCTACGAAAGATAAATCTGGAAAAATAACTAAGTCTCAAAGCAAAATTAGTAGTTCAAGAGCTGCTCTTCAGTTTCCTGTAGGACGAATTCATCAGTTATCATCAAAAATAGTTCCAAAAGCAAAAGTTGGTGCTAAACCAGTGAAGAAAATTTCAAAGGAAGTTGTCAAGCCTGCAAAAGGAAAAGAACTCATAAACGTAAAGAACGCTATGCTATCTATATCTACAAGGTTCTCAAAAAAGTTCATCCAGATACTGGAATTTCTGGAAAAGTCTTGTCAATCATGAACAGTTTCGTTAACAATGTGTTCGAAAGAATTGCAACTGAAACTAGCAAGTTGGAAACCTGCAACAAGAAGTCAACTATTTCTAGCAGAGAGGATCCAAACTACCGTTAGACTGATCTTGCCTGGAAAATTGGCTAAGCACGATGTGAGTGATTCGGACCAAGCTTCTACCTGTCCAAACATTGAAACTAAATCTACAAATGAATTGTCTTAAGCAATTTGATGATGGACACCCAGATAATTTGGAAACTGAATTGGGTAAGAAATTCTATAACAGTAAAGTAAAACAGATTCTAAATTAATGTCATGTAAATCACAGTATAAGGCAGCGCATGTTCAACGGTTTAATTATACATTGATAGATAAGTTGAAAAATTATTTTGTATATTATTTTGCCGAATTTGGCACGCGGTAAAGTTGTCAATGATAGCTATATACACCACTATAAAGTGGCTTGGGTAATAGCCACTCTTATACTGCTAAAGAAGGTTTAACGTATATTCTTTAATATTATTAGATAAAAATATATGTATTATTTGTATCGAAATGTATTTTTCTGCTTTATTAAACACCAGTTACCTTACAACGTCAAATAATATCACAAGCATCTCTTGTGTTGACACGTGGCATTAAAAGGCTGTAGATCACACATGTGTTACTGTGGGGATTTCAACAAAAGAGTAAATTTACCCCTGCAATTTTCTTCAGACTCGTCGTGGAAATGAGCGGGTCTTTTTAAAATGCGTTCTGTTGTAATACCAGTTGAAATGTGTACTTTTTAGTGTTGGTTTTTACCATTGATAATGGCATCCTAAATTAATTGGTATTGTTGCTTGACATACCCATGGTCTAGATCAGGGGTCGGCAACCGGCGGCCCGCGGACCGCATGCGGCCCAAAAGTGTTTTTTTGGCGGCTCATAAATGATTGCCCATAGTGGTATACCATTTTGGTATATTATTTGCCAAAAAAATAACCAAGAATTTGATGCATGTTTTGAAACACTTATAGGAGAAGCTTCATGAATAAGTTTGGCCTAAGCCCTAATGTAATGCCCAATAATCGATTGTCACAAAAATTCATTCTACTGTATAATTCTTCTTACCAGACGATCTGTCATCTAATTTCATCTAGACTCTAGATTATAAAACATGTGTTTTATCGAATCTAATTTATTCATTTAATAATTCACCACATCCTGGTTTAATTGGATGTTTATGTAAAGATATCAAAAGTTAGTGCTTCTTCATTCATTAAAAACTATTGATAGCAAGTGAAGATCTAAAGCTTTTGAAATTTATTATTTTGAAAATTATCCCATTATTCGATTTAATTTCCAATTACTTCCTAATTCTGAAATACTAAGTATTTTGAATTCTTCATCGTTTTCAAGTTCAACATGTATTCCAAATTACATTTTTGATTGTTTCATTTCTATAAACTCTGTTTTCAATTTTTACCAAAAGAGGAGATGGAATTTCTATTTTCGTAATAATATATCTATCGATTATATTATTCGATAAGAACGTAATAAGTCGTACTCTATTTTTGATTCAACTTAGATGTTAGAATCATTTAATTCCTGTCCAGTTTGCTCGGCTTTTTATATTAAAATTTCTTTGTTTTTATATTAAAAATTTGTAGAGAAAAGAGATTTCAAGAAAAAAAACAGATTTAAAAAGTTATTTAAAAATTTTTTAAAGTTTTAAAAATATTAAATTCTAAAAACATTAAAATGCCACATTTTGGAACGTTTAAAATAAATTTTAAAATATAAAGAATTTTAAAAAGAAAATTTATATTTGAATTTAAGAATTTAAACCAAAAATTCATTTTAAATAAAAATCAGAAGGTATTTTGCTATTTTGTTATTGAAGATAGCTATTTCGCAAGAAACTGAAGAGGATTATTTAATAATCAAAACTTTTTTTAATATAATTATTACTTTGCACCAAGGACTTATTTTATCTGACTTATCTGATATCTTAATTTATTCTGCTATGAAGGAATAACCGTTTTATAATATTAATAAACTCATTTTAAATCAAACAATTATTATAGGTTGACTAAATATATATATATATATACACTGTTGGAAAAAAATTTCGGCAAATGCCAATTTTCTTAAAAAGTACGCTAATCCGAAAGAAAAGCACCTTTAAACATAATTAAACAAAGTAAATTCTCTTTTTATATTATTTAAACATATTAAGGAGGAAAACGGTCTAGCATATGCTTTTAAAATCAATAAAATTTATACTTTTTCAAAACAGACTGGAAAAAAAATTTCGGCAATTATATTTAATAAGGTATGTTTCCCTTTGGCTCGAATCACACAATTAACTCTATCGTTCATAGTCTTTACGAGTCTTTTGCAAAGCTCTGAATCAATATTTTCCCATATTTCTATAACATATTGCTCAAGTTCTCTTAAATTAGTCGGCTTTCTTTTCCTTACTTCTCTCATCACGTAATCCCATAAATGTTCAATGGGATTCAAATCTGGAGATTGTGCTGGCCAATCTAGCACATTTACATTCTTAAAAATGAAGTATTCGCCTACAACTCTGGAAGTATGTTTAGGATCATTATCCTGCTGAAAAACAAATTCATCATCGAGACCCATATCTCTTGTCGAAGGAATGGACTTATACATTAGACCATCCATCTTTCCGTTGATAATATGGAGTCTCCCGACACCTTTAGATGACATGCATCCCCATAGCATTATACTACCCCCTCCATGCTTTATAGTTGGAAGACAATGTTTAAATTCTAAGGCCTTTCCTTTCTTTCTATAGACTCTCTGCCGCCCATCGGATGAAAAAAGGTTAATCTTTGTTTCATCGCTCCAAATTACCTTATCCCAATCACTTTCTTCCCAAGAAGACCATTCATTTGCCAAATCCAATCTTCTCTTAATATTGGATTTGGATAATTTCGGTACCTTCCTTGGGACTCGAGATCTATAAGAGGTATCTTTGATATAGTTTCTTACTGTTCTGCTTGTAACTGATTTTTTAGTAGTCTTTTCTATTTCATTTTTGATACTCTCAGATGGCGTAAACGGATTTTTTTCAATTTCATTTAAAATAATCTGGATATCTGAATCATCCAATGACTTTTTTCTTCCAGAACCAGACAATCTCAATACAGTATCATGTTTCTCATATTTCTTTATGATACTGTATATTGTAGACCTTGGAATATCCAGTCTTTTGGAAATTTCAGAATCCGAGAGGTTTTCTTTATGCAACCTTACTACCTCTGAATCACGTACAATTTTAGTTTCATTTATGCTCATTAAGGGGTAATAAATTATTCCACAATTTTATTTTTTGGCGGGAAAAGTTTTTGAGAGGTTTGTAGAAATCTGCCGATTTTTATTTTCCAGGCATATAATAAAATTTTTAGATTTAAACAGAAAATCAATTATAATATCGAAAATAAAAAGCATAAACCATGTTGAACTTGTTAGTTTTAATACATGCCAAATTTTCATTAATAAATAATGATATTATTAAGGACTAATTCGAAAAAAAGACATTTGCCGAAATTTTTTTCCAACAGTGTATATCAATATATGGTTACCAATAACTAGGTACTGAACAAATAGATTTCAACGCTTGGTTTCTAACAACTGAATACTAACAACTAGATAGCAATATCAGGTTACTAACTATAAATATTCTTACTATATATCAATACATGTTTACTTACTATATACACAGTGGGTCATCAAATTCTATGTACTGAAAAACTACATATCAACATCTGCTTAACAGTATCTAGGTACTGTACAACTTAAATATCTTGTTAGATTTTTGAAAGATTTTGATAAATCATTGAATAAATTTGATAATATTTTAAATAAGATTGATATATTTTTAAAAGAAAACCTTCAGCATCAAAACAAATTGTTCGGAAAATAATACTTATTAAATCATAATTAGTTAAATTAACTAATTACTATTTTCCGAACAATTTGTTTTGATGCTGAAGGTTTTCTTTTAAAAATATATTCAATCTTATTTAAAATATTATCTAATTTTATGATCTAGAATCTATATTATTGATTAAATTTCATAATACTTTGAAAAAGATTGAATGCTATTTTTAAGAAAACTTTTAACATAAATTAATAAAATTCTAGTGATTGACTGCTCTCAGTATTTATTTGAAGTTGTATGATTTTCCAATAAATTGTAAAATCTTTCAGTCTTGATTCAAGATTCAGAAAATGATTGCTAAAATAACTGTAAATATTAATTATTAAGAAAATTTTTAAACAAAAGGTATTTAATGGGTAACAAAAGAATTTCATATAGTCAATTAAAATTCCATTCAAGTTTTTAATTCAATCGAAATATAAGGATTTATATTCATGAATTATATTCTAGAATTTATATTCATGATTTTTAAAAGGTAAGCGATTTAGTAAATTTTTTTTCAGAGCCTAAATGAACCCCTGACTATAGCGCGACGGGAGCTTTGTTAATTGTAGACGATTTAATGTATTTTGCAACTAAAGGAATATTATAAAGGGAACCAGTGGGCCCACTATATAATTGTTTGGTGTTTAGAACTAAATGTTATGTTAACAAAAATCACTCATTGTCCTTGTTCCATTACTAAGGATATATTTATGCAAATCCGTATTCAGTTCTCTTTTGAAAATGAAGACAAAATCTAGAACTCGACCGAATCAATAGACTGAACTACACATCTGAATCAGCCAAAGTTCCGTTTTTGGATAAAATCATAAATAAAAACAAGAACACAGAAACCGTTGGATACAAAGTTAATAATTGTAATTGATAAATGTAATTGATAAACTCAAGTAGCAATTCATATTATTCACTAAACATAAATAACAAGTTAATTTATATTTCAAAGTTCTTTGTATAGGTCACTTAAAAAATTTTCTAGTTAAATTATGTAGTGCTGTGAATATTTTTACTAACTCTTCCTAGTAATGCAGAAAATACCAAAAGTTACACTAATAGTATTTTAAATTTATTTAGTAAAGCATTTAATTTTACATAAATACAACCACTTTATGATACCATATCACATAGTTCAGGTGTGGCATATCCTTAAACTATTTATTAGCACATTTTACCTAATAAAAAGTAATGGTCTACAATATAAACAGGAAAAATTAAAAAAATAATTAGTGTAATAAAACAATAATTTATTAGCAATAAATATTTGTTTTCAAATAAATTTATTATTGGATCTTTGAGTATGTTGCATTCTCAGTATTGTCTTGGGATTTGTGACTAATCTAGACTCAAAATTGATTTCACTGAATTTTCTGTCTTTCACTGAAGCAGAAACATTCTGATTTGATTTCATCAAATTTCGAGATTAGTTGGTAATATCAACGTTAGACATCGATTTCACAGAATCATAGGGGATGTTAAAATTGAATTTATATTTTCATGATTATTTTGTTTCTGATATTATTGAACACTTTTAAGTGTATTTAAATATATTTTTATTAGAAATTATTCATATTTTAGTTACCAAATTAATAATATGACGAAACAATTCGTATCATTTTCTGAAAGAAGCTTTATAATTTATTACAAAAATATTTATAGTTCATAATAATATTCGGTAAAAACTAATTTGAGCCCATACTTGTTTAACCAGCACGATAATGCCTGTGTGTTTTTGAGCGGGAAAACCTAAATATAAAAGGAAAAAATTAAAATTGAAAAAAAAAATAATTAAAAATTAAATTAAATTTTATACAAAAAACGTAAAGATTTATCGATAAATCATAAAGAATTAAAAAGTTATATTTTAAAAATAATCTCGAAAATTCCCTGTTTTACCGTATCAAAACACACACGCGGTAGTGCTGGGCAAACAAGTATCAGTACGTTTTAAAAAACTTATTTTATTTATTTATTCTACTTGACGTACTATCTCATTTATTCTTAATTATTACGAAACCTTTTCGAATTAACTTTTATTTATCAATCAGGAAAGGAAAAAGTAATAATGAATTTTTGTTATTGTATTATTTTTATATATTAGTTTTATATCATGTGTATATCAATATAATAATATGGTTTTATAAAATTATAGTTTTTTAGTTCCAGTTAATTTTTTTCTATTATTTATTTTTTATAAACTCTCATAAATAAAATCGAATATTGTGTAATAATTTGTTTGCGAGGAATAAATTTTTAAATATTTATTTTTGTCCCATATTTTACATACTATAAAATTAATTCTTTTTACCCGGATTAAACCGATGGTTAGCAGGTAACTCACGGTAAAGGCGTCGCTGGAACCGTCCTGTATTCTCCCTTCCTAAATCCTATCACCCAACCCTCGAAAGAGTGCGTTGAAGTCGTGGAAAAGGTTTAAATATATATGATAAACAATTACAATTTGATAAACATATAGAGGAGAATGACGCAAGTAAAGGTAAACCGAATTTAAATTTAATATATATATATATATATATATTAGGACGAACGAAACCACTACTTACACAATTTATGGTCAATGAGAAAGCAAATGTCCATTTGTCGATAAAAGAATGATTTCAAAGTCTTGTTTAGATCTTATGACCTTAATAAATTCCACAAAAATTGTTCCAAAGTAACCTTTAGACGTATACGCTCGTTAGCTATTTCATTCGAATTACTATATTATTATTTTTATTATTTTTATCCTATTATGATGATTTTTATTAAATTTAGTTTCGTTTTTATATTTCATGCATTTACATCCATTTCGATTTTATTATTAATATTATGTTCAAAAGTAAAAAATTATTTTTGTAAACATTAATTTTATTTTTATATTATATAACTATACTTATCACTATTACTATCAAATTCTTATAATTACAAGCTAACTACGACACTAGCCATATTTCAACTAAACATAAAATAATTAATTTGTGAAAGTAAACTATACGATTATTCGTACGATTCAGATTTTACTTAATGAAAATAATCCTATTATTTTGGCAAATTCAATATATCCTAAATTTAACGGTGCTTTCTCATTGTTGGAACTTTACAGAATCATGTAGAAAATAGGATTTATATAAAAATCAAAAATAAATTACAAACTTTACTCAAGTTCTTACCAACTAGTTTACATTAAAAAAGGGAATTAAAGAGTAGACAATTCATAAATTTATTTGTATAAAAAAATGCAAGAGTTAACAGAAACCAATTCGTAAATTTACTTACTTAAAAATAAAATATAAGAATTAATAAAAGACAATTTATAAACTTATTTATTTGAAAATAAAATCTAATAAGAACAAATCACCAATTCAAATTTCGTTACTTGAAAATAAATCCAACCGAACGAATCGACAATTTGCAAAAATCATGAAATACGGAAAATTCCCGATTAAGTAAATTACATTCCAATGAAGAAGCAGAGAGATCTACAATTTAAAATTAAATTAACCTAAAATAAATTAATAAAGTTACCACGTTGTGAGTGCCAGCGGTTGCTAATTTTGCTAGATGGAATTCATTTTCCCCAGAAAATCCTAAAAATAAGAGGAAAATTAAAATTAAAGTAGTTAAAATTATACATGCTTACTTTTATTATAGGAAATTGAGATACTATAATAAGTTGCATTTTCTAATATTCACCCACTAGCACACAGTACCAACGTCAATTTTTGACGGGTGGCTAGCGGTTAAACTCTAGTGCAGGCGCTGGGTGGGAATTGCTTAACCCTTAGGCTCCTATAAAAAACCTTTTGTTACCCATCAGTGCCCAGCAATCAATTGGATAAAGGTGAATATTTATTTGTGTAAATATAACTTGTGATGTCTAATAAATATTTTTTGAACCAGTATTTTGTCTTATTATTTATATAGGACATCAAGTTGAGATTTTGAGTCAAGAAATAAATGTCTAAGCTTTTGGAAATTCAAAATACTTTCAAGAACTCTAAAATTTAGTCAATTTTCATTAATATATAACTCAATTAAATATATTATCCGTGGGTAGATGCGAACCTTCTGGACTACTATGAGTTATCACTCATCATGTGGTGCGCCCAATAGGTCCGTGCAATATGTATGAGAGAATTATTATTTTGTCATGCAATCAAATTTAACCCAATATCCATTCTTCGAATAAAACCATTTAACGTGTCCGATAACTTAAGATTGAGCCATGATTAACATTTTAAATTATAAAAGGAATAAAACGAATTCGAAACGAAAGTTTTATTTAAATTTCAAGATCGAAATCATGAATCTGAAAATTCCACCAATTCAAACTGTCATAAAAAAATCTGACAAATTTAAACAAAATCGATAGAATCCATAAAAATAACCAATTTAATAAAAAATTTCAAATCATAAATTCGACCGACAAAAACCTCCAAATATAAAAAAATAATCGATTCCACCAAATCCGAGCGTCTGTGTGTGCACACAAAATCACAACAACAGAAAAACAAAAAATTGATGTGACAAAATTGACAACCTGTTCATCAGGATAGGAACACAAAGTAACATAAGAAGTTCGAAGAATAAATAATACACATTTAAATAAAAATCCACTAGGAAATACAAAATATTTATGCCACCGTATTTGAAGAAAATTTTAAAATCAAGACTTTAGCTTATATAAAATAAAACTTGCCAAGAAATGAGTTTACTAACCTAAAACTACGTATTTGCATCCTAACTATATGATGTGAAACTTCAATACACCGTATCTTACTTTAGCTAGGCTAAGGTACACACTTTAATTGCATGCTTCTCTGATTTGGTTTTACGACACATACCGGGGTCTTCCTTTGGGTGACAATATAGTATATAATCTCGAATCTGAAATCCATAATGGCAAAATAATAAAATAAAGGAAAGAGCTTAAATTATGGTTGTATTAACAAACAAAAACCCGTAATTCTGCAAAAATTGAAATAATTTTGGCTTGCTTTATCACACACATGAGCTATAATTAAATTCGCTTTTTCGAAATCGCAAAATTGATGGAAAAGAATTCATAAAAAGTTAAAACATGAATTTTTTTACAAATTTCGTACTAAAAAATAAATTTATTTAAATTTAAATTAAATACGGTAAATTTTATTTTGATCAACTTATTAAACTTTAAGTTGAACAGAATTAAATAAGTAAAATATTTACAATAAACCAAACTTATTCTATTCATCAACATTTTCATCCACATCAACTTTGTTTAAAATGAAATTTTTTGATGAGCCGAAGTTGAAAATCTGCTTTTCAAACCCCCCCTAAATTATTTAAATATTCAAAGATATTATTTCCGTGTTAAAATCTAGAATGCCTATTCCATAATTCAAGTTTTTGTCTATTTAACCCCAATTCTGAACTATAGACCGCATATGTCACAGCATAATTGTCAATGTCGAAATCTTTAATACTTGATTCAAGATAATCACATTTTTTGATAAAGTTAATGAGATTACACTAAAATGTTCAAATTTTGAGTTAGATTTTGTATAAGAACTGTTTTATATATTTCAATTAGTAGTAGGTTGATAGTAGCCCGCTGAAACTGCCGAACAATGCAGCAAAACACCTTACCATCGGGTAGGATTAATTATGTAATTTAATCTCAATTACGCAATTACATAATTTTTAATTGAAATTGTTTAAGATATAATTTATCTGATTAGTTTCAAATAATTTTTTAGTGAAATTTTCAAATTGAATATTTTTTGATTATTGTTTGAGTCTCTTTGTTAGATAAAAAGGCAATACAAATCTATATATGTGAAGAAAATAATACACATACAACATATTTTAGAGTTTCTATTAGTATTATTGCTTGTCAAGAGTAATATACAAGTTTCTTTTTTAATATTCTTTTAGGAAACGTTTATCAATAAATAAACATTTACAACAATTCAATAGTAAAACAATGATCTAAAGTTGTTTTTTATCATAAATGTTTTAGTAATTATTTTTAGGATATATTAGCAAACATGAATTAACAATTGAATATGGAATATTAATAAACAAACATTAAATAAATATATTATATTTTTAAGTTACAAACATTCCTAAATATTAATTTTACAATCAAGAAATTTCATCATTCAATAATTTATTCATGTTCTTTTTAAATTTATTATTATAACTTTATTAAAGTTCGTTACATATTTTTAACATGAGAATTAACTCTTCTATTTAATTATTCTTACAAGTGGGATATTTTCTTGTATCAACTTTCCTATCGGAAAATACCCGAATTCAAAATTAAAGATTGTCAAACATTTGTAACTACTGTGACACTTTGAAGTTGAATATCTTTGATATTATATTTTAAATTTTCCAAATTGATTGGTTTCATGCATCTCATATGAAATTTATCATTTTCAAAAAATGTAATACTATAGTTTTCATTTTTTCAACATGTTGTAGTTTACTTAAAGGGAAATTTAACATTCTGATAGTTTCCAAAGACAAATGACTTTTATTATTAATATTATATATTCCCATAGAGAAATAAATTGGTTTTTATTAAAAACAATCACATGATTCTGAATTAAACGAAGATTTTTTAATGACATCTAACAATGCAAACATATAAATATATTAAAATGGAACTAAGAAATAATGCTTTATGTCAAATAGTTGGGCCAAACGGTAGTGGAAATTACTAAAATTATGTTTGTTTAAATCAAAATTTAACAAAATTGATAATAAGTGATATCGAGAGAAAAAAGTAGATTAAAGGCTCAGAATTATTCACAATTTGATTTTCATTACAACTAGATTTCATGGACCAGCCAAAATATTTATTTCGTGACTGTTAATGTTCATATGCGTTTAAAAAATCTGATTCCACACTATCATTAACTTGTAAATTTTACAAAGTTTTTTGTAAGGCGAGTTTGCGTTGATTAGTCAGTATAAGCAGGTTATTTAATCGATCTGGATAAAATACTATATTGTGTAAAATACTATATTCTTGAGGAATTTTAATCAAAATACACATTCTTTACATTTGATTTGGCTCCAGATTTTGACGAAAATTAAAATGGAAATCTATGACATGATATCAAATATATGGTGTATTTGAAAGTGAAGTACAAATTACTGCAAATAGGACAGTTCTGGTTCAAAAATATTATAAATGCAGTTCATTAAGTTTATTGATGTATTATTGAAATATTATTGATGTATTATTAAAATTATTGATGTTATAATTTATTGATGTATTTCAGTTTAAAAATATACATTCATAGTATGAAGAAATGAGCTTACGATGAGTCATTGAAATGATTTTTTTATTTTATAAAAATATAATTACTTTTTAAAATTTATTATTAATGTTAATATTATTATTGTTATTTATTTTAATTTATTTTTCTTCATATGATGCTTTATTAAATAATTTTAAGAATAAAAATTTGTAAAAATAAAAATCATTTACTGATAAAATCATCGATAAAATAGACTAAGAATAAATTTGCATTGTAAAAATAATTTACTAATTAATCATCGATAAAAAAACTCAATAAAAATTCATGCAATTATTTTTCTTGAAAACAATTAAGACTTTATTTATCATTAAAAAATAGATTATTTTTAAATTAAAAATGACAGAGTAATGTGCTTTACGCATTTTGGTTAACCATATATGGATTGTGTTTGCAACATGGATCATTCATTTGAACATGTATCTCTCATTGAAAACTCTAATTACTCTTATTTACAAACAATTTCCTCTAATGATTTACTGATAAAAATAAATTCTCGATAAAATATCATAAATAGCACTATGTACAACCCGCGGCACATTCATTATTTCTGTGGTTCATTTGTCTTTTCCATTTTGAAATTTTTTAACGCTTTCTGGAAACACAAAGAAGAATTTTCGTTCAAAATTTTTTATATTTTATAATTTTTGAATAATAGAATTTTATTTTGGTTATTTCCAATAAATTTGTCAAATATCGGAATAATGAAATAAAATTAAAGTTATAATTTCATTATTTCATGTACTTCGTATACTGGCTAATGGTGATTCTGAAAATTTTCGAAATGGCTCAAACGACTAAATGAATTGCACACTCCTGGTTTAAAAATAAATTTATTATTATATTTGTTTATTTTCCCATTTATTATTTTACTTTTTATGTGTTTATTATAATAAACCTTTGATTGATTAGAAGTATGATTTTCCATCCAAAACTTTATAGGTGTGTGAAATTCAATCAAAGATTGTTATGGGAAATCAAAAAAATTGTACATTAATATTACAGTAGTTGAATAAGGTCAGACCCTTTCTGCAAAATATTTAGATTGAACCGAAATCTTATGAAGGTAATGAAAATATATATTAAACTTCTAGCACACATAGTTTTCCCTAAGGAGCCATTCAAAATGATGTCTAAGTATTTCAAATTTTTCTGAGTATTTAAAAACAGACACATTTTTCAAAAGATTTATGTAGAGCAATTCAAATTTTTTATACGGAAATACATTGAGGAAATTATTAAATTTATAAGATATTTTAGAGTTTCAGTAATTTGAGGATTTTTTAAGAAACTTTAAGCTAACGATTTTAAATTGACAATAGGATATTATCATATAATATTAAATGTTTGAATCATTTAAATTTAAATTTTTTATATTTATTGATTTTCAGTGAAATATATAAAAAAAAGTAAAATAATATTATTAAAAAGTAATAATTTGTTTAAATTATATTAAATTAAATCCATAAATGGGATATTATCATATTTCAACATTACCATGGGATAAATATCCCAATTCAAAATATCCCAAAATTTATTTTTCCTAAAAGATTTTTCCCAACTCTATGTTGGCGAATGGGGTTGGTTTTTATTTATTTTTTCTAGGGTATTTGTGCATCTACCCCCTAAACGCCATCACGATTATTATTTTATCCCTCCTATGTACCAATGGTGAGTGCCATGTTGGTAATATACATAAGGGTTGAAAATTCATGAGCATGTGAGCTCCATTTCTAGAACTACTCCTCACGATATTTTCACTTTCGGGTTCTGGACTGCCGATGGAAGGTCTTACGTCTTTCTTTTTCTATATCCTGGTCCTTACTCGTCTATTCCTACAATTTCCATACTTATTTGTCACCTTTACCCGTTATTTATAAATGTATCTTTCAAAAATTTGGCAGCGTTCCTCCCTTATTTTTGGTAAATTTCCTATTTCATTTGTTTAATTCCGGTATCGACTACATTTGTCCTAGTTTACCTTTATCTTTACCTATATTAAAAATTTGATCAACAATTCCTTAATTTCCCGGTACGTTTCCCATGATTTTAAGTAATTAAAACCCTCTGCGATCACTTCAATAAACGCTACTCTCTTCTTTCAGATCATATCATTCAACTATTGGAAAAATACTTTCAAATTTACATTCCTACACTATCCTATCCTTTCTTACTCGATTTTCCAATTAATTTCCTGACGATGTTTTAAATTTTCCCTACAAAACTTTATTCCCGCTTAACTAAAGTCGCACTTCCCGAATTTTATTTTCTACTCGCTCCGGCCACTTTTCAGCAGCCACCTCGAGTATACAACGGCGCCCTGCGTAGCGTTCCTGTGCACAAGGCCAGACCCGACTGCGGACTGCCGAGGGTTCACGAGGCATGACCCACAAGCTCAACTAAGGGTTTTCACCCACTAGCCGGCACACGGTCTGTCCCATGAACCGTATATTGAAATACTTATTATAAATAAGATTTTAGGGAATTTGTCAGTGGCACCAAAAGATTCCACGACCATCCAGAATAAAATCAAAGTAACAAGACTTCGAAATATATATTTATACAAAAAATAACAGTAGTTACAATCCACAATCATGCAACCAGATTTGAAAAATTGGCATAAATTGGCATACAAAATTTGGTCTAAGAATGATTCACTGCTAGTCTAAAAATGTCTAAACATTTTTCTAGTAGTCACCTGACTGAAAAAATGTCTAAAAATTATGAAAATGACTGCAGTATATATAGTATTTTTGTGCCTGTGTGCGACCAATGGGCGATTTTTCGCCATTTTTAGGGCTTTTTAATTATTTTATTTATTTCAAAATATTTTTGTAATTTTTTATATATTTTTCTTTATTTTTTGATATATTAATATTTTATTGTTGGATTTTATTTTTATTATTGTTTTCTTAAAATATTATTTTTAAACCCCAATATTTTGTTTTCTGGTCGCCTCTTCTGCCTGTGTTTTTTCTAAACCTTATTTTGCAAGGTTTTGGCAGTTTATTTTATTTTTCGTATGTTTCTTTCTGCATCTGTAGGCATTTTTCCGAATTTTAATTAATTATTTGTTTTATTTAATTTTTGTTATATTTTTAATTTGTTTTAATTAATATGTTTTATTTTATTTTTGGTCTCTTCTTGCGGTGCGTGCTTATGTTACAGCAGCCATATTGACAATTTCCAAACGACCTTAATTATTTTGTTTTAACTTATACAATTTTCACATTTTTGTTTAAATTGGTTTTTGTAATTTAGTTTTAATTTTGGCTCTGAGCCCAACATCTATATATCGCAAAATTTATTTCCCCTAAAAAATATTTCCCAACTCGACATTTTTTCAGAGTATTACAAAACTTAAAAATTCTTACAAATCATTCCGAATGTGTACAATGCTATAAAATTATACATTTGAGAATACAAAATTATTTTGTTTGAGAATTCTACGTCATCAACAAATAAACTTATATTCATACATTGGAGTGTTATCATTCAACAACTTCCGTATAGAAAAAATATCCCAACTCCAAATATCCTAAAATTTAAAATCCGTAAAAAATATTTCCCATCTCAAAAATATCCCAAATTTTCAAAAATATTTCCAAATGTAAAACATGTAAAATTTTATAAAATTATTCACAAGTCTTAAACATGATTTGACTCCACAATGAAAAATATCATGTATATTTATTAAAATTCTAGAAATTTTTAGTTTTAATATTACATTTTGTAATCATTAAAAATTGAAATTTACTCAAATTGAAATTAATTCATCAACTCTCCCGCCTGCTACACCGCCAGCCATGTAGGGGCTGGCATGGTAATTTGTAAATTTAAATTTATATTACATTCTTTTATTTAAAATATTTTCATGAGTAATAATATAAATCGAAGTAAATTTCAATATTTTTTATAAATGACGCAAACAAAATATTTTATCAACCTGTTAAATAGTCTAATCTCAAACACAGAAACTGATGAAGTTATTAATAAGCTTTAATTTCTTGTTAATCGTACATAAAAAATAGTAAAAGATATTCCTATTGAATATAACATCATTCTCAAGTTAGAAACCACAGGACAAAAGGAAAAATCATTCAATGGTGTGTTTTATGAATTATTTGAATATGAAATTAGATAGTCATGAATTATTATAAGTTTCATGGACATGAAAAATATTTTAGAAAAATCTGATTTGGACTTTGAAAATTATTTTCAATGGTCTATAGATGTATATTATTTTACTGATGATATAATTCAAATTTTAAATATTTAGATTATTGAATCGCGAATTGCTGACTGAAATCGCTATAAAAGCATAAGAAAACAATGCCGAATTTGAAAATCTAAAGAATTTATTGAAACTAGTGACTTGATTAGCAGTTCCAATTATTTTTATAAAGGTTTATCAAAAACACTAATAAATGTATAAGTATTTGTTGTGAATTTTAAATAAAATTAAAGTTTTATTAATTATCATTGGTACAATTTTCGTCTTTGTAATTTCCATTCATTATATTTGTTACTATATAATCAATACAAGTCGGAAAATTATTACATTCGTGTTTATCTAAGGTTTTAATACCATTTATTGAATCATAAATTACAGACTCCTCTTTATTTTTTTTGTTGCATCTTGTTCAGTTGTGGGTTCAATTGTTAAAAAATCCTCTTTATATGACATGATTTCTTCATTAGTTTCCGAATCCTTATTAATTTCAGAATAATCAGATCCAGAGGAACCCCACCCAGTAGTTTATGAAGCTATCATGAATTCTTTAATTTTAATAATTCAGGCTCGAACATATAAAGATATTTTGTTGACATGTTGAATAGATTGATAGAATTTCCCATATCCATGGTACCCGTAATGGACTGTATTTTAATATCCTTTATTATATATTAAAATACGTCTAAAGGTTTCTTGCATCCCATGATTCTGCATTTGCCGGATTTGAAAAATATTATAGGGTATTTTCCACTCATATCAACAATTTGCTGGGGTTTACCATTGGAAAACGTTATTTTT
The DNA here is from genome assembly GCA_022537955.1 of Schmidtea mediterranea. Lineage (NCBI taxonomy): Eukaryota > Metazoa > Platyhelminthes > Tricladida > Dugesiidae > Schmidtea > Schmidtea mediterranea. Next base: position 188,454,490 of record CM039679.1, on the reverse strand, counting down.
GACACTTCGAAAGTTCCTTTATAATTTATATTTGATAAAATAATTAAACAATAAAGAAATATTAAGCTATATATATGATTTTTAGAAAGAGTTCATTAAATTATATAATATAAACCAAAACCTATAATTATGCAAATTAATAATTGAATTAAAAAACGATTCAGTATATCAAATCGTCGGCCCGAGTGGTAGTGGTAAAACTATGTTTGTGTGTAAATTACTGAAATCTAATTTATTCCAAACAAAATTCAACAAGATTAATTGGCATAGGGGTGCAAATGAAGAACATGGATTAACTCAAGATAACTTCTGTAAATTAAAAAACATGAAAATAGTAAAGGGTTTCGATAAAAACTGGTCAAATCGATTAAGGAAAAGTGATGTCATCATTATCGATGATTTGTATCAGGAAGCTAATAAAAAAAGGATTTTAATAATTTATTCACAAAAATCAGTCGATATGTTGGTTTTACTGTTATTTTATTACTCAAAATCTATTTCATCAGGGTGGCGCACATCGAACAAGGAATTTAAATGTTCAATATTTAGTTATTTTCAAGAACCCTAGAGATGCAACAGTTATTGATTTTCTTGCTCGATAAGAATACTTAATAATCGTAATTTTCTTATCAGTGCATTTCAAGATGCTACAAAATCACCACAAGGATATATATTTCTTGATTTCACACAACAATGCAATGACGATTTACTGGTAAAAACAGATATTTTCAATAAAGAATGTGTCATGGTTTATATACAAAGTTGAAAACATTAACATGTAAAAATGTTTATGAAATCCAGGCTTAAAAATGCCCGAAAACTTAGACAAAGTATTAAAAAGAAAATAAAGACTGAAAAAGTTCCACCAAAGATTAGTTCAAAGATTAGTTATACACAATCTAAAAAACTAATAACCGAGAATTTTCCCGCAATGAATCTAATTTCGAAAAACATTATTAAAAAGAGTAATAAAAAGAATCAAAAAGTTAAAATTTTAAAAATTCATAGGAGTTTCCCATACTTTAATGCATTGTTAAAGGCTTTGAGTATGAAAAGAATGTCTATTTTACAATCATTTCCAAATTTTGTTGTCGATAATTTACTCAAAATTCTACTAAAAGTAGTCAGAGGTAAAATTAAAATTAGTAAATCTAAAAAACTAGTATTGAATAAACATCATAAGCCTTTGTTATCGCTTGTAAATAATAAAAATCGTAAGCAAATGAGAAAAATCATATATAAACAACAAGGCGGTTTTATCGGAGCAATGTTACCATTAGCAATATCATTATTAGGTGGATTACAATAAACGATGGGGCAATCATTACCTAATGTTAGAGTAAAATTTAAATCATCTTGTTGTAATGGAGAAGATTTGGACGAATCCAGAAGACGAAGCAGATTTCGGTGGAGTGGCAAAGTTAAAGAAAAGAGTCCCAAATTCGAAAAAGGAAACGCAAAAGTGGCTGTCAGATCAGCTTGCGTACAGTTTAAACAAACCGATGCGGAAAAGATTTCAAACGAAAGCTTATAAGAAATTCGGTATTAATGATTTATGGCAAATAGATTTGATGAAGATGATGCCGTATTCAAAGATTAACAAGGGTTATAAATATATTTTAAGGTGTATTGATGTTTTCAGTCGTTTTGCCCGCAGTGTACCAACAAAGACAAAATCTGCAGAGGAAATATCTAAAGTAATTAATAATATATTTAAAAATGGGCATCCAGACATTTTGCAAACCGATTTAGGTATTATTATTATTATTATTATTATTATTATTATTATTATTATTATTATTATTATTATTATTATTATTATTATCATTATTATAGGTAAGGAGTTTTACAATAGTAAAGTTAAACAAATCCTGGATCGTTACAAAATAAATCATTACTCTGTACATTCTCAATACAAAGCCACCCATGTTGAAAGATTTAACCGGACATTGAGGATAGATTGAAGAAATATTTCGTGCATCAAGGTAATAAAATATGGATAAATGTATTACTGAAAATACTTGTTAGTTATAATAATTCATCACATCGAGGTCTGAATGGTTTGAGACCCGTAGATATCAGCTCGAAAACATTAGCTTAATCAGTACGATCTAAACACGTTGTAAAAATTACAAAATCAAAATATAAAGTTGGTGATCACGTTAGAATTAGTAAAATATCTGCTTCACCTTTCATTAAAAATTTCGATAGTAATTGCAGTAATGATGTATTTCGAATTACAAAAATTAATACTAAACACAGTCCTGTAATGTATGTTATTGAAGACAGTGACAACAATGTAATACAGGGGAAATTCTATGAAAAGGAATTACAAGGTATTTCCAAACCTACAGTGTTCAGAGCTCAGAAAATATTGAAAACTAAAAAGGTGGGTAAGGATAAATAATACTATGTCAAATGGCACGGATATCAAAAACCCTCATGGATATCATCAAAAGACCTAGTAAAGTGAGTTTCTATGCTATTTTACCGAACAACAGTTGCCAACAATCCATCCGGAAAATCAAGCAAGTAAATTTATGGTTGATCTTCAAAATCCTATTTATTTACATGGGACGTTGCTTTGCAAGACTTTACATTTGTGTACAATACATTCCAATTTTATAGTCATTGTAAAATCGGTTACAAGAAGAATGTTCGCAAAACAAGTAGCGGTATTTTCTCAATCAATAATTTTGAACGATATTATCATATCACGAATCAATTGTTAGATGAGCATTGTCAAATGTTTTACAGAGATGGATTAAATATTAGTTGTGATTTTTCTCCATTTATAATAATATTTTCAAATATTAGTGATGCCAAGCGAATGAGTAGTGATAATCTTAACATTATTGTTACTGGGTTGAAGAAAACAGTGTAATAACAGAAGAAATCAAAATATCTATATCATATATTAATGAAGTTGAAGATACATTTACATTTACTAAAGATTTATATATTGAAACACTTGAAGAATTACATAAATATATTTCATTCAATTGTTTACATATATTTAAAACTATTGAATTTGTTAAAGATGGATTATGTAAATTCAGTCTGAATAATAACATTTGTGAAGTTACATTTGATAAAAATTTGGCTAATACATTAAGATTAGATAAGCAAACATAACGGGCAAGTGCTTTTGGTGTACGCAAACCAAAAATAATAAAACTTCATAGACAAATGTTAATATATACTAACATCATCGATCCTATAATTGTTGGTGATTCTTTGGTTCCTCTATTGAAATCTGTTTGGGTTGATAAACATGACCAAGATGAAGTTGTCAATATAAATATCGATAATCTCATGTACTTACCGGCATCAACATCATGTATAAACAATATAGAAATAAATATTTGTGATGATAGCGGTAAATTTATTTAATTTAGTAAAAATAAAAAAATTCATTTGAAATTACATTTTCGTAAATTAGATGGCCAATAACGATATTATTAATATGTACATTGGCAGCCAAAGTGGTGGCGAAATACCATATTTTATTGGTAAACAGTATGGATCTGGATGGTTGAGAACTATTGATAGATTTACACTTCCTATTCTTAAACGCCTTGGTAGTTTTGGTATGAAAACCGCTAAAGATGTGATAATGAATGAGCAGAAAATATTACCATCTCTTAAATCAAATGCATTATCCGAGTTAGGGAAAGTTCTACCGAGTGTTGCAGGTATGTTTCAAAAACAGACACCGACACCAGCAACTGCTCAAAAACGTAAAAGATATCATAAACATATAAACAAACGAATGAAAGGACATGGAACTATATTTCAAAAAAGATTTGTGGTAAATCTGAATTGTGTTTATTTGATAGACCGTCTCCACAGGCGGTAATTGAAATGGGGGCTTTTGAAGACTTATTCTCAATGAATTCTATTATGGATAGTAGAACTGATATTGAATTTTATATTAATGGTTCCCAAACTGAATATCTAGATTTGAACGATACATTGTTAACTGTTCAGATCAAAGTTGTAGATAAAGATAGAAAACCGTTGGGTGAACCTAGTGATGTAATACCAAATAATTTCGTGTTTCATACACTTTTTAAAGATTCAGTACTCGGATTTAATAATATCAAAATTGAGGGTGGTAACAGTATATATATTCACAAAGCTCTAATAGAAACTATTATAAATTACAATAGCGATACTAAAAATACATGTTTAACTCCGATGGGTTATGGTAGTGATGACGATAGAAAAAAGTGGATTAAGGGTTCGAAATTATTTACCATGTGCTCATCATTACAACTCGATTTTATGGATCAACCGAAATATTTACTCCCAGGTGTTAATGTACACATTAGATTGAAAAGATCTGAGTCTGCATTATCACTAACAAGTGCTACCACCACTTCAATTCTTCAATTAGTTGACGCAAAATTATTGGTGAGAAGAGTTCGTGTTGAGCCCTCTGTATTAGCCGGTCATCACTGGGCTTAATTCTAAGCATGCAATATATCCTTTGAAAACAAATAAAATTGTTCAATTTGTTATTGCTAAAGGTGCAGCTTCTTTCTATAAGGAACAAATATTTGGAGATAGAAGAATGCCCAACTTTATATTGGTAACATTTCATAGTGAATCTCAATATAATGTATCATACTTAACATCGAGCTCAATTTTCAAAAATTTTGGAGTAACATCGCTAACTTTATCCAAAAAAAGTGATTATAGAGAAACATTTACTCAATATTTCTATAATGCTAATTATTGTGCTACATACATGCTGAGTATAGTGAGAAATATGAGTTATTTGGATAAAAACCTTAATTGTGGTATAACTCTTGATGATTTTAAAAACAAATATCCATTCTTTACATTTGTTTTGGGCTCCAATTTTGATTTAAATCAGAGTCAATTACCTCAAAATGGAAATTTACGATTAGATATAAAGTTTGCTAAGGCTACAACTGAACCGGTACATGTTGTAAAATATGGAGTATTTGAAAATGAGGTTCAAATAACTACAAACAGAACCGTGTTGGTTTGAAAATGTTGGTATAAATGTATAGATAATTTATGATAATTTGTCATGGAGTAAGTTTTTCATGTATTATTAATATTATGGATGTAGTTCTGTTCAGGTCTATCGAATTGGAAAACAAATACTTGGAAATGAATTTTTAGGGGTTTTTCTTCTTCATAAAATTCCATATTTACGTAATAATCAAGCCATAATCGTCAATACTCAATCGTCTCATCTCGGTGGAGAACATTGGTTAGCAATAAATATGAAACCTAGCAATATATTTGCATTTGATCCTATGGGTTTCTATTATTCGGCTTTAATGGTTTCGAAATTGCAAACAATGGATAAACCAATTGGGTATAATAAAACAATGTATCAAAACCATGGACCCTAACATGTGGTCAACATTGTTTAGCCTGGTATTATCCAAGCGATTTGATGTTTAATAAATGTATTAATGTTTGGTTATGTTTTATTATTATTATTATTATTATTATTATTATTATTATTATTAATATTATTATTATTATTATTATGTGTTTAATTAATATTTAATTAATGTTAATAAACACCAGTACATGATAAGTGCGTGATTAGTAACAAGGAAAACATGCATACACATTCAAGACTGTATATAATTTACAAAGAAATCACATACATACTTTTGTTTGTATGTGAATTTCAAAGAAAACACATAAATACTTTTGTTTGTATGTGATAAACATGCCTACACAATATTTGCTGCATACGTAAAAATCTCTCACCTATATGTGTGTATTGCTAAAATTTGATAGGCTAAATCCTGAAAATATATTCTCGTTATAAACATATGCAAATTCAAAATCTGTCACAATTAATTCAAAAATTTCAATATGGTAGGACAAAATAATATTTTAAGAAGTCTTCTAACTTCATCCATTGGTAATTTTTATTTATTATTTATTATTTATTACTATTAATTTTTTAGTAAATTTCGACTGGTTCGATGTAACAGAAAATGAGAATCTTTTGGATTTGGATGACGTTTTTGGTAAAAATTTATTTGTTTATTAAATGATTTTATTAATATTCTTTTAGATAGTAATAATAATAATGTTGAAACAATTATTATTGAAGATAATCACACTTCAATTAATGAAGATGTTTATGAGGTTATATCTATCTGTAAGTTTAATATTTATTTATTTTCAAAATATAAAAAACATTTCAGGTGATGATGATATGATTCCGGCTACTTACTCAATAATTATTTTGAATGATATAGTGGATAATGCCCCCACTTCTATTGATGATGACAATTCATCTGATGATGATATTGATGAGGATTTTTGTTAGTAATTTATTTATTTTTAAACTTTATTTAAATATATTAATTTACATTAATTATATTTTTAAAAATTTAACGAATTTAAATAAAATTCTAATGAAGTTATTTTTTATTGAAAATTATGAAAAGTAGAAGATTTTATGAAAAGTTGATTATTGAAGATTTTATGGAAATTATTTAATAGCGAAAAATTTATGAAGATTTTATGAAATCATGCAGAGTTGATTCTTAACTATTTCTAGGGAATGATTTCTTTGAATAATAAAAGGTCGTTTTTATTAAATTTTAGGTTAATGAATATTAAATTAATAATAAGAAAAAATAATAATAATAGTCTTTAGTAAGCATTGTAAACGATATTCATTTTATATTATAATAATACTAATAATAATAATAATAATGTGCAGTGAGCATGCAGCTATATTTTGAAAATGATATTCATTTTATATGATAATAATACTTATTTTATATGATAATAATACTTATTTTATATGATAATAATAATAATAATAATAATAATAATAATAATAATAATAATAATAATAATAATAATAATAATAATAATAGTTTGCAGTGACATGCAGCTATTCACCCTATAATTTGAAAATCTATATCTATATATATAGGAAACATTTATTATTATACAGGTCTTTATGTTATAAACTGCCTAAATGGTTTCAGGCTGGATAATGCCTTTAATAAACATGTAGCTCTATGCGCTAAAAATCAGACGGGTACAGCCCTTTACACATTACCCGATAACAAAGATTTAAAATTTGAAAATTATCCTAAAACCATCACCCCTCACTATGTAAATTGTGCGGATTTCGAGTCGGTTTTTCCACCTGGTGTTAGACATCACCAAATTTATATGCCTAGTTCAGCAGGCCTTTTACTATTAAATAACTACACAAAAACACAGCAATATTTTGAATTTTATTGACCTGACTGCATTTCTTTATTTCTTAAAAAAGTAGAGGAAATTCCTGTCACAATTGTCCTACCTTATTATAATATGGAAGGGGAAAAGTTGTCTTAGTTTTATGTCTTTCGCTGAACAACTAGAATTTAAATCATGTCGAAGTTGTTATCTTTGCAAGAAACCGATTGTATATCCTGCTAAAGACCATTGTCACTTTACAGGTAAATATCTTGGTGCAGCGTGCCGAAAATGTAATTTTGCGTGTAGAATATACAAGTTGCTTCTTATAGTGTTTCATAATTTAAAAGGTTACGATCTGCATCATATTTTAAAACATGGTCTCAACGGTTTTCCTTCATGGAATTTAGACATCATCCCTAAGTTTATTTCTTTAATTGTACATATAAAATATTTGGCTGTTAGATTTATAGATAGTATGCAATTTGTAAATTGCTCTTTATCTAAGGCTGTAAAAACACTTACTACACTACCTCTTACTACCTCTGCCTTTCCTAGTTCAATTATAGATTCTAAAGGTATATACCCTTATGATTATTCCGCTTCTTTTGATGTTCTTGAAACTGCTTATGAATTGCCTCCTAAATGGGAAGGTATGACGGAGGATGACTATGCGACTGCTGAATTGGTTTGGATGCAACAAAACTGTGGTAATTTGCGTGACTATATGATGCATTATTTAAAAGTTGATGTATTCCTACTCGCTGATTACTTTCAACAGTTCCGTGAAAAAGCCATTGCATACAATAGTCTTGAACCTTTAAATTTCTATGGTATTCTTGGAATGTCATGGGCGTCAGCGCTTATGACATTAGATGAACTCATAGAGCTTTTACAGGACATGAAAATGTTCAATTTTGACGAGGGAGGAATACGAGGAGGGTTAACGTTTGTTAACAAACACTATTTTGCTTCTTCAGAGGACACCGAATTGTTGTATATAGACATAAATAATTTGTACGGTTGGACTCTTAGCCAATCTTTGCCGTTTGCTGATTCTGTTTGAATGTATGATGGTTTGGATGATGTATTGAATGAGTGTATGAATGTTGCGGATATTGAAACCCTTCCATATAGATATACTATAGAAGTTGATATTGATATCCCAGAAAATGTCCATGATTTTTTAAATGACTTTCCGATTGGGCCGGAAAAGATGTGCCCACAAAATTCAAAAGTTGAGAAGCTAATGCTCACGCATTATCCAAAGAAGAATCATGTTCTTATTGGAGGCTTCTGAGGCTTTATCTTTCGCTTGGGGCTAAGGTTGTGAATGTAATTATATGTATACAATTTTTACAGAAACCTATTTTTAAAAATTATATAGATAAAAATACTGACTTGCGAGCAAATGCAGTCAGCGAGATATATAAAGATTTATTTAAATTATATAATAACAGCTTGTACGATAAATCCGTTGAAAACCTTAAGAAGCGAATGAATTTGCGACTATGTAATTCACTTGAAAAATTAATTACATATTCGTCAAGACCGGCATTCAGAAAATCAATTGAAGTTGATGAGAATCTGTTTGCCGCGCATCTTAATAAGGATTCAATATGTTTGGATATGCCTAGTTACATCGGACAATCAGTACTAGATCTATCCAAACTATGATGTATCAGTTGCAGTTTATAGAGCTGCAAAAGTATAGAACTATTTATAATTGTAATATAAATTTAATTGCCGGTGATACGGACAGATTCTTTTTGGAGATAAAAAATTTAAAATTAGATATTTTATTAAAAGCTATGATTTTGGATGACCTTTTAGATACATCTAATTATGACTCGTCTCATCCTTTATATTCAAGACGACTAGTATCCATTATAGGAAAGTTTAAGGATGAGAGTAAGGGGGAAGGATATAGTAAGTGGATTTTCTTGCACCTTAAATGTTATAGTTTATTTGGAAATAAGTCAACCATGAGGGCTAAGGATGTAAAATTACCAGGTACAAATATAAATCATCAATCATATTTAGATTGTTACAATAGTAATGAGATTATATCTGTACCTCAAACTAGAAAAGAGTCCCGAAATCATCAGTTTTTCACTTTTAAAAATAGTAAAATAGCTTTAAACAACCACGATGATAAGAGGGCATGGGTTGATAAAAATGTTAGTTTTGCCTATGAACACTATAGAGGGCTTGGTGCAATTAATAGTGGTCATAGTATTACAAGAACACAGCAATTTCAAGATATATTCAACGAAATTCTGGATCCTGAATGATCATCAATTTATAAGACGAACAATTATGTGAATTTTGTATATTATAGAAAAAATAAAATTGTATATTTACTTATTTTATTATGTTTTCGATTATTATTAGTTGCTTTTTATATAAATGGTTATAAAACATGTTCACAGTAGTTAAAAATAACTTGAATAATATTTCTTTAGAAACAAAATAGCATTTATTACATATACACAAAATGATACTCATCAATAATTATACCACAACTTTCACACCTATTAGAGTTTTTAAAACAAGATGAACAAATAAAATATTGACTTTATTAATTAAACAACTTGAACATATAAGATATTTTTTTTGTATTTCATTCAGTTTATCTTTGATTTTTATTTCGACTTTATCTGCATTATCAATGTAGGATTGAATAAGATCTCGATATTTGCCAAACCTAAAATCAATGCACATCCAGAATACATTAAGCATATTAATTTCTGTAGGATTTATGTTATTTAGAAATAATATGCAACTAGATAATTTCATTATTGACTTGTTGAAACCGAATAATTCTACGAGAATTTGAATATTGTGATGTTTAAAAGATTTATTTACTTTTTGGTAGTAATAAATAATCATAGGTTTCTGTCAACAGTCTATCGATTATTAAAAAGGTCTGATTCCATTTAATTCTGAATTCCGGTATCTTAATTTAGAAGATTAATATAATTATTAATAATAATATTAATAAATAAAAACTTGTAACAATAATAATAATAATAATAGAATAAAAGTTAAAAAACATTAAAACACTACTTATGAAAATTTTGAATGACCTTGAAAAAATATTATGACTCGTCGAATGAGTCATGGTCTTTGTTTAAATGACCTTGAAAAATTATCATGACTCATACAATGCCCTTGAATGAGTCATTGGCTTTGTTTCAATGACCTTGAATGAGTCATGGTCTTTGTTTAAGTGACCTTGAAAAATTATCACTACTCATACAACGCCCTTGAATAAGTCATTGACTTTGTTTCAATGACCTTGAATGAGTCAATGTCTTTGTCTTAAATTTTTTTGTACTTTTAGCCTTAGAAAAAAACGTTTACCCTCCGGGGTTTATCCAGCGGTGACATTATCTGGCGATGACACACCCACTACTATCGTTGCTGGCGATACCGACTCATTTTTTAGGTTAGGCTCTGTAAGCTTGACACTCTTTTTAGATAGCTTTTAGATATCATCGAATTATAATCCAGAACATACTCGAGAAAGCTTGACTCTTTGAATGAAAAATTTAAAGATGAATGTAAAGGTCTCGCGTATACGGAATGGGTTTTCTTAAGACCAAAGTGCTCTAGTTTATTGGGTATGAAAGATACAATGACAGCTAAGTTTGTTTACTTATTGGGGACAGAGATCGGGCACCAGTCGTATTCAGAGTGTTTTAATAATAATTGGTTATATAGAGCTGGGAAAAATCTTTTAGGGAAAATAAATTTTGGGATATTTATTCCATGGTAATATTGAAATATGATAATATCCCATTGTCAATTTAAAATTGTTTGCTTAAAGTTTCTTAAAAAATCTTCAAATTAACTGAAACTCTAAAATATCTTATAAATTTAATAATTTCCTTAATGTATTTCCGTATAAAAAATATGAATTACTTTACATAATTTTTTTCAAAATTTGGATGTTTTTTAAATACTTGTAAAAATTTAAGTTTATCTACATAAGTTTTTTCAAAAATTTCGCTGTTTCTAAATAATTAATTTTCAATGGCTCCCTAGGGAAAATTATGTGTGCTAGAAATTTAGGGCCAGAACACAAACGGCCTTGTAAATTGTTTAAATATATCAGTAATACAACACGAAAACCCTGCACTAAGATAGCTTAAAATACAACATACAACATCAACTAAGCACTCTTAAATTTGAGAGAACATAAATAAATATAAAATCAAAAAACATAAAAGTAAAATAAAATAAATATAGAATGCATCAAGAACCGCACGAAGTTTACATAAAAAAATAACATAATAACAAGAAAATTTGACCGAAAAATGACAATTTATATAAAAGTAGAAAATTAATGAATTAAATGAGTTAAAATAAAATATTTTTGGTTGAATAAATCCAATTAAAAATTTAAGAAGTAAATTGCCAATTTAAATTAAGTAAATAATAAAAATTTAATTTAGATAACACAAATAATTTCAAGGTCAAATTTTGTTTTATCACAATAAAAATAACACGCAAGGTTAAGGTCAAATTATAGGCATATATGCTGATGTGCTTTGACAAATTTTTACTTTACTTTTCAATATTATTTTTGCAGCATTAATTTGAGGTCGTAGTTTTGCAGTTTCAGTCTTATTATTTTAGTTGATGTGCATTGATGCACGATTTAAAAATGAAGGTATATGAAGGTGAATTCACTATGAATTTATTGATTGATTAAATGACTTGTGATGATGCAAGTTGACAATGTTATGCTAAATGTGACATACCAAATAAACAATTTTGATGCATCGAAGCTTTTATCCAACTTATATGGTAACATTTATTTATTATTTTCCGTCCCACAGTCACACAAATTGCAAGTTAGTAAAATCATACATAACTATCGAGCTTTGTAAGTGTGGTTCATCCGCCTATAGCTCGTGCCCGTGAGGGACCTAGTCGTGCGTAACGATGGGCTCGAACGTCAAATCATTGAAATAAATAGCGAAAGAGGGTAGCTCGAGAGTGGGTCTTTTGGCTCAACTTTCTTGCACTCAATTTCGATATAATCGACATAAAATTTTAAACGACAATCGGCTCAAAATCACTAACATTGAGTAGTGCAGTGGGCACTCATTAAATACAATGTTAACACAAATAGGTCATACGGACAAAGAAATGGAAAGGGTAGCGGAGAAAGAGCCATCAGAAAAAGATTAATCCGAACGACCAAAATCATGAAAAGGAATAATTTAAATAATGTTTAAGAACTAAATAAATTGTTTTGAGTTGAGACGGAAAATATGGGCGGAACGCTGCGCAAATATTTCGAAATAATTCAAATATTTAATCGAAAATTGTAAAGTAAAAGTGGAGCGCGGCTCAATTGTTTGTATAGTATTCTGATAAAACTGAGAGATAAGGGCGGATCCCTACTAAAAATTTAATAATAATAATGATAATAGTAATGATAATGGTAATAATAATAATAATAATAATAATAATAATAATAATAATAATAATAATAATAATAATAATAATAATAATAATAATAATAATAATAATAATAATAATAATAATAATAATAATAATAATAATAATAATAATAATAATAATAATAATAATAATAATAATAATAATAATAATAATAATAATAATAATAATAATAATAATAATAGTAATAATAAATATAATGGTAATGGTAGGGATAAGAAAAATAATAATAGTAATAGCAGTGACAATGGATTGGAATAATACATATAATAGTAACAATGATAATGCTGGTAACAATAATAGTGGACATAGTAGTGATAATAGGGATAAGGGTAAGAGAGATACTGTAAGGATATTTAAACAACAAAGGGCGTACAGGCCATAGTAAAATCAATAATACGGACAACGACAAGGATGACTATAGGAATAGACATAATGATAAATGATATAACAGTATGGATTAACATTTGAAGAAGATAAGAGAACAATGGTACCTAAAAATCGAAATCGAGCACAGGCCTTCTATTGGCAGCTCGTTGGACCCATGGATCTTTCGGTCAATTATAGCATTAGTAATAGCGCTCACTTTTTGCGGACGATCCACCCACTCGAACACAGTTTCAATGTTGCTTAGCAACGGGTACCGAGTGGTAAGTGAAAATATTTGTATGGGATTGTCTGGGTAACAACCATATAGCTTCAAAATATCAACACCCAGAAACCCACCAATGTATATATTTCTTGTGACCTGCATAAGATTTCGATTCACCTAGATATTTTCCAGGGGTTCTGAGTTATCCAACTACTTATTATAAATTTGTATTTAAATAAATTGTTAGTTGGTTGGTTAGATTATGTCAAATCGAATGAGCGAAATGAGTGTGGATTCTAACAAGGATTGTTTTGATGATTCTTTTGTGAGTAAATATTGTGATCGTGTAGTATGCTGTTTTAACAATAATTTTGCTGTTAATAATTGTCAAAGTTCCTTACATGGAGACATGATTTATGTAAATTTTTAATAATGATTGTTTTGAATGTACGATCCAAATGATTTGTGGAAAGGTGATATGTGCGATAAAGTGATCTAAGGATTTATAGATGAAACTGGTGGTGTAAATATATTTCTTATACCGAAAAGATTTTTCGAGCACTGTAAATAATGGATATTTTGTTGAAATTAATGATTTTTGTAATAATGGAAATATTAATAGAAGTGAAAATTCAAAAAAATTCTCTGTTCAAAGAAAGAAAATTATTTTGTTAGAAAAGGCTATATAAAACAATTATAATTATGTCATTTAATTCAGTCAATTCTTGTAAGTTAATTGGATTTCATTTCCTACTGAAGTAGCATAAAGTTGAACAGAAATACGAAAATACTAATCATTGGCATCTCAATGTATGCAGAGACAAACAGATTCATCAAAGTTTTGTCATAACAAAAAAAATGCCTTGTCTTTAATATACTATTCAGTTTTTTTCCTATTCATAAACAAAACGAATTAATATATTAAAATATAGATTGAAAAAGATATATATATATATATATATATATAAATAAATATTTATATTACACTGAAATGACTTTATAAATGTAATATAATAAGCATGCAATTTAGAATTAACAATTGAAAAGCCATTCAAGTGGTTATTATTTTTATCATTTTAGCTTATATTTTATTTTTCAATTTATACGATCAATATTCTAATCATCATATTACAGTGAATTTATTCACATGTTTATTTCTAGATTTATTAAAAACTATTTATTTGGGCTAAGAGAAAATTGACTAGATTTGGTTTCAGTGTTTGTTCGTCAATAATAATTGTCTCGGAAAATATCCTGTATTAGAATTTTAACATTTTTGCAATTTTCTGTTAGTAGTGTATAATGAGGACTATGCCCGTGGATATTTGGCTTTAAAACAAAAGTTGAGAGCCCCTAAAAAAAATTTCTGGAGTAATATGCTTTACGCATTTCGGCTAACAATATATGGATTGTTTGGTCACGTTTGAAATCCTGGCAACATGGGCATCCATTTGAACATGTTACTCTCATACTATTTTTACGAACAATGCAATTTGCAACACATCGGTCACCAGATCCCTGAACGTTGTCATAGTGAATCTCGAGAAGTTCTTAAATGTTAATCCCTGTGAAATGGTGAAACTATGGTGAGCAATAATCCAAATATTTTTAATTCTTGGATAAAGTTCTTGAATTTTCTTTAAAATTACTTCAAAGAGATAAACTAAATAATAAAACTATATTAATTTCACAAGTTAATTCGTTTCGATACTTTTCTAACTCTATGTATTGTAATTAATACATCCTAAGTTTAGATAAATCGAGTATAGTTTGACCAATCTAACTCGGTCGATCTAAACACACCGATTCCTTATTTAATAACAGAGACCGAATCATTGTCGATTTTAAATAATTTCCGAAAAGTTGGTTTTGAGCAATAATTAATTAATTTGTTTGCAGAATTACATAATTTGTTTTTTAAAATTTTCTACGGTTTTTCCGTAGAGGCTATTATTTAAAAGTTTATAATAGTTTTTATCTAAGTCATTGGTTGATCGTATTATTACCGATGCTTAAAAAAAAAACTATTCTATTGGTTGACATGAAATGTCCAATAGACTCAGTATCTAATTTTGAATTAGTTGATAAATTAAACTTGGTGAAATATGAGAGGCTTCGATCTGAAATACAAAAGGTAAAACAATACTACAAAGTCGAACTGTTTACATGCATCTTTTGATCTCTTGGATCAATTGAGACAAAGACATCTGATCTTCTAATTAAATAGGTGTACCTTAAAATCAAATTAACAATCTGATGAAAGAATGTGCAATAAGTAACATTGCACATTCTGCAAAATTTGGTATTTTCATACCAATGGTTTCCTTTCAAAATTTGTTCAATTAACTTGTAAATAAAGTAAAATCAAAAGTTATATTAGAGTTTTAATTTAAATATTATACACTTTCATATAATTCATATTATAAATTATATAAGCAACTAGTATAAACTTTATATTATTATATGTAAATAAACTCTTTTATTTATAAAATAAAAAGAAAAATCGGATAAATTTGGTTATGAAAACTTTTAAATTCTGAGACCAGACATTCTGCGACAGTGTTGTTTAAATCTCTAGCGAAATTTTCTCCTTTACGTAAGAATCGCAAAGTCGGATGAAGAAATCAGAAGATAGCATCGGTAATTCCAGCAGATGAAGCCAACATGAAAATGAAGCTTATGGACTTTCCAAGTTGAAAAGATTATATGTGACATGTACATTAAATCGTGTGATCAAATGTGTTATATGTAATAAATGTTTAAATAATAATAATAATGATATTAATACAAAAAATAAAAATAAATAATAATAATAATCCATGTCCTTCAAAAATCTTTAAAATTATTGATACTATTGTACTATCTGACTCTGATAACAAGTATGATGAAGCAATAATTATTTCTGATTCAGATATTGTTGCTTACGCTTCTTCTCTTGTTCCTGATGATATTCCTTCGGATATTGCTAATCAATATGGTGGCTCGATAGCACCTATTGTTAATTTTGATTTAAATCAATCATATGCCATTGTTGGATTGGATGTTTTGAATTTAAATTTTAAAATAATTACAGTACCCACACCATTAATTAATAAATTAAATAATATAATCATTCAAATGGGATCTGTTAAGATTCAATTTTGTATTGATGTAAAATTTAAAAAAGATAGCGAAGATAAATTCATTTTGTTGTTACAAAGTTTGTTCAGATAAATCATTTGAGTGGTCGAGGATTTATTCCAACACAGTTATCCTTATTAAATAAACATTGAACTGCTAATGTTGCTAATTCAGACCATTTATGCTTTATTTACAGTATTTTAGCTATTTTAAATAACTAATATCAGTAACTGCCATAGAAATGAAACCTTTAGCTGCGACACATCTGCACTTGACTTTTACCTTCGGATTTACCCATTTACACATTCCAAAATTTGAGGCTAAAAATACAAATCTTCCCATTAATGTCCTTACGTATGATGAAAATAGTTTAATTAATAATTTTCCTAACCCTAAAGTTTTCAAAAACCCGTATATTGAAATTATTTATCGATCTTAATTTGTTGGGGGAAAACTTATTAATTTTATTTTATTAGAAAGTATTGATTTTTGTCATTACATCGCTGTTACTAAATTAGATAAGCTTTTAAATTATAGGAATCATTCTTTTACTGATACTAGAGTTCAAAGTATACGGTGTCATCGATGCCTAAACAGTTTTCTCGATTTCAAATCATTAAATAAACATAAAGAGTTGGGTGATAAAAATCAATTGGGCAAAATTTTTTATACGTTACATGTAAAAAAAAAACTTAAAGAATTAAAGAATTCGGCTAAAACTGTAACTCCTCTATCCTACCTTCTGATGAGAGACATTTTCAAAGACATATGCGGATTTCGACCGCTCTATTTTAAATTA
Source organism: Schmidtea mediterranea (assembly GCA_022537955.1). Lineage (NCBI taxonomy): Eukaryota > Metazoa > Platyhelminthes > Tricladida > Dugesiidae > Schmidtea > Schmidtea mediterranea. The sequence continues at coordinate 188,437,298 of CM039679.1, read as the reverse complement.
ACACTTTTACAGGTGAAAAATCATATAAGAGTTTCTTGGGTAGCGATTGGGTAGTTAGTTTTCTACAAGAAATAAATAATATCTCAATTAATACTGTTTACCATTTTACAAAAAAAATTATAAAAAGAAAATAATATTAACAAACTCAGATATACTTTGTTTTCTTCGGTTACTGGTTGTTATTTGTATAATAGATCTTTAATAGTACAGGTTAAAGACCATGATCACTTTACTGGGAAAATTTGGGAGAAGCTTGTTCCAAATGTAATATTTTTAGACAAAATATTTTGAATTGTCAATTTATTAATAGTTCATTAAGTAGTGCTGTAAAAACATTCACCAATCTTCCTTTAACTCGTTCGGAATTTTTAGGTAGCATTGTCGATAGTAAAGTCATTTTTCCTTATAACTTTACAACTTTCCAGTTGAACTTCCACCGATCTGGGAAGATGCAAGTGAAGATGAATATACTAAGGCTCAATCTATTTCGGAAGAAACCAATTGTAACTCTTTGCTCGATTATATGTTGGTTTATCTCTAACTTGATGTTTTTCTTTAGGCTGACTTTTCCAGCAATTTCGTTCAAAATCCTTAGCTCATTACCGATTGGAACCACTTAACTTTATTGAATTCCGTATATAGCTCTGGCATCGTCTCTTATTACTCTTGAAGAACCAATTCGAACTTCTCAAGGATATTGAGATGTATAATTTTTTAGAAGGGGATTTGTGGGGGATTAACCTTTGTTAATAAGCATAACGTAGTAACTGATAACAATACAGAATTCATTACATTGATATTATTTATCTTTAGTTTGGCATTAAATCAACCATTACATTATGGATATTTTAAATGAGTTACTGATAATAAATTATATAATTTAATTAGTTTTTTGACAAGGATCTTGAAACACTGGCATTCGCCGTCACATTTAAAGTAGATTTAGAGATCCTCACATTTCTTCATTATAAGCTGAATGATTTTCCAGTAGCTGCTGAAAACATGTGTGCTCCCGGTTCTAAAGTTGAGAGGTTAAGGCTTACGCATTATAATAATAATAACACTTATGTTCTTCAGTGGAGACCTCTGCAACTATTTGTTTCTTTAAAAGTAAAAATTTCCCATATTTATAGAGCCATTAAATATAACCAAAAACCAATATTTAAAAAATATATATAAAGTTATTATAAGCTATTAAATAATAACTTTTATGGAAAGACGGTTGAGAATTTAAAGAAGTGGATAAATTTAAGATTATGCAAATCACAAGGAAAATGGTTACATATTCCTCAAAGTCAACTTTCAAGAGAAGCATAAAAATTGCAGACAATTTAATAGCAGCCATTTTAATTCAGAAATATGTATGTTTGGACAGACCGTCATATATTGGACAGACAGTTTTAGATCTATCAAAGCTAAGAATGTATGAACTTCAAAAATATCGAGAACAATTCAGTTGTGAGATTCATATAACAGCGGTAGACACTGACTAGTTCTTTTAGGTAATAAAGAATCTCAAGTTAGAAACATTGTTAGAAGCTATGATATCATATAACTTGTTGTATACATCCAATTATAACCTGCTTGATCCTTTATATAACATAAGTTTCGATTATGTTATAGGAAAATTAAAAGATGAAAGCAAAGGAATTTTATATGATGATTGGGTATTTCTTCGTCCAAACCTTTATAGTCTTTTAGAAGATCAAAAGAAAACAATGAGAGCTTAAGGTATTTAATTGAATGAAACAGAAATAAATCATCAATCATACCTTGATTGTTTTAATGGGTTAAAAATACCTAAGGTCGTATAAACTAGACTTGGGTCTAAAAATCATCAACTGTACACATTTAACAAATAAGGATGATAAAAAGGTTTGGGTGAGGCAGAACAAAAGTTTTACATATGGATATTTTTGTATAGACCTTGTTGATAATGATGATTATGATAATATTTTTGAATAATGATAAATTTCTCACATCAATTCATCAATTCCAATGTTTACAAATCAACATCAAAATTCACCAACAAAATCTTTTGATGAAGAAAAGAACCAAATTCCATTTAAATCAAATGTTAAATGAAAACTGAAAATTCGTATTCAAGGTTATGAAACAGCTCCAAGTACAATCATGTTACTTATACGGAAGATTGTTAGTGGAAATTTGTTTTGAAATTAGTTGTGCATGTTATTATATTTAATAAATGTTTTAAACTAAAAAGTTCTTGTTGTTATGATTTGGGTGTCATAATAATATTATTTAAATTTAAAAATATAATCAATACATTTAACAATTAGTTTCTTTAATGTTAGTAAACATTAATTACCGTGGACGGGTTTAAAAATTATACAAAATATGAAGTTTCTTTTAAACAAACCACAACAAATTATAGATAAAAATGAAGATTATACAATAATATTTTTCGAGTTAGAGAAATGTCGAATAATGGGTTGTAAGAAACCTCTTGAAAGTATACATTATGATATAAAAGATGTTCAACTACAATCATATAATATCACTATCGATATCAAACAAAAAATTAACTTGCAATATTTATCAAAGAAAACAAAATGTATATATGAACCTGAAATATTCCCAGGATTGCAACTTGTAACTTATAAACCATATTGTGTAAATTTATTTTCTAGAAGGAAAATAGTTGTACTCGCATTAAAACTATAAGTGGATTATTCAAAAGATTGAAAAGGAAGTAAAAAAAATGAATTGGTTCACCATTACTATAAATATTGTAATTTTAACAATCATTTCATTTTACAATGGCACAATTTCAGAAATCGGTACAAATCTGTTTTTATATTTAATATTTATAAATTATGTTTGGATTATCAAATAGAAATTTGTGTTAATAAAATAACCGAAATTTATCCGGAAATCAAAGAAGATATTATGAATTGCCCTCCGGAAATTATACAAAAAAAATGTTTCAGGCAACAGGGGTTAAAATTGAACGTATAATTTTTCATCATAAATTTATGATGTACGAATATGAAAACCAAACAAAATTACTCAAAGCTTTGAGTTTTCCTTATAAATGCCATGAATATTTTACTTATAAAAGAAAACAAACAATAAATATTCTGGTTAACGATTTGTATAAATGTCAAGCACAATTATATTACAAAATATATTGGTTTTAAATGTTTCATTGTTACTGACTTGATGTGAAAATAATATTTTGATGATTAATTTATTTAAATCTAAAATATAAACTTTTATATTGATAATTTTGAATTTCCCGTTCAAATATTTTATTTTTAAACAAAGATTTGAGATCCCCGACAAGAATTACATCTAAAACAGAAACATCGATATAAAAATCTCTATATATTAATAAAATGAGTTTATTTAAACAAATATTAATATTTCGCGCAGTAATCTAGATGTCATCGAATACATCTTTTTAGTGAAGAATGTCTCGACAAAATATGTGTTGTCTCAAATACATGAATGTTTTTAGTAATTCAACTTTAAATTATTTTTTTCACCAAATTTAATATAAATTTTATATATTATCGCTTCTGGGGGGAATGGAGCACAATAACATATATTTCAGTCGCGCGATAACTCATTGATTATGGAATATATGAATTTCCGAGAAATATCGATTGATTCTACCTTTTCTTAATTCCTGGGAAATTATCCTTAGTGGAACACAGGCGCAACTATTTTATGGAGTATGTCTCGAAAAATCATGTCGCGTTCTCAATGTTCCGAAATCGGTTCCACTAAAACACGAAAATAGTAAAAGAAAGAAATCTTTTCCCTGATTTTATTGAATAATCTTGTGTGACTTCATTGAACACATCTTTTTTATATTTGATGCCTAGACAAAAAAGTAAGAACAACCAAGATATACCTCTGACTATGGTCAGAAAAACACTGCACTGTTTGCACTTTTAAAATTACTAATTATATTTTTAAGGTGCAGACACTTAAGTGTACCTGCGTATACACATTTTTGCACATAAAAATCAATATATTAGCTATAACTCATAATGATTCATCAGTAAAAATGGGAGATACCGGCGGGATGGGGGTATACCAGCGCAATAACTTATACGTATTTAAGGGGATCTTACCTACCTACTGACTGAATATACAGATATTGAATTCAGCGATATTGATATTGAAATATTAAAGAATTTCTCCAATGATTCAATTCACTTTTTATCACCACTGATTATTGACTCAACCTTCACCGTTTTAGTGTGTATATAACACGTGACAACCCAAACACCCGCTGAAAGGGCTAAAAAGGGTATCGAAGAACAATAATCCTTGTAGCATTCGGAGCACTCGAATTCATTAGAACCCAAAGCCACTCGAAGCATTCAGAGTATTCGGATGATTTGGAGAATTCAAACGAGATAGGTAATCCAGACATGAAAGACCCAAAACTATCAAGATTCAAAAGCATTTAGAATCATAATTAAATGCACATAGTAGTATGTAATCAGTGGAGTTAAGTCATATACCTCCGTGAATCATACTATTTCTCGTGGGTAGGTTGTTTTTTTTCATTTTCTCATTTCTTATTCTTTTAATTGAATTATTTTAAAACAAGACTTCACCATTGAACCTCGTGGGAACGATAAGAATCCGAGTCGAGGCTCGAGATGGCTTAGTTCACCGATTACATACTACTAATATTAAGGTACTTTGTTCAAATTCAATGCAATATTTGTGTTGTTTGGTTAAATCAAAGAAATTTATTGACGATAATAATTTATTTTGAAAATTAAAATGGCATTTTTATTGACCTTGAAATTGAGTGGAAATTTTTCCTTTGAATTTGTAAAAGAGTATTAGAGACTTCTTTTGAATTTGTGATTCAAAATATAATTTTTGATTTATCCTTTGAGTTCAAACTTATTAACTAATGGATCAAGTTACTACTCTACAAAAATTGATACTGCATCGACACTTATGGCCCTAACGGTATTTAAATAATTTTGTACGATACTTAAATGCTTTCCTATGATGCCTTCAGTTTTAAAATAATTTACTTTTATTTAATTTTTCTTGGATTTTTGTGGAGTGTTTGTTGTGTGTATCGTCCCAGAACTCTTTTGCGAAGCCTATGCTGCAGAGAAGTGGGTTCTACTGTATGCTGTTGAATTTCTATTTCGTCATCAGAAATCAATTCTGTATCTGAATCTGTAATGGTGTTCAAAATTTCATCGCTAACACATAATCGTTCTAACAAATTAATAATTTTGGATTTATTTATTTTAGTTATTCACCAAGAATTTCTCTTTCTGTTCCTTCTTTGATTGACATTTCTTTCCCACGAATGCTTAAAATAAATGACAAAATTTAAAACAATTTTTAAAGCATTTTAAAATTCAATTTGCCAATACTTTAAAATGAATTTTATTTTACGAGTGATCAGAATCCTGTTAAGATCGAAATATTTCATATTTTATGAATAAACATTGCAAAAATCGTTTTATACAGTAAATTATTAAATTTATATTTATATAAATTATTTCGTTATCGGCAAAAGAGTATTTTTAAGTTTATCTAAATCAAACAAAGTCAGGCAAATGTCCAAAAATCTAAATGACTGATTTTATTTAAATTTGAATACTAAAAGTTTAATTTTAAAATATTTTTAATTGTGTTTAAATCTGTATAAAAATGTTTTATTTGGATTTATTCATGTTTAGGTATTTGCAAATTCAATCAGAGAAGTAGCAGAAAGAGAAAGACTTAGTGAATTTTGTTTTGAATGATCAGTGTTAAGATCGAAATACTTCATATTTTATGAATAAACATTGCAGAAATTGACTGACACCGTTATTAATTAAAATTAGTATTGACAAATAAATACTTTTACCATTTTATAAAATTAATTGATAATGATCAAAATCATCTGAAAAACCCTTTGCTGAAAATTTGTTAATATCAATAAAACATTGATATCATTCATAGTAAAAATAAATTCCTAATGTCATTATTATTATTGTTATGTAGTTGTATTGGAATAATTAATTTCCCTGCTCTATATATGTACACCCTTATAATTAATGTTTATGATTAGCTGCATGTTTGATTGATTATCTTGATTATCTGGGTCCTCGGATTACATCATTGCTTAATATTTATCCCATCGATGCATGTGCTATAGACACACATAGTATAATTAATAAATAATTAATAAATTCGTCACAAATATTGTTATTTTAATCTTCTTAGAATTATTATTATTATTTACTTGTCTTATATTTAATTTATGCTGCTATTGTGGAATCATTGTTTAATACTTTATTATTCTTATAATTTTTCTTAATTGCTTAACTTTAATTACTTTCAAAAACTTTAAAAATGTTTATTTTCTTCTATAGCATTCCTGAATAACAGAATTATGTATCAAACTCTAACATTTGGCTCTAATGATAATTCGAGAAAAACTGATCCCGGAACTGATAATATGCCAAAACAACTTCAGTCTCTCAGTAAAGAAAGTAGATTGAAAATTTATTTTGCTTTGTATAATTTAATTTATGATAATATATGCGTTTGTTAAGTATTTAAATGAAATTTCTTACGGTTATAAGAATAAATCATATAGGGTTTTCTGCAGACTTTTTATATGATTCTGGTAATTTATTTAAAAGTGTAATTTTTTTATAATTTACACTTGGTTTTCTAAAATAGCGTCAGGCTAGAAAGGATTTTTTTCAACTTAAATTAAGTTTTAATAATTTCTAACTTAAATTTACTGTTTTACACATTTGCACTCTTTACAATGCGCCAAATTTGTTTATCATTATGTAAACTTTACATAATGATAAACAAAATTTGCGAATATTCACAAAAGTTCAATTTTATATTGAGTATGTTTTTCTCCAAAAGTTTAAGTTAAAGAGTTTATAGAACTTTTATAGAACTTTTAATAACTCATTAAAATAAAATTCATCTTTATTATTTATTATTTTATGCATTTACTTTTTCGATACATCAGAAAGTACTAAGATTGTGCGCATTAGAGTTTTTGGCCATGATTCTATATTTCTTTATGCCATTTCTTCAAAAAATTACATCGCGTTGTAAATTATAAAAACTTTTAAGGTCTGTTTACGTATAAAAATTAGTAATTACTTCCCAGATTTTAATTAAATTTGTAAATTTCACATTTTGAACAATTCTTTTATTATAAAGGTGAATTTTAATGGAAAAGATTTTGCAAAACAATGGAAGTTATTTGTAATTGTTAGATTTATTAAATAATTGATATTATTAAATAAAATTAATGTTATTAAATAAAATTGATGTCAATTTTATGTTTCACGTCAAAAGTAAACACATCAACAGTTTATACTTAAGATAATGGTAACAATATCATGTTTGATAGATATACAGAATATGTAGATATGAGCCATCCAGCACAGAGCGTTCTGATTGGCTAACGGAAAACGATGACTCATCGTGTAGATGATGAGTCAAGGGTCGCATGTGTGTATCACTCATGATCTTTGTTCTGCAGCAGTTCAAAAAAGTCATGCCAGAGTAAAAGCAAGATTCATGCATATTTTTCAAAATTTTTCTAAATGTTGGGTTATTCTTATTGAAAGTCGGTTCCCTTTGACTCCTCGTGTCCTTTTCGAATCAAATAAGCAAACCCAACACAGAATAAATTTGATTATCTTAAGGTAGGTTATCCAATGGATAATCACCTTTTCTGATAGATAACGCTTGACTTTACTTGGGTTTAGACTCTTTTACTGACCTGACTAGACTACTCATTTGCTTCGACCACTGGCCATTTCGTGTTTTTCCCTTTTTCATTTATACTCCTGCTCAGACTGTTTTAAGACAATGGTCAACAACATTTTCTACATTATTAAATTATTAAAAATAATTACTTCCCACAGACCACCTTAGCCGACATTTATCAACAACGTTTGCTGCATTACTAAATTACCAATTTGGAAATAATTACCTCTCCATAAATCAGTGGCGCCCATTTAATATTGTTTAGGTCAATTTACACCTTTATATTATTCCGTCTACACGCCTGGTTTTTCTCATCTCTCGGGTTTCCCATTGACTCGGAGTTCCCATTAGTAATTAATTTTTTTAATAAATTTCTTTTTTGTCTTGTATTATTTTCTAGGGACCCCTCACTAAATTTTTATTATTATTTCTTGACTCGTCTCTCAATTTGGCGTTCAACCATACCACACTTTCGAATTTTTGTAATTTTTTTAATTAATTTTGCACTTTTATCATTTTGGTGTTTTATTGATTTCACTGTGCTTTTTTCGTAATACCTCAACATTTTTGTCTCTATTTTTTCTTTTTTCAGCCAGAGTATTACTGGCATTCCAGGAACCATTTTCATCTAGTCATGGTGAAATCTCATTTTTAAGAATCTAAACATTAATGTTTAAAACTATAATTTATAACATTGTACATGCAAAGACCAATGAAAGTATCTTTCATAATGTTTATTCGATAATTGAAGAATAATCTTCATATATATGAATGCTACAATAACCCGGGATCACTTTATATTTTCGAATCAAAAGAAAAATATTCCCTTGTATGCATTTTCTTTTGCCGCTAGAGTTTTTCTTGTAAAAACCCATGAAAAATCAACAGGGAATCTTATGTACGCATTCATAGCTTCATCCACGAGAAATTGGATGTTCGTAATTAATCCACAGTAGTGGGATGTGTCACATCCAGCACATGTCACATCCAGCACAGTACCCCCTCCCCCTCCCCCCCTGCTGAGAGAAAGTTTTTCTAAGTCCAAAAGTACAAAAAATTTTTAAGATAAGGACAATGACTCATTCAAGGTCATTGGATGACTCATCATATTTTTTCAAGGTCATTTAAACAAATACCATAATCATTCAAGGTCATTGGATGACTCATCATATTTTTTCAAGGTCATTTAAACAAAGACCATGACTCATTCAAGGTCATCAGATGACTCGTCATATTTTTTCAAGGTCATTTAAACAAAGACCGTGACTTATTCAAGGTCATTGGATGACTCATCATATTTTATAATATTTATTTTTAATTTTATTTATTTTTATTTAATATACTTTAATTGTTTTTTTTAATCAAGTCAATTATTTAAACATTTTTTGATATTATTATTATTTTGGAATTTAAATTATTATGTTGTCAATAGTTACAATTGAATAAATAATATGAAATAAAGTTAACAATTGGATAATATTTATTTATTACCATAAATTTATAAAAAGATTATTCAAAATATTTTTAGTTTGTCAAAAAGTTTTATTTGATTATAAATTTTAAACTAAATCAAATATTCTATTTACAAATCAATAAAAATTATTTTAACTAAATTTCAAATATAATTTTAAATAATAGAATAATTTAAGAATTCAAAATAATAATAATATCAAAAAATGTTTATTATTTATAAAAGTAAATTATTTCTAAAAGTAAAACATACATCAATTTTCTGAATTTATTTAATATTACAAAAACTAAATGTTTCTTATAATCGTAATACCAAATTATTCATCTATTCAATGTATTGTTTACTACATTCATTTATTTGTTAGACTTTCTACTACGTTCTTCCTACTTGTCAGATCCACCAGTATTTATAGTATTAAATTTGCTGGTTTTGTTTTGAATTTACTATTGTAAGAGACTTAAATTTGATTTCTAATATCTCAGTGTTTGATGTATATTCGCCGGATTAGTATACGCGCGCGCGGTTATTGTTTTTAATAACTATTTCTCCGTCCATAAGTGTCCATCAAAATATATATATCCCTATTTAAATATAATTAACCGACAAAATCTACTCAATTGTTAAAAAGTTTTAATTGAATATAATAGTAATTCATCCACTCTTAAAGTACAATTCATTTTCAGTGAATATTTTCATCTTTTAAGTATATTTGTTGATCAGTGAATAATTCAGACTCCGTTTAAAGTATTTCCCAATATTTAATTGATATTTCATCTCATTATTGAGAAATTTACCGTCTAATTTATTATAAGCAATTCTCGATTCACTGAATATTTGTTAACTTCAATTCATATTTTCTCACTTTAATGATTGCTTTCCTCTTTAATGAATATTTTCTCTCTTCAATTAATGTTTTCTTTATTCAATGAATGTTTTTTCCTCTTCAACGAATATTTTTCTCTTCAATGAATATTTTCCCCTTTGATGTATATTTTCTCCATTCAAAGTATATTACCTTTGTAAGTGTTTAATATAGCAATTGATATTTCATCTATTTAGTAGATATCTTTAACTATCCCACTTTTTTCAGTAATTTCACCGATTTTAGTCACTTAATGTACTCTCTCACCAATATTACTTCTTCACTGAAAATTTGTATTCGACAAAAATAAAATAATTTTAGGCTATGTAAATCAATTAGAGCTTTTAGGGAAATTTTATGATAATTTAAGTGATATCTAGTTTTACGATGTATTTATTTTAGTAAATTTTAATCATCTTTGTGAATTTATGGTTTTCTTTTGAATTTTAATGGATTTAGGGTTTGATTATGTTTTAAATGAAATTATTGAAGAAATTAGGGTAAATCTATAATTTTAGACACTTAATTTCTTGAAAATTTATTAGATTTGACTTGATTTTAGGATTATTTTAAATAAAAGTTAAATTTAGGATCAAAATATTTATGAAACATCTATTTAAGATAATTATTTAAGAATTAGAATCAAATTTGACTGATAGATTTAATGATATTTTAATTATAATTTTATGTTCTATTTAAATAGTTGATTAAATCAGTTAATTTTTAAAAATATTTTAGTGAAACCTAAGATTTTAATTGATTTTACAGTGTAAAAAATGGGGTCAATAATTACTTTCATTTTCAATTTTATTGATTTCATGGATATCAATCACAAAAGTAGTATAATTTAGAGATTTTTAAGACAAGCTCAGTGTGGTTATCAGTATACTTATGAAAATCATTGATATATCTCTATGGGTTGACTGGTAATTTTTATTGAATTTATACTTGATTTACTGATTAATTTTAATTATTTGAGCAACATGATATATATTTTACAATAATTTAATTTATGTCGGAAACAGACTTTATTCGATTTTAGTCATTTTTGATGAATTTTTTATTTGATAGAATTTTTTGCCAGAATCAAATTGTGGTGATTTTCAACGGAAAATGTTGGGTATCGATAACAATTTCGTAATACTAAAGAAAATTTATTTTTATTGGTAAAATTCAGATTTTTATGATAATTTTAAGTGGGAATTTGATTGGTTGAATACATATAGTAAATATGATCCGAATGATGGATTTTTAAGGATCTTATTCGGTTAAATATAGATTTCTACAGAAATTTTACCTTGTACTTTTTTTTTACAAAAAATATGTATATTGTTGGTGCAGTGAGGAAAATTGTCATTTCAAGGGAAATTATTGATTAAGAGGAAATTTTATGATATTTTAAGGAAATAATCGATTAAGAACAAGTTTGTTGCCATTTTTAAGGGTATTGAGTTGGTTGAATATCTGTGTTCAAAGGGTAAATATTTTCTAAATGGAGAATATAGAGGAGGAATTTATAATATTTTTAGGGGGGATTTGTTCAAATAGATATTAATATGTGTGTAAATCTTTTGAGAGAGTGAGAATATTGTCATTTAAAGAGAAATGATTAGTTAAGAAGAAAATTTATGATCTTTTAAGGGGGAAAGGATTGGTCACGAGATGAATTCTATTTTAAGGGGATTTCAAGAAATTTATTCGGTTGAATATCGATATAAGTCGGTGATTTTTTATGAAAATAATGAATATAGCTTGTATTAATGTCATTTAAAGAGAATTGATTGGTTGAGAGTAAATTTTATTTTATTTTAGTGAGAAACAATTGGCTAAGAAGAAAATTTATAATCTTTTAAAGGGAAATAATCGATTAAGAACAGATTTGTTGATATTTTTAAGGTACTGAGTCGGTTAAATATCGTTATTTAAAGGGTGATTTCTATAAAAAATAATGAATCTATATAGTTGGTAGGGTAGGGGTAAGTGTTATTTGATGGGAAATGATTGGTCTAGAGTGGAATTTACTTTAGTGAGAAATAGTCAATTAACAAGTTTGTTGTCATTTTTAAGGGGGTTGGGTTGGTTAAATATTGTTATTTAAAGGGTAAATATTATCTAAATTGGTATTTTTATGATTTTTTTTATGAAAAATATTGAATATGGCTGGAAATATTGTTATTTGATGGAAAATGATTGGTCAAGAGAGGAATTTATAATATTTTTAAAGAAATTTACTGGAATGAATATTGGTATTCAAAAGGTAAATATTATCTACTTGATAGGCTTTTATAAAAATTATGAATATAGTTAGTATAATGGAGTGAAAAATGACATTTGAAGAGGAATGATTGGTTGAGAGTCGAATTTATAGTATTTTTTTTTAAAAAGTGGATTGAGTTGGTTGAATTTATAAAATACTTAGGAAAATTGTTACTTTTTTCATTGATTTAAGGTTAATCAGAATATATCGATAAGATTTTAGTTCTAAGAAATTGATTGATTCATGTAACTATTTGTATACAAGTATTTATTTTATTATTATTATATTTGTAATTAAATTAAAAACTAAAATTGACTAGTATTTAAAAATATTTGGTTACCTATTATTTATGTTTTTATTGACAATTTTCTGAATAATTTAAATATTTACGATTATTTCCAGGAATGAAGAGAAATTGTACGATTAAAAACTATGAGCTGTTGATAAAATACATTAATTTTTATTCAACAAGTACCTAGAACAATTACCTAACAATCTTAAAATTTTAAAAAATCTAACAAATTTTTTCAATTATTTTACAACTTAGTTAATTTAATTAACTGATAAGTACTAGTTTCTTTACGATTTGCTACTGTGTTGAAACTATTTTTTTAAAATTCTTATTCAAAGTACTAACAAATTTTATTAAAGATCTATCAAGACTTGTCAAAAATTATAAAACTTTGGTAATTTTAATAAGTATTACTCAATAACTACTATTTTCTTACCAATTTGCTGAAGGTCTTATTTTAAAATTTCTTCAAAATAACAACATTATTTACAAATTAATCAGTTTTATCTCAAATTTAACAACTTTCTCACAACTTTAATCAAATTCTAATCCCATGATAATCATAAATTACGTGTATTTTCTTAAAAATTGTCCATAGTTTTTCTTATATCGGTAACACAAACACACATATTTCAATCAAAAAACACGTGTGTATCATAAATTATATACATTTTCTTAACAATCTCAAACTTTACATAAATATTGAACTATTTTTATGATTTAACACATACACATTATTAGCCATAAAATAAATATTTCATAAATTGTTGAAAAATTACACATATTTTCATTAAAGTTTTTCCATAAACACTGTAACATATCGATGGTTTAACACACACATTTGAGCCATAATTAGTTTTGGTATTTATTTGCACATATTTTCTTAAAAATATAGAATTTTTCTTTAACTTTTTACAAACATTTACAATTGTTCTATCCCTGTATACTATGAACCACAATTGAACAAACTTTTTCTATTCAATATTAATTTTATATACTTTGTTGAAAATTTATATAAAATAATAATGAAAATTATAATTAATAAAAACTTGTAATATTAATAATAATAAAAATAATAATAATAATAGAATAAAAATTAAAAAACATTAAAACACTACTTATGAGATAATAATAATAATAATAATAATAATAATAATAATAATAATAATAATAATAATAATAATAATAATAATAATAATAATAATAATAATAATAATATTAATAATAATAACAATAACAATAATAAAAATAATTATAATAATAATAAAAATTAAAAAACACTACTTAAAAAAAATAATAAGTAGTATATTAAAATTAAAAATGTTTAAAAATACTATGACCTTGACCTCCATTTAAATGACCTTGAAAAAAAATATATTATGAGTCATCCAATGACCTTGACAATAATAATATTAAGAAGAAAAAATAATAATAAGAAAAATAAATAATCATACTAATTAATCATATTATTAATCATATTAATAATAAAAATAATAATACTAATAATAACAATTATAATAATAATAATAAAAAAAAATAATAAAATTATTTCCTTATAAGGAAAGTTTTATGTAGTTGTTTTGTTTTTATTATACATTAATAATAATAATAATATTAATAATAATAAAACGTGAACTTATAATAATAATAATAATAATAATAATAATAATAATAATAATAATAATAATAATAATAATAACAATAACAATAATAAAAATAATTATAATAATAATAATAATTATATTAATGATAATAATAATAATTATAATAATAATATTAATATTAATAATGATAATAAAAATAATAATAACAATAATAATAATAAAAATAATAAAATAATTATAAAAAATATTAATAATAAAAGTAATAATAATAATAAAATAATTTTAAAAAATATTAATAATAAAAATAATAATATTAATCATAATAATAATCATAATAATTATAATAACAACAGTAATAATAATAATAATAATAATAATAATAATAACAATAATAATAACAATAACAATAACAATAATAATAATAATATAATTTAAAAATAAAATAATAAAATAATTGACTTTATTAAAACAAACAATTTAAATTTAATAATAATATAATTTAAAAGTAAAATAATAAAATAATTGACTTGATTAAAACAAACAATTAAATTTAATAATAATATAATTTAAAAATAAAATAATAAAATAATTGACTTGATTAATAAAAACAATTAAAGTATATTAAATAAAAATAAATAAAATTAAAAATATATATTATAAAATTTGATGAGTCATCCAATGACCTTGAATGAGCCATGGTCTTTGTTTAAATGACCTTGAAAAAATATGATGAGTCACCCAATGACCTTGAATGAGTCATGATCTTTGTTTCAATGACCTTGAAAGTGTTTGATGAGTCATCCAATGACCTTGAATGAGTCATTGTCCTTGTCTTAAAAATTTTTTGTACTTTTGGACTTAGAAAAATTTTCTTTCAGCAGGTGGGGTGGGGGTACTGTGCTGGATGTGACATGTGCTGGATGTGACACATCCCACTACTATCCACCTTTTCGTCGGTTATTACTCTATTTAAAATATCGATTAATTGTCGGTTTATTTTAAAATATTCAGTTTATTTATGTGTTTATATACCGTTTAAACCAGTGCATGCAACTAATTGGTCGGTCTATAAAATAATAATATTAATAATAATAATTTATTTTCAAAATTTTAAAATATCTTATAAAATGACCCTTACACACATGCTTTGGGGTAGAAAATATACGACGTACAAAGGAAAATGTATTACTAGTGCAAGTATTACTAAGAAATTTAAAAAGTGCCTGTGTAAGTTTTTGAAATAATAATAATGATAAGTTATTAAAAAACTATGAAAGATCTTTTAAAATGGCCCTTACACACATAAACTAGTTATAAAAAAATTTGGCTTATGGTTGGGGTTCTCCGACTTTATTTGAAAATGTATGAGTCATAAAATATTTTCTCTGGTGAGGGTATATTTCTTAGTTTTGAAATCAAAAATTTACTAAAAATATGTATGACTCATGCTTATACCCTGACACATTATACCGTCTTTGAACCGCTGTAGAACAAAGACCATGAGTCATAAATACACACGCGAAGAAAACCGTGACCCTTGACTCACCATCTACACGATGAACCATCACTCGATGAATCATCGTTTTCCATGCAGAACGCTCCGTGCTGGGTGGCTACCTACTATAGAGTGTATAGAAATAAGGTGGTACTGAGTTATTGATGTATGCAGTATTCATCAAAACAAGTATAACATTCAATATAACATTGGTCTGAAAATCCTTCCTTAAAATTGATATCCCACAAAGTTTGAAGATACAAATACTATTAGGAAATATATTAATATTCATTTTACCTATAGAAGATTTTCGATGTGTAATACACAATACACCATACTTCATCATTAAAGATCGTCAATTCTTTCATATTTTTTGACAACAGTTTCAATTTCTGTGTCTCAATTCATAGTATCGACTGATGTGTTGGGTATCATTCTAAGCAACTGTCCCACAAAAGAATCTAACGAACTTAAATTCATGTCCGCACGTCCTATCAATTTTCTTTTAAAATTTTTTTATTAAATATTCTTGAACACTTTAGAAAATGGATATGAACCACGTATGTTGTAAATGGGTATTGCAATATCTTCCATGAATTAAGGCAAATTTTGAGCATATTGTTGGGCCATAACACAAACGGCCTTGTAAATGTTTAAATGAATCGGTAACACACATGCAAATTCAAATTCAAACCTAATAAAACATCAACTAAACCCTATCAAATATGAGAAAAAGATAATAAAATATAAAATAATAAACATAAAAATAAAATTAAAATAATAACAAAATGCACCAAGATCCGCACGAATTAAATATAAACATAACACGAAAACCCAATGATTTTGACCAAAATTTGACAATCTATTAAAAAATACCAAATTTCATGAAAATGAAATAAAAATCAAATAATTGGAATTAGAAATAATTCAATTAAAAATCTAAAGAAAAATAATAAAAATTAAGATTAGAATACACTAGAAAAATCCAAGGTCAAAATTTGTTTTACTAAATCAAAAAGAACACGCAAGGTTAGGGACAAAAATAGGTATATATACCGATGCATTTTCACATAATTTTTAATCGTTTTTTGAAATCATTAAACAGTTTTTGAAAATCTATTTTCTACGTAAGTGAGAGTTTTATTTGGAACTCTCTCCACGTCACACTCTCGCAACCTCGACGGAGCTCTACTTGGGTGTTAGCGTGGGGAGAGCGATATATTATAATGTTTTTGAATTTATGGATTGGATCATGTTGGTAATTTCTTTTTGATTTTAATAAACCATTCATAATATTTAATTTCTATTTTTACTTAAAATTTGTCGAAATTTTTCCGGCCCACAGCCAAAGACACACCGCAAGATAGTAAAATCAACATGTTATTCAGATTCGTGTAAGTGCGTGGAATATCGAAGATGATCTGTGCCCGTGAAGACCCGGCGTGCGGAACGCAGGGATCAGAACGTCAATATTTTCCCGTATAGAAGAAAGGAGAAGTAAGGAAGGGATCTTTTGGCTACTTCCTCGTTTCTCGATTTCTGTAAATTCGACCTAAATTAATCTACACACGGCTCAAAATCACCACACCGAGTAGTCCAGTGGGCACTCACTAAATATAATATGAACACAATGCGCCTAGGATCAATTCAGGGCAGGTGACGGGGAGTTAAAAAAAAAAACGAAATCGTTGTTATAAATAAGAAATCCTTTGGGATTCTAAATGTAAATAAATGACTTTAAACTTCGGTATAATAAATGCATAGGGTACTGTTAGACTATCTCGTAATAGCTCCAACTGACGATAAATGAATCCTACTAACGGGGTTACGATAGATCAAAGACGCTCGTCATTGTTCGGAATTCGATAAGCGTATTATGGGAAACTAAATCAAGGGAAGGTTGATTTTTTCATTGCATTAATACCAGGGCCGTGCCTGACCGGCGTTCATTACGTGCGCCGCACGCAGGCAGCCAAATTCAAAGCCGGCCTGACGACCAGAAAAACAAAAAAAATGAAAAGCAAAATAACAATGTTAATATATAGTCATATATAATCGTGGAAATAGACAAATAGTTGATTGAAGTGTCATTGATATTTTTTTATTGATATTTTATTTTATTATTGATATTTTTAAATATTTTATTAAAAGGCCTAAGAATGACTGGAAGAAAAACGAAAAGATTGTCTGGAGCACATTATAAAAGAAAAAGAGTAGAAAAACAACGTGTTACTAAAAAAATCTTTGGTTCACTAACCAAATATTTGGAAAACCATACAGAAATACAAAATGCTTGCAGTAGCCAAGCAAATCCAAGCAGAGAATTTTTTTCGAATGAAAATGTATTATCTGCCGAAAAAACAAATGATAATGACAATATTGGTAGTAATGATGAAATAACAGATATTGCAGCTCCAAATATCGACGATATCACTGAAATTAATGAAGAATATTTTGATATGTGTATAGAACTAAATGATCCAGCTTGCTGGCCTTTGGCACTTACCGATAAAGTGCTGGATATTTTAATTGAAAAAGGCCCAGTTCAAAATATACAATCTACATATCCACTAAATGAATTTGGAAGATCATTTTCAAAGGTTTATTTCTATTGAAAACTGCCAAATGGGGAAAAGTTTAATCGTGAGTGGTTAATCTATTCTCCAAAAAATGATGCCACATTTTGCTTCTGTTGTAAATTATTTGGCAAACAGGAAATAAAGTTAGTTAATGAAGGCTTCAACGATTGGCAACACATATCCGACAACTTATCTCGTCACGAAAAAACAACGCTGCACATCGAAAATTGCACCTGTTGGAAAAAATTGGAATTAAATTTAAAAAGAAAAACCACAATTGATAAGAATATGCAACGGTATTATGACGCCGAGAAAAAACGATGGTGTCAAATTGTCAAACGCATGATATCTGTGGTGCAATTTCTAGCAGGACAGTGTTTAGCTTTTAGAGGTTCTTCCGGCAAATTGTACGAAAAAAATAATGGAAATTTCCTGAAAGCAATTGAAATGATAGGAAAATTTGATGATATAATGGCAGACCACATAAAACGCATACACGAACCAAACGCCCCCAAAGAACCGCATGCCACATTACCTGGGAAATCGCTTTCAAAAATGAAATAATCGCTATCCTTGCAACCCAAATTCAAAAATATATATTAACATCAATAAAAGAGGCAAAATATTTTTCTGTCATTTTGGACTGTACGCCGGACACTGGACATGTCGAGCAAATTACAATGGTTATTAGGTATGTACATATTAAAAATTATGAAGTTGAAGTAAGAGAAAATTTCATTGGCTTTTACCAAGCTAAAAAATGTACTGGAGAATCTTTTTACGACTTCTTAATTCAAAAGTTAAACAATCTTGAATTAAATATTAGCGATATGAGGGGCCAGGGATACGATAATGGGTCTAACATGTCCGGAAAACATAGAGGATTACAAAAACGAATTTTGGACAATTATCCCCGAGCTCTGTTCATGCCATGCAACGCGCATACATTAAATTTGGCCATTAATGACGCAGCTAATGTTTCGTTTTCAACGGTGGATTTTTTCAGTAATGTATCTGCAATATACAACTTTTTCAGTGCTTCACCATTTAGATGGCAAGTTTTAAAGAAAAATGTAAAATCTTTAACATTAAAACAAGTTAGTGAAACTCGATGGGAAGCAAGAATTAAAGCGATTAGACCACTGCGAAATGAATTAGGTGAAATTTATGACAGCTTTATAGAAATAGCTGAGGAATCTTCAATGCCAACAGTTCGACATGAAGCTGAATGTTTGGCAATGAAACTTAAATCTTATAAATTTATTTCTTCAATAATAATATGGTACGAAATCTTGGAAAAGGTAGATTTTATTAGCAAAATGATGCAGAAAGTTTCTTGGAATATCAGTTCGTGCGCTGAATCAATTAAGGAAGTTTTGAAATTTTTTAAAAGCATTAGAAATGACGAAAGTTTCGAAAATTATTTGCAGATTTCTAATGAACTTTGTGTAGCACTTGAAACTGAACCGGATTTTCCTGCCGAAATTAGTGTACGTAGCCGACATCACCGAAAACAATTTAGCTATGAAAGAGATGAAGATATTCAATTTACTCCAAAAGAACATTTTCAAATTAGTTTTTTCTATGTAATACTCGATACGGCTATTTCATCTCTTACCACCCGTTTTGAAACTTTGTCAGGTTTCGAACGTTGTTTTGGATTTCTATACAAATTTATTGATATGGAACATGAGGAAATAAAAAAAAGTTGTTTCGATCTCCATAATAAATTTAAAGATGGCGAATCTTGTGATATTAGTGGCGTAGAATTATATCAAGAGTTAGTTTCTTTAAAAATTATCATAAAAGACAGAAAGCAGCCCGAAGAACTCATAAAGTTTTTATACAAATACAACTTAGAGACTTCTTTCCCAAATGTCGCCACAAGTTTAAAACTATTACTGACAGTTCCAGTATCTGTTGCATCTGGAGAGCGAAGTTTTTCAAAATTAAAAATAATCAAAAACCATCTGAGAACTTCAATGACTCAAGAGCGTCTCAGTAATATATCAATTATTGCAATTGAAAGTGAAATTGCTGATTCCACAAATATTGAAGGTGCGGTTGAAGAATTTGCCTCTAAAAAATCGCGTAGAGTAAATTTTTGATTGTAATATTATAGATTTATAGGCGTGTCAAAATATATTAACGTTTTATATTCAATGGTTATATTTACATTAGATATATAAGTATAGTAATAAACATTATGAATTAAAATTTGTTCTTTTTCTTTGATTTTGATGTTATATCAAAGGGCGGCCGTGCATACCAGCACGCAGGCTGGGAGTTGAGATAATAGAGGGGATAGTTGTATTTGGAGTGAGAAAGACGCGAGTTTTCTAGTAGGAGAAGTCTACTCAGCGACGATCATCTGAAATTAACGTGTAAATAAGCTAGCAAAATAAAGTAAGATTTTACCACATAAGGCAATCCAAAACCTGGTCACGGAATGTAAATAGAAACTATCGATTCCACCACCATTGACATACCAACACAGTGCACACACGCCACGTCATATCCAAAGAGACGAGAGAAATCGATAACGGTGGTTGTGTCGACCGTGCAAATCTAACCAACCTGCATAGGACACACCCATAGAGAGCACTATTAATACCGCGTGACTAGAATTTTCGAATATTCATCATGACTTCCCAACGAATTAAATATGATAAAGAAGCACCGTCTAGAATGCCCGGTGAAGGGATATCGATGGGCATAGCAGGTAAAAGACGTAATTTTATTATTACATGATTTCCTTTTTGATTAATTCTAACTAACATTGACTAATTTGAAAAGCTAACCAGCAATAGATTTAACTAAAATTCTTTAGGTAGGATAATAATTCAGGTTTTGGTAAGGATATTTCATAATTTGAACAACGATTACAATTTAGATATGAAAATTTGCACAATTAGCTTCGGTAAACCTACAATATATTAAGCCAATAAATGAAAACAGATACGATACCTTACTCAGTACCTCCTGAATGACTTAATTTCTGTATTAATCCCGTAAACCAGGCCCATATACTTTGCCGAAATTACTAACTTCATCTGTCGGGTAAATAAACTATAGACCCTGTTGCGTAGATTAATCAATCCATATTTTATTCTTTCCATTACTTAAACGAAGAAATGAGTCTGAAATACCATGAGTAATACGAACCACTAAACGAAAATGCGAATTATGAACCGGGTAGGCATGTCCCTAAAACCAAATAAGTAATGTAAACAATAAATATAAGTAGATATAAGTAGAGTATTTAAACAATAGAAATATAGATTTTGCAATTAGTTTATCACATTTCATACGAAAGGAAATATGAGCTCCAGTCTACGAAAATTTTAGTAGTTATATTTTTTTTTATTTTATTGTTCTCGATATAAATACGATTTAAAATTACTAGAATAAATAAGTCGAACTGTTAATGTAATAAATACATAGATATATATATATATTATTAATATTTTTTTTGTTGTTTTTACTTGGAATCATTTTCTTGATATTAAAAGTAAGCTGTATTGATCACAATTTTATCCAGGAAAATCCGGGCCGATGGTCTATGTTTCTACCCATGTTGCCGATCGATGGAGGCAAGCGTGGAGACTTTTCAGCCAGGATAGGTGCCCCGAGCTCCAACAATCCGGACCCCGACTGGCTGAAGGACGATCGGAGGGAGGTAATGATACTTCTGAGTTAGCTGAACAACCATGGGAGGAGTGGATTCCGGCTTGGAAGATCCAAGAACATGCTCGCAATCTCCTTGGTCTCCTCGAAAGCCACCAGCGAGAAGTAGACGTACAAGTGGTCCGGGCTCGCCAATACTTGGCGAACATCGAAGAGGACATCTCGGCCAGCCGGATCGCCAACGTCTACCACCACCCACCTCAAGGCAAGGCCCCACGAAATTATACTGGCGGGAGACCCAACAACCACCAGGAGGACTCCAACAGGCCCAGAGTCACTCGGGTTCGCAACACAAAGCGACCCGTAATGATATCCACCAGCTGTTCCCCGGAGGAATGGGTGGAGAGGGGGTTCACCGACTCCTGAACCGACACTCCATGGTAGAGACACTCAAATCTGACTTAACATCGTCAACTTGGTCAAAATTTTCTTAAATAAATAGCTTGTTATTTTAGATGACTATTTTATTTGCGTGATTGCTTTAATAGGAGAATTTTCTTATGTTTAATAAAATGCCTACTAAATAATTTTTAAGTCAATAACTAATCCTTGAAATGTCTTTAATTATAGCAATGGAACCCATTCAAATTCTGCAGAAAGAGCTGGCCCGTGCCCAGCAAGCCAACAAAGCGCTGTATGAACAAATTATCCAACTCACTCGAGAAATGCATCAAATAAAAACCACCTGGGTGGACCCGTCTAAGGTCAAGCCCCTACGCCACAGGCTCACCGCTGCTCAAAAGGGCTGGGCCGATGAGAAGCAAATGAACCAAAATCTCCGAACGCAGATACGGGGATTGGAGGTCGCCCTGTCCGCCAGCCAGGAAGGTGTGGCCGTAACATACCCCCTTGCTTTCGCACCATCTCAAGTGGCCTATCGTGAATCAGTAACCAAACCATCAACGGCCATAACTCCAACACCAGTCCCAACCAATAGCTATAGGCCGGGACGAAGGGAGCGGGCCAGGCGGAGAGCCGCTCGGTTATCGGATAAAGCTCATTTGACTTAAACTTGTTTACTTTATACATTATACATATTTGATTATGAATTACATTTTTGGTTATTCGAAACGATGTCTTTTAAGCCTAATAAGTAGTGAAACCCCGCAGTCATTTCATGAGTACTCTTACTCCGTCGAGTAGCCGTTGATTCATTTTTTGGGAGCGTCACCATCGAATCCAGTTTCACTATAATGACTCTGATCTTGAAATCCATTACATATAAGGGACTTCCAAAGCGAGCATAGGTCTTCTAACGACAGCTCGTTGAACTCAAGGGGTTGTCCGAGCAATTACAGCATTAGTAATAACGCTCACTTTTTGCGGACAATCCACCCGCTCGAACACATTTCCAACGTTGCCTGGTGACGGGTGCCGAGTGGTAATTAGGAAATATTTATATGGTGTTACCGGGGCAACTATAGGAAGATTCAAACCAATAAATAACAATACCCAGTAACCCACCAATATGTTTGTAAAAAAATTCCATATGCGGGGCACATGAGACAATTTATGCCACGCTTATAGAAGTTACTGTAATAATTCTGTAATCTTAATTTAAATGGTTAGTTTATTCAGTAAATATATTATCTGCATTTCAGAAAATAAAATATAAAAACAGTTATTAGTAAATGTTAAATTGAATTTAAACGTGTAATTCAGTTTTATCCATGTTAAAATATTAATGATAATTTTAATATCTGGTTAATGAAAACATGATCATACAACATTCGACTAATCATATATATTCTATTTATCTTAGTTATTACATAGCCATTTAACAAATTCTTACTAATTTTACTAATATTACTTAGATATTTTAGTATTTGTTACAGAATTCGAAGTCAAGTATTCTTAGTCAATTTCTAAATATGTTTAGAAATAATGTTTATATATAGAGACTAGGACAGGATTTTGTGGCCCAGTCTGGACCACAACTAATTTTCAAGGTTTTTTTCAATTAAAAATAATAAATTTTGTGATATTTTTATATTTTATTTTTAAATTTAATAAACCGGATTTAGTTTAGAAAATATCATTCAAAAGCTTAATGGAAAGTTTCAAATAATCCTTCGTATCTTCAAAGCGACAAATTTTTCAATAACGCTTTGATATTTGTTTATTACACTGCGTTTGTTATTTTACTTTTTCGTGAATTAAAAAAACAAATTGAATTAACTTAAATAATTTAGTATGATTTCTCTCTCATTGGATTTACGTGATTATTTTATTGCATGGATTTAAAAATATACCAAAGTTAAAAATATACCAACGGTTATAATTCAATAAACTACGCGCAATTAAAAATTAATAAAAAATTGATTAAAAATTAATAAGCATTTATTTAAAAAGCGTATATTCTTGAAGTATTCTTATACATTGATTAAACCAATCACTTCGCATGGTCGTTTTAAAGACAGAAACTTTAAACAACTTTAATATTTCATTGATGTTCCCGATATTTGTTCCTTTTTTTCTCAAATATCTTTTCATAATACTCCAAAAGCCTTCAACTGTCTGGGTATTAGCTCCAGTAACAGGATCTAGATAAAACATACTATGGTTAACTTTTTGATGGGTATAATCAAAATTTCTTAAAATGGAAACCAAACCTCTATAACAACGCCATTCGTCCGTGACAATGGTAGTTCCTGGTCGTACTCTGCGCCTTTTAACGTGGAACAAGAACCTCCTTGACCTATGCTCGACTTGCCAACAAAATATTCATTTACATTTCCTTTCACAACACCTCCTATAACCCATTTTTGGTTTCTTAAACTTCTGCCACTCCTGTATTTTATTTTCGCTAGCAAGCACTCATCGATCTCTACTGTTGTGCCTGGTCCACCGATCATGTTACTTTCGTTTAAATTAATATAATGAAAAAATAAATCGTTAAATTTTTTGTACCAACATCTAATTGTACTACAGTTTTTCGTTATGTCTAATGCAACAAAAACTGCGGACACATCTTTTCTCCATTCGTTTAACGTATAAAAAACTTCATGTAAGCTCAATTTTGCATGCCAAAATATTGTTCTATTTAATATTGATTTCGAAGTATTGCATCGAATAAAATTTCTCGTATTGAAACAACGATAAACTGTGGCAACTTTTTTTGACTTCTGCACGTATCTGTTACACTTATAGCATACAGGAACAAATAAAATTGAATTTTCAATCAAAAAATTGACAATCCAATTGTCATTTAGCGATTTATAAAGAAATGTTGTTAAATTCAAACTATTATTTAATTATCAATTTCTTATCAATTTTTTAATTGTGCATAGTTTATTGCATTTTAGCCAATACAACTTGAAAACTAGTTTAAATTATATTGAAAAAGCTGTTAAATTTGATAACATTTAAAACGAATTATTTTTTTGAAATCATTTTATAATAAAATATGAATATAAATCCATGATTTAAGAAACACGGTATATTATGCCATTCTCTTAACAAAATGTTATAAACAGTGACCGCAATCACAAAATTATGGGTTTGTGCTCAAACAGGAATTTTTCAATCGCTAATATTTTCAAACAGATTGTTTATGCTTATAACAAGTTATTTCAGGCTATATCGATAAATTTTGTAAAATATTTGATAGCGATTTAATCATGAAAATATCATGGTAAATTTAATAATATTCAATTTATTATTTTAGTAATATATATAGTATAAATTTAAAATATCCTAAAATCTCACATATAAGCTAAGTTGATTTTTTCAGCAAAAAATATGTGGTGTGGTTTGTATACGAGATATCGCATATAAGCCAATTTTTATGTAAACCGTGGCTTATATTCTAGATTTTATCATCCAGTAAATAATGAAATATAGTTTTTATATTTATTTAATTTGATTTTAGATTAAGTATTTTAACATATTCATTTAAACTATGGTAATGATTTTACTTAATTGTCTTTAGTTCCAAATTGTTTGTATTTATATCAACTTTGCACACAATCATCAGCGTGTTTACAACGATATATGGAGATCGAGAAACACTGCAGTATTTGCCAAAATTATACAGCATGTCTTGAAGCAACTCGCTCATTTTATTCGAAACCAGATACTATAAGCCTCA
Organism: Schmidtea mediterranea; assembly: GCA_022537955.1. NCBI lineage: Eukaryota > Metazoa > Platyhelminthes > Tricladida > Dugesiidae > Schmidtea > Schmidtea mediterranea. Next base: position 188,411,218 of record CM039679.1, on the reverse strand, counting down.
ATTCCATTAGGTGTCAATGCAATCACTCTTCCTTTAATGACCCTTGTCATCGTCAACAGCAAATGTTTCAGCCTTTTTGTATTAAAAAAGGTCAACGCCCAATTATTAACTGTCTTATACTAATGCAAGCTTGCCTGAATAATACCTCGTGTTTGTAAGTAGATTAACTTTTTTTTGTATTTTCAAAATACTTAATTTTTCTTTTAATTTCAAAATATAATAACAATAAAAATAATATAGTGTATTTAGAGCTAATATGAATGTTAATTTATTACCCAGTCCTTGTTAAATCTTTTCACATATTGCATATTTATTCATATTATTTACATTAATTATTTTATTATCATCCATATTCATTACATTCATACCATCACATCAAGTAATTAGAGCATCATCAAAATTGTTTAACATATATCAACGTTTATTTTAGCATAGATTGTTCTTTAGGGTATCTGTAATCTGTCTCATTTCCATATATCATCAGTGATCTTTCATCTTCGTTCTTTTTTATTGTTTTTCCGTTTTTCAATCTTTTTTGAAATCTAGAATGTTGTCCATTGTATTGTTTCGTTTATGTATTGTTCTGTTTTTTTCTATATTTGTAAATATGTTCCTGGTTATCAATCAATTCCAACTGTTTCGATGTATGTAACAATTTGATATATGAGTAAATATTTTCTATTTTTCGAATTTATGATTGTTAAAGACTTTTGAGACATAATATTTATTATCTAAAAACAAGTGACTAACTCCCAGGAGGAAATTATTATATTGTAAGTATCTTGAGCAGGATACACACATGCATACATAAATCACATAAATCACACCTTTGACAAACATGACATAACCTTCAGTCATACAAATTCAACATACACATACAAACATATTATATAATTTAGAATATCTATTTTTTACTGTTATCCTACAATCATGACGTTTTATCATCCATAGTAACTTTTATTTTCTTTTGCGAAAATGACGATTCACACATGTTGAACCAAAACATGAGTATAAAATTTTGGAAATTATCTTGTGATAAATATTTTTAAAATTTCTTTTCTGAAGATATTTCTTTAATATAAATATCATTTTTTTATCTCTACTTTAATTATAAGATTATCCATATCAAAAATATTTGAAAGCTTTTCTGCAATTGTTTTTCTATCAAAAATAAAAATTATGAATAAAATTTAAAAATCTTGGAAATGATTGTCAATTTCTTCAATGTCGTTCTAAATTTCCTGTCTTTCGTAACAAAACACTTTTATTACAAATAAAACAGAAACAATCATGCTCCCATTCTTCATAATAGTGATAGGTTTTTATTTCTTTAGTTTAAAAATGAGGTAAAAATATGAGATGGATTAATGTATACTAATAAGAAAATTAGTAAAAATATTCAAAACTGAGCTGAAGTTGGAGGATACTTAATTTCGCCAACTGTTCCTATTTAGTATTTGTGAAGTTCCACTTTCTCAAAGTTGGTCACTTATTTAAATAAATAAAAATAACTTGGATATAAAGATGTATTGATTTAAATAAAATGTTTTATACAAACAAATCAATTTACCTTCACCAAAAACTTAATAGAAATTTTTTATTGTAATTTTGTTATTGAATGCAGTTGCCCAAGCTAGGCTGGTACTGATTTTTTTTAATTTAAACTTTTTGACTGAGAATTATCTGGGTTTATATAGTAAAGTGACTGCATATAAAAATTAGATGAAGATTTATTCCACTGGTGATAATCTAGATAAACTTACGGAGAATATTGAATTCTGCGAAACCAGAATATTTCTGATTGATTCAATTGACTTGTCCAATAACACAATATTTTTCAAATTTTTTATGATGATACTGCTATATTTTCAAAAAAGCTTCCTTGTCGAAGTAATACGCTTGTTTGATAATGACTCCATTTATGATTTAGACATCTCCATTCAAAACCAATCCAACCATAAGAACAAAGTTTTAACTGCACTTCACAATGGCACTTTTTACAGTACATAGTTTCATGAATGAGACCGCTCTTCATAAGAAAATTACAAATATTTTCATTTGACATATTTGATATCTTTTACAATTCAATTTCAAAATTCATATGGTTAAAAATTAATTATTATTATAATTAAACGATTATTTAATGAAATGTAAATATTATATAAATTATATAATATAATGTATAAATATTTAAATATATATATATATGAAATAAAATTAAAGTAAAATAAAAAGTAAATCAAAATTAAAAATTGACTGAGGCTAGTTATGGTGAGGTTTTATGTTAATCTCGAAAATCAACGAGATTACGGTTGTTTAAATTACCACGAAAATAAAGAGTGAAAGGAAAAAGAAAGTTTAAAAGAAATAGAAGGTTTCAAATTTGTGATTTCAAAAAACTTAAAGTTTTAAATGTATGAATTTAATGAAAATAAATATGTTAGAAAAAGGATATTCGTTACTTTGAAGAAAATTAATTATAACGAGAGGTATATTGATCAATATATTACCCCCAGAAGGTAAATGTAATTAATTATTTAGATGATAAGCAAAATGGTAGGAAAGCGTGGTTAAAGGCACGCAACATCGATGATATAAAGAAGATTTCAAGTTCAATATGCGAAGGGGATATTAACATTAAATTTTATAATAACAAGTTGGAACTATTACATTTAAAATAATAAATTTAGAGAGAGTAGTTAGTAGCTCACTGGGATACTTACGTAACACCCCAGGGAGGGTTTAATCGGATTAGATTACATAATTATGTTATTAATCTTGATTGTGTAATTACGCAATTTCGAAATAATTTTTGAACTTTTTTCAAATAAAATTCATATCGTATATTTTCTCAATTTTATTCATATTCCAATAATATCAGTAAAATTAACAAAATACGTATGTTTTCAATATATTCTGATTAACCTCAAATCAATGAAAAAGGGAGCAATTTTCCTAAGTATCTTAAAAATTCAACCAATCGTCTTCCCTAAAAATATTATAAATTCTCCTCTAAACAAATCATTTCCTCCTAAAATAATATAAAATTTATCAATTATTTCTCATTAAGTGATAATATTTACAATGTCCTTTCATAAAATTCACCGGCAAAATCAACCTAATATGTTCATTTAAAAATATCATAAATTCCTATCTTGACCAATCATTTTTCTTCAAATAACAATATTTCCAGTTATATTCAAAGTTTTTCATAAAATTCATAAAAATACCCATTTAGATAATATTTACCCTTTAAATAACAACATTTAATCAACTCAATCTCCTTAAAAAGGACAACAAACTTGTTCTTAATCGATTTTTTTCCATTAAAATAAATTCCACTTTTTACCAATCATTTCTCACCAAATAACACTTCCCCCCCCCCTGTACCAACAATATTCATTATTTTTTATAAAAATCACCTATTAAATATCGAAATTCAACCGACTCAACCATTTAAAATTATCAACAAACCTGTTCTTATTCGATTATTTTCTTTAAAAGATCAATAATTCTCTTCTTAACCAATTATTTCCCCGTAAAATAAAATTTTCTTGTTAATCAATCATTTATCTTTAAATGACAATATTTTCACTCTGCTTTCATAAATTTTAACTACATATTGATTTCTAGGCGAACAAATCCCATTAAAAATATTAAAAAATTCCGCCTCTATATTTTCCATTTTACAAAATATTTACCCTTTAAACACATATTCAACCGAAACGACCCCATTAAAAATGACTACAAACTTGTCATTCGATTATTTCTCTCTAATATATCATAAATTTTCCACTCATTTTCCGCTAAAATAAAATTTACTCTCAACGAATCATTTCCCTTCAAATGACATTTTCGACCCCCGTACCAACTATTTTTTAAAAAAGTCACCTATTAAATAACGATATTCAACCAACTCAACCCCCTAAAAAATATCATTAAACTTGCTCTTAATCGATTATTTCCCTTAAAAATATTAGAAATTCCCCTCTTAACAAATTATTTTCCTTCAGATGAAATTTCCTCCACTGTACCAACAATATATATATATATATATATATTGTAAAACCTATAAAGTAAAATTCTATCAGAAATCAATATTTAATCGAATAAATCACTTAAAATCCCCTAACAATCCAAAATTTTGATCATATTAACCATATGCAAACCATGCATTTAATCGATTAACTTCCCTTAAAATTATCATAAAAATCGGAATTTTACCAATAAAAATTAATTTTTCTTTAAATTAGTACAAAATTATTATCGATACCTAACAATAAATTTCAATAAATTATTGTAAAATCACAAAACATATATCATATTGCTCAGATAATTAAAATTAATTAGTAAATCAAGTATAAATTCCATAAAAATGAACAATAAACACATAAAGATAATTCAATGATTTTCACAAAGTATACTGACAACCACACTGAGCAACCCCTTAAAAATCTCTAAATGACAATAATTAATTTTACATCGATATCCATGAAATCAATAACATTTAAAATTAATTAAATTGTCCCTTATCTCAAAGATTTTAAATATTACACTGTAAAATCAAGTAAAATTTTAGATTTCACTATAATATTTTTTAAAATCAACTGAGATTGATAAAAATTTAATAAAACCTTGTATAATTAACAATAAATTTTAATTAAATCTTGTCACCGTGTCTCCAAATATTCCAAAAGATGATTTTAATTTACTGTAAAATACATTAATTATCACCCAATAAACCTCTGAAAAGCTATACTTACTTTCAACGAAAAAATACAATACAATTTCTTTTTACTTTTTTAAATAGATCATAAAATTCTAATTAAAATATCATTTACTATTTATAATCTATCAGTCAAATTAGATTCGAATTGGTAAATAATTACCCTAAATAGATGTTATTATAAAAAAAGTTCAAATATTATTTCGAAAATAAAATTACATAATACACAAAAATCTATTATCTTAATTACATAATAAAGATTAATTACACAATTATATAAGGTAATCAGATTAAACCCCCGGGGTGTTACGTAAGTGGCCCAGTAAGCTATTAAATACCTATTATTTAGTGATTTTAAAGAAAAAGTAAAGTTATTTAAATCTTCTATGTAATAAAGTATATAATAAAATTCTTTATAAGAATATATTTAAATTTAACTTTATAAAAAGTAATATTAATATAATTTCTAAGTATAAAATTAAGGGTAGAATTGTAGAATTGTTAAAGATTGGTGGTCCTGCAAATATATGTAAAATCTTTAAAAGAATTGAATTCAGAAAAATTGTAATAATTAATTTTAAAAATGAAAACAATTCAAATTTACAAAATATTGAAGAATTCCGTCAACATTTATCCAAATTGCATACGATCAGTACTAGAACTCATGCTCTTTTTCTATGTGGTTCTCAAAATGTTGAAGAATCTAGTCTCCTTAACAAATTAAGTCGTGTAGATGTTCGACCTCATTACCTTTTAACCAGATCATCGTTTGTCGGTCAGAATGACTATCGAATTTTAAAATCTCAATTTATCGATACCCCTGATTTATTAGCTCATCCATTAGCTGAATCTAATTCTTTTGATATATGCGCATTACAGGCCTTGCTGTTTTAAAACGAGCTGGAGGTCTAGTTATTAGTGATTTACCAAAGTGTGGAAATTTAATCCTGCAACAATTATCGATGCAATAAGATGCTATAAGATTTGCACAGCTTCCAGAAGATGATCAGCAATTGGATAATGAAGATATAAGATTAATATCAGAAGAATCGAGAAAAGATAATGTCGATATTAGTACTCAGATATTTGTAAGAACTCTTTCAGGGAAGACAATTACGTTAGTAACAGAGTTTGATGACCAGATTAAAAAGGTGAAGTCAAATATACAAGAATAAGAAGGAATAACCATCCAAGCAAACAAAGATTGGCTTTCGCTGGTAAACAGTTATCTGATTATAATGCGAAAAAAGGCGACCTTCCATTTATTATTGAGAATAAGAGGGGGTAGCGAAAATGAAAAGAAAATCCAAACTAGATTTCAAAGGAAAAGAAGGACGAAGTTGGGATTGACAAAATTATTCAATGCAGTCAATGAAGATTTTATGGCAGAAGACATTGTTGAATGACGAAAGGTGTACGAAGAACAGTATATGAAAGTAATTGACGAAATTGAGGAGTTAAAGATGCTATGTGAAGTAAACAAGGATGAAGCAAAGGTGAAAGAGATTGAAAAAGATCTACGAACAATGGAAATTAGTTTTGAAGGATTGAGTCGAATGTTATTCAAGAAAGCCGATGAAAGCTTACAGGGTAGCAAAACCTCTTCTATCGCCGACTTGACAAGCGTCATAAAAAGAGTTTGAGAAGTCTCAAAAATATAAGTATACCAATATTTCAAGGTAAAAGTAGTGAATATGAAAGATGAAAAGCCTTATTTATGACTTGCGTAGACGAGACTGGAGAGTCAAAGACTCAAAGGATGATACATCTAAAATGTTATGTAAATGCAGAACATGCTCGGCTAATAAGAAATGTTGGATATTCAGATGAAGCTTATGATACAGCTCTTATGAAACTGGAAAACTATTATGATGGAGAAAATATCTGGAAGTCTGCTGAGTCAATGAGTTAATTATCATTGGATGGATGATGATAAAGAAGATGTTCAAAATCTACAACAGTGGGTACAAATGAAAACTCAAATACTCGAAGAAGTTAGGGAGATTAAAATTGGAGGAAATGACGATAAACCAAGATAGGAAGAAAGTAAACCAGGTAATACAAAATATTCCAATAATCATCAATTAAATAGAAAAAAAATACCGTGGTACAAGAAACAAGAAAGAGGGACGAAGGCATTCCTAACTGTCAGTCATAGAGACAATGTCAAAAATATTAAAGAGAACGATTACCATTCAGGCAGGATGGGTGTAGACCAAGATAAGAGAAAGCGATTATGTCCAATGTGTAAAGGTGATCACTTTCTAGGTCAATCCCTAGCATTTAGAAAGAAAGAAAGATCGGAAAGAAAGAGCTTTGTAATCAAAAAAAGACTGTGTATAAACTGCTTGAAGAAAAATAATATTGCGGAAGATTGCAAAAAAGAGAAAATGTGTAAATTGAAAGAATGTTCGACCAAACACAGTTACTGGTTACACGAATACCCAAAAATGGATGAAAAGGGAAAAGAAAAAAAGCTTTGCATAACAAATCAACTATTGTCGACAACAGAACGTCGATGGATTAGCATTAGAACTGTTCATGTGATACTCGAATACAATAGTAAGTCTATAAAAGTGAATGCACTCATGAATGACGCCAGTTATGTAAGTGAAAGAGTGGTTTCAGAACTTAATGCAAAAACTAAAGAGGAGAGAGTAAAGATTGAAGTCATTGGCAGAAAAGCAGAAACTGTTCCAGTAGGAAAAGTCAATCTGATGTTAAGCAACGTATGGAAAGATGAAAAAAGAGAGTTTAATGCGTTGACGTTAAAGACAATCACTGGAGATATGAAAGTGGTCGATTGGAGAAATGCAGGACAAACGTGGGCTTATTTATGAGAGATAAGATTTCCAGTTCTAACAGAGAGATTAGAAGTAGATGTTCTAATTTGAGCTGACTATACGATGCTGCACCGAGCGATCAAGGAAATTCATGGAGAAGAAGGATAAACATTTGCTCGTTTAACACCGTTAGGGTAGACCTTTTTCGATGGGTAATTGACAGGAAAAAGGTATGAACACCAAACAAATTTTATAAAAACGTTTTTAAAGAAAGAAAATAAATTAGAGGAAATAATTAAACATTTCTGGGAAGTTGAAGAAATCAATAACACAAAACAGATACTATCGAAGAGAGAAAACGAAATTTACCAAAAGAGTAAGACATCAATGAATGAGAAACAATGCAGATATGAAATAAAAATATCACGGAAAGATAAAGACAACAAAATGAAGCACGATCGTAAAATGGTAGAGATACGATTAAAATGTTTAGAAAGACGATTTTTGAAAGATAAAGAACTAGAAAAAGAATATTGAGGAATAATAGCTGGATACAGGGCAAAAAATTGTAAAGAAGAGGTGAAGCCAGAAGCAAACACAAAATGGCTTCTTACAAACTTTCCGGTAATAAAGAGAGAACGACAATCGACAAAGCTCAGAATAGTTTTCGATGCAGCAGCGTGCGGCGGAGGCTATTGTTTAAATGATTTTATTGAAACCGTTCCTAATTTTCAAAACATTCTAATGGATATTATTGTTGAGGTTTAAAAGGTATATGATAGCAATCGTGTGTGATATCTCAGAGATGTTTTTACAAGTTCAAATAACAGAAAAAGACAAGAAATATTTAAGGTTCTTATGGAGTGAAAATGGTTAAGTCAAATCGTACGAATTTACGAGATTAATCTTCAAATTTAACACCTCTTCATTTCTAGCTTAAATGGTAGCACAAAAAACATAATCAAATATATCAAAGCATTCCCACGTGCTGTTGAAACAATAACAATATCTACACATATGGATGATTGTCTAGATTTAGTGGAGACAGAAGAAGAAGCTTAACGTTTAAAATCAAATTTAGAAATTATCTGGCATAAAGCAGGTATAGAAATCCAAAAGTGAATGACGAACTCTAGTAGATTATAAAGTAAGATACCGGAGGAATACAGAGCTAAAACCTTGAACGTTGATGATGTCATTACGATGGCAATGAAAACATCGGGACTTCAATGGTCAGCAATGGTCAAATTCTCCGTGAAACCCTTCGATTATATTCATGTGACGAAGCGAAACTTGTTGAGTTGGATTACGAGAGTGTTTGATCCACTGGGATTGTTAAGCATATTTACTATACGGGAGAAAATACTACTGAAAGAGATTTTGGTGCTACGAGTCGATTGAGATGACGAGTTACCCGAGAATGTTTAGAAAAAGATAAAATGCTGGTTAAAAGAATCTGAACATATAATGAAAGTAGAAATTCCACGATGTTTAATAGAGGAGAATAAACATGGATGGGAATTCCATGATTTTTTAAATGCGTCGAGTAAAGCCGTTGGGGCGGTTGTGAATATTCGAGAACAAATCAAAAGAAGAGAAAACTTACGACTTGTTACCTCAAAAGGTAAAGTAGCGCCGCTAAAGACTATTAGCATTCCAAGATTAGAGCTATTGAGTGTGTGTGCTGGGTTGAAGCTGAGAAAAGTAGCTACAACGATAGACTGTGATATAAATAGTGTAACATTCTAGACAGATAGTATGGATGTGCTTTACTGGATAAGACAACAATCAAGGAAATTCAAACCATTCGTAGCGAACAGAGTTGAAGAAATCTAAGAGAATACCGGACCGAGGCAATGGAAATATGTACCAACCAAGATTAATCCAGCTGAATTATCACCAAGAGGAATTCTCGCGGAAGAGTTATTAGATTCTAGTCACTGGTGGAAAGGCCCTGAATTTTTAAAGTTAAAACCAAGCGAGTAGCCTGAAATTAAACTAAACATTGAAAACACTAATGAATAAGTAACAAGAGAAACTTAAACCCGAAACTTACTCGAGTTGGAAGAAGGTACGAAGAGTGATGGAATAGGTATTACTATTTACCCATAACTCTAGAACCACATCAGAATCTTGGATATCTGGTGAGTTGAAAGTTGGAGAAATTCAAAGGGCTGAGAAAACAATAATTAGAAGAGATCAAGAGGATTATTACCTAGACATCACACGAGCAAAACGTTACTTAACGTTACTTGCCTACAAACGAGAGCTGTTCACCTAGAAATGACGTATGAATTGGAAACGGAAGCGTTTATACGAGTCACCAAGTTAAATCAAGGACTATAATATCCGCTAACTTCGTTGGAGCAGCATGATGGATTAAGAACATTGTTATATATAACTACAAACTCGAGAAGGTGTTACTTGAGAACGAGATCAGACGGATATTTAATACTTTTATGGCACCACACTTTGGAGGCATTTTCGAAGCGATGATCAAATCAGTAAAGAAAGCAATGTCAGTAATAATGAGTAAAGCGGATGTGACAGATAAAGACCTGAATACCTTGATCATTAGAGCCGAAGATATGGTTAACTCAAGCCCATTGACTCTTATGGTAGATGATAGTAAAGGATTAAACTCCATACCATTTCCTCAGAGACTGATTACAAATGGCTGAAGGCGAACAAGAATTTCAATGGAATTGCAAGGAAATAATTAACTATAGATGGAAAAGAGTAATGGAGCTACGAACTCATCTGTGGAATCTTTGTACGAAGGAATTAATCCAAATGTGGTGTTCTAGGGTAAAATGGACTCAAGAAAAGAAAGTAATCAAAAATGTGATGTTATGTGGATAATGGATAGAAAGAACGAAGTTGTAAAATGGCCATTAGTGAGGGTTTTGGAATTATACCCAGGGGAATGTAAAATAGTGAATGTTTAATAAAATGTAAACACTATATAAATTATATAATATGTATAAATATGTAAATATGTAAATGATATATGCATATATATATATGAAATAAAATAAAAGTAAAATAAAAAGCAAATAAAAATTAAAAATTGACTCCGGCTTGTTATGGTGAAGTTTGGTGTTAATCTTGAAAGTCAAAGAGATTGTGGTTGTTTAAATAACCACGAAAATAAGGATTGAAAAGAAAAAGAAGGATTTAAATTTGCGATTTCAAAAAGACTTAAAGTTTTAAAAATATGAATTTAATGAAAATAAATATGTTAGAAAAATGATATTCGTTACTTTGAAGAAAATTAATTATAACGAGAGGTATATTGATCAATATAATACCCCCAAAAAGGTAAATTTAATTAATATGAAAACGGTTTTGGTTTTAATTATTCAGATGATAAACAATTATTCTTGGATATTAACATTTAATATATGAAAATTATTAAAAATAATATTTAGTATAACATTTATCAACACTCTACAAACGAATGAATTAATGACATTCAGTTATGGATGATATTTCATTTTTAATATAATTGTTTTCAAAATTTTAGTCTTTGTAATCATAAAATTTTAGTCTTTGTAATTATAAAATTTTGTCTTCGATATACTACATTCTATTAAATCAAAACGTTCTTCACAAAATGCTTATGTGTTCTAGAGATTCATTTACAGTTTTCAATCAGCTATGTTCTCCCATAATGAATAAAACATTAAAATGCCCCAATAATTATTTTCGCTGCCTTGATGCATACAGAACAATTTGGGGTAGCATTCTCACCAGAGAATGCAGTTGTGACGCAAAAGAAATATCTCGCATCTTATCCAATAATAATTCGTGGGCTCAAAATCCAACAAAAATTTGTAAATTTTTTCAAAATATGTTATCAAAGCCAGTTTGCATTTTTCCAGGTAATAATTAATAAAAATACTATTAAATTTTTAAAAGATTGTTTTCAGATGAATCTTCAAGTAAAAAGCATGAAAATAAATATAATAACATTGCAATAAATCATGAAAATGGTGAGTAAAAACTTATTTTTCTATCGTTTTATTTTGATGAAAATATAAATTCATTCAAATAATTGATAGAGATTGGTAAATAATGACATTTAGATTTTTTTCAAACTGAATTTTGCCTAGCTTCATAAACATTTAAAATCAATAAATCCTCTATATTTCTAAATTTTTATTAACAATAAATTTTGATAAAGTAAAAACAAGTTAAAATGTTGATGAGTTTTAGAATGTCTTTTTAGGCTTGATATTCTTCACCGATCTTGTTCAAGAATGTTACAAGTGTTTATTTAAATATGAAATAACTGAATAGTATTATTAACCTAGTGTAAAAATTTTATATCAAAGAAATGTTCATTTACATTTTATTGTTAAATCAAATATTTTTATTATCTTAGTGCCCTGTAAATTTTTTATAATTAAAAGTGCTCCATGACTTCAAAAAGCTTAGAATTTTCATAAAAATATTAGTCCACTTTTAACGAAGTTAAATATTTGAAAATCTAAAATAAGAAAATGGATTAATGTAGGGTTGCCAACTGCTGAGTACAATAAAGAGAAAATTTTTTTCAATAACTTTATTTTCTTTGTAAACTTAATAGTATATAGATTTTTTACAATAATTCTTTAAGATTGGTAACTTAAAAACATTTTAATTGAACATAAAATTCTAAAAATTAAATGCAGTCATTTTTTTCATTATCTGCGCTTTCGTCTTTTGTGTATTCTTAAAGTTTGTTAATTTTTTAACAGTATGTCGTTCTTGTTGACATCTAAGCGTATTACAAGAATGACATAAACAGTTAGAAAACAAAGTGACATGTTAAGTATTCGCATACTTTTACGAGCATTCACAAAGTTACGAGTCATATTAAAAAATGGAAAGAAATATATTAAAAGGTTAAGTCCAGGTTGGTCAATGGAAATAATGTGCGAGTGTATGAGTAACTTTAAAAACTGATAATACATTTGGTTGTTTCAGGCCATGTGATTTGATTTGTAACGTGATATTTCCAAATCCCATCACACTTCACCTGTGTCGACAACACTAGATTGACAATGTATCGTCATAAACCCACAAACAGACTGACTGGTTGAGAGATTTAGTGTCACTTAAATTAACATGATATAATCCTATGTGAATCAAAACTAAAAATATTGGAATCTATTTATAAAACATGTTTATTCCCATACAGTAATTCATTGAACGAAAGTAATGGAGAGACACTGTTTTAGTTCATGTATCTGTGACGGAATTATATGCCTATTGATCTAGAATTTCAACATCCCATTACACCATGTATGGATGTACCAAATCATAAAGGAGACTGCAAACAGTGTGGATACTAGCAAGACTCAAAATAAAGTATAATCAAGAGAATTATAAAGACCAGTATGATAAACAGGCGCATAAATATGGCATTAAAATGAGAAATTTAGTATATTAAAATAAACCAGAACCAACAATATAACTATTTATGGACCATATACTATATAAAACTCGACAGAGAAATAAAAAAGCAGAAACAATTGTGGTACGTGCTAATCGTTGTAAAACGATTCAATCAAATGATGAAATGGATACCATTTCAGATTCAAAAAACATGAATGATGAATCAAATATTTAACAAAACCTTACAAAGAATCCTTACAAAGAAACTTTACAAAGAAATCTTACATTGAATTCTATGAATATAATTATTGTTTGTGACATTACTGATATCTAATTTATTCCATGTAAACGAAAAAAACGTCATGTATAAAGGAGATATTAGTGCTCGAAAAGATTGATATTCTACCCTCACTTAAATTGTCTGGATATATCATTGTGAAGAGTAAGAAGAAAATAAACCCCTATGGAAAATTAAATTATCATCAAAAAATATTGCGCACTGTATTTAACAATGAATTTTAAATATCATTGGCTGGTAACACAGTGTATACCTCAAAAAATTCCGCGATGAAACATCATAATTTAATTAGAACCAGCTTGATTCATTTTGATCTTTGAAGCCGATGAATTTAGTGGGATGAGACACTGGAACAAAATGTGCTTCAGAAGTAGCATTTGGAATTGAGTTATACATTGTAGTGTACACCTGATTCAGTTCATTAAATGAAAAATCAATAAAGTTATAATATAGGAACATACATACTTACCCGTGTCTGCATGTAACTTGTTTAAGTAAATAAAAACTTATATTATAGGAAGGAAGGAATTAGAAGAAAAAATTTTTTTAACGTAAAAACATAATACATAGTAAATAATGCATGCAAACTTTCAAAATGTAGAAATGTTCAATTCAATAAAAACTCTATATAAAACTATTTTTAGTAACTTTTTAGACAAGTTTTTTTTTAAATTAAAGCTCAAAATTTTTGAAAAAAATACCAATAACTCTACTTTGAGTTGTAGAGAAAATTAAGAAATAATTTCGTAAGATTTTTCATGAAATTCAATCAATTTAATATTTTTACAACTTTTCAAATATTTCAAAAATATCCATCGAAACTCTAGGTTTTTGAGTTTTTACCTCATTTGCATTTTACCAGCAGCAGTGGAACCAGAACCTTCAAATGAGGAGTTTAAAAAATACGGAAAACATAAGTTTTCCGATTACTTAAGTTTAAAAAAGATTTTTTTATAAAGTATAAAAATCCAAATCATTAATACCATTGAAAATGAGGAAAATTTTTATAAATTTGGAAAATTAACAGAAATTTCCAAAGTCTCATAAGGTTATCAAAAATTTGGATTTGTCAAAAGGTAAAAAAGATGGCAGCCAAAACAAATTTCCAAGAATTAGAGAAATAGTTTATTCGAATATAGAAACTTTTTTATAATAAATTTTAGTTTTCAATTAATCGGACTTACATTTATTCGAAAATAATTCCATTAATTTACATAAATTGGCATAAATTCCTAAAAAAACCTAAAAAAATTAATTAAAACACAATTTATTATAAATGATGATTAAATGTATTATTTAAGAACTTGAATATTGATCTCATAAATATACGAGATCACAATCCAAGTCCTAAAATATACTTTATTAAAAAATTTACCTGTCAGCCATTTTAAAAATGGCTAATTCATAAACAACCATAATTGTAATTGGTTGTTCATTAAAACTTCTATTATAAAAGTTTTTAATGAATTGAATCAGGTGTATCCAGATAAACATTTATCCAGGTATCATAAATTTTGTAACATTGATCAAGCCCTGTATTGGAAGTCTTTGAAAATATAACAGATGTTGGGTAGAAAAGGACATAGTTGAGGGAGTGGCAATGCGTTGTAGATTAGTTAGTTGAGAGTGTTGTTGTTAATTTGATGCTGAACGATCGCCTTGACTAATGTAGAATTTGAATATTTATCTAGTTTTTAGTGAGACCGTTGATTAGTTCATCACAGTTTGTTTCAAATTTTCTAATGCCATTTAATTTCATGGACATTTCGCTAATGTCATTATTTAATTAAGTTAAAAACCTACTGTAACTACTTCATCTATTACATGTACCGTTAACAATCACATCATGTTTTAAAACTGCTAAAACACTACAAAAAACATACAGTGTCAGTATTTTTCACATTGACTATAAAATTCTTATTTTTTAATTGTTTATGAGTTTTATATTACTGATTTTAGTGACTGAAGTGAATTTCGGTTATTCTTTTAATGACCCAACTACTTCCTAATTCAGTTATAGTTGATATTTTCCCCTCAATAGAAGTTATTCCTTCATCATAAAATTCTTTCATTGATCCAATTCATTGTTTGAGATGTTGTTTAATTTTATTTCTCAGTCTTTTTCAAATTTCCACCGCATCGTCCCAAGAATTCATTGATCCAATTTCTTCAATCTCTTTAAGCACTTTTAACGCTTCTTCTTTGTTTAGTTCATCCAAAATACAATTTATCGATGTTGCTATAGATAGGTTCACTTGTCGGGATACTTATTGGATTACTTGTAGGATTACTTTTAGTGTCACTTATATGTTTATTTAATTTAATTTTTTTAATTGATGTAGATATTTCATTAATCGCTGGACGTTTTAATAAAATTAATTAATTTTATTATTAAATTGTTTCGAGAGATCTTAGTGTGATTATAAAAATTGGAATATTTCATTAATCGCTGGACGTTTTAATAAAATTAATTAATTTTATTATTAAATTGTTTCGAGAGATCTTAGTGTGATTATAAAAATTGGAATAGGGAATGGGACGGGAAGATACACATACAAGGGGCATATGAAATAATTTATGGTTTTATATTTTTTATTATAATATTCGTTCATTTTTATCATGGCATTTAACATTATATTCTTTTGATGTACAGTAATTTGGATATAAAATACCTATTATTAAAATTTAATGACTGTAGTGTAACCATTTTGGCTTTTTAACGATAGGTGGATTCAAGCCAATTTTATTTTAGGATTTTTTACTGAAAGCATATTTTTGTTAATGCAAAAGTTCCTTGATAAAAATTATATTAAAAATTCGAGAAATATTTTTGAAAAATTTCAATAAAGTTATTTGAAAAAATTGCGAAAAACTTCAAAAATAAATTTGAAATTTTTGAAAAATTCGAAATAAAACTGCGCGAAAAAGCTTTGAAAAATTTTCTGGAAAAATAAATTTGAAAATTATTTAGAAAATATATTTTATGATTAATTATTACAAAACTGCGTTATCCGAATTAATTACCTAACTATATGTAATTTTATGCAATTGTGTAGTGCTGCAGATTGCCACTAACTACATACTGATTATAATAATAATTAGCATTAACGGAGCAATTTTGAAGATTTTTAAGATAGATAGTCCTAACTACACCTAAAAAATAAGCAACGTAGAAAATTGATTTCAAACATCTTAAAATAAAGATATAGAAGTAGTCGGCGTATTGCATCTTGATTTGCTATCCTATATATTACGTTGTGGTATTTTTAGCTATCATATCATGTAAGCAATAAAAATATATTGATGTCATTTGAGATCAAATTTTCTTTTTGTCTCAATGTAAATTATGAAATTAAATAATAATTCAAATAAACTTTATTTTAAATAATTATTTGTCAAAGATACTTTAATTTCAGATCCATGTTTAATTTTGTCAAAGCATAATTTGCCAAACAAAGACTTCATTCGAATTGAATCATTTTCCAAATGTCCAATGGTGTGTAAATGTGGTGAAAGTTGTAAAATTTTGCCTTGTTCCCATAACAATAAGTCATTGAGTTTGAATTGCAAATTATTGAAGTTATCAAATGAAGAATGTCAGTGCAATAATTTAAAAATTACTTGTAATAAACACAAAAGAAAAAATGAGGCTTGGCAATATATAGATTCAGGTAAAGGATTTCGTAATATATGCAGTTGAACATTTAATCATTATTTATTTCGATTAGTTTGAAAATTGTTAAGATTTAAATTAATAAGTGTCCATTTCGTCGTCCGCGATCTACTAGTCACTCGTGATTTTATTTTACTGTTTAGGCATGGGTGAGCAACCTTTTTAACCCACCGGCCATTTTAAAATTTTGTGGCGGGCCGCACTTATTAATAATTAGCAAAGCTTTATATATACTAATAAACATAATATAAAAATACAAAAAAATGCTTGTGGGCCGAGGGTTGCTCATCCCTGGTTTAGGGTTTTAATGTTCACGCACGTGATGGACACACATCAGTAAACCTATATAGTATTTACCCACAGTTAATATATAGTCACACCCACACATAGTAAGCAAACACTATTGATGTTTTTAAACTCTTATTGACACATAACTGTAACTGAACCTTTACCTTTCAATTACTAATATTACTCCTATTACAATGGTTTATGTATATTATAGATGCTAATAATAGGTGGTAAGGGACCATCAGACTCAGGGGCCACTGGTGCAGAACCACCCTCATGGCAAAAAACTTTTTTTTTCAAGGTCAAGGTCGTTTTAAGGTCAAATTTTCAAGGTCCAGGTCAAGATTTTCAAGGTCAAATTATTTATGTATATATATTTTTAAATGTTTTTATTTTTTAAATTATTTTTATTATTAATATTATTATTTTTAAATAATTAAAACCATATCATCGACAAAAACTTTTATTAATTTGATACAATTCTACGCAAATGATATTTACGAAGAACTACAATCAAATCCCATTGAACATATCGCCGATATAGAGCAGCGCAGTCAGTGTTGCAGCACAGCCAATTTACCTAGGGTAAATGGCGCCTATGGCAAACACTGATCTTGCAACCCTCTCCGACGATAGGTATATATATATTTACCTTAATATCTCTTAGATTTATAAAAAACACTGGCAACTTTAAAAGTAAACAAATTTGTCGTTAAAAACGTAAATTAGATATTATTCAGGATCGAAAAACTATCAACTATGTATAAACGAAGATCAAATACGAACGAATTTTGAATTGAGCAATAGTCTGCAAAGAGACTGATTCTCGTTTATCGTATCTACGTTAGCATACCGATGCACGTGCAAAGCGATGGGGATTCGCCGTATCCCGAACGGCTTTAGCACAAAATACAATACAACACACGCTACTATTCTGCATTTCTTTTTTTCAAATACAAAATCTACATTGTATTCAGTACAATCTGTAAAATCATTACATTATTGTGTTTCAGCATTTTTAATGATTAGGATCATTTACATGTTCATTGTCATTTGTAAAGATCTCTTCACTAATTTCAGAATCTTCATTTATTCCTGAATCTTCTACAGAAGAAACATATTCCTGATTTAATGCTTCTGAAACTGATAATATATCTCTAATTTTGACACCGGTTAAATCCTCTAATTTATCAAACAAATTTGTTAAAAATTCTAAATAAAAATTAATTGAATAATTAATACTTATAATTTACCATTATCTGATGACATTATTATTTACAAAGCATAAATAACTTTGTTTATAGGATGTCTTTGTTAAAGTTTGCATTTATATTGTATTTCATTTGAATTCATGTGACAAATTGGTTGTTGTACCATTATTAATATTTAATTATAATAATTATTATTAATATTCTCATTATTATTATTATTATTATTATTATTATTATTATTATTATTATTATTATTATTATTATTATTATTATTTATTTCAAATTGAAGACAAACACAAATCTGATTTAAAACATTTATTACCAGTTGTTTTTCTTCTTTTAAGAAATACATTTTGTAATTGTGAAACATCTGCACTTGAAACTGTACTTTTATACATTCGAAACATTTTGTCAATCTATCAAATTGAAGTATTCTTTTGTTTAAGTTTCATCTAAGAATCATTAATGTAACATTTGTCATGTTTTTATATTTGTGTATTATTATTGTAGTATGTATTTGTTTAATTTGCATCCGAGATGCAACGATGCTGCATTCATCATGTTATATATGTGAATATTCTTAAATATGGAAATACTTGAGATATTGAATTTTTATAAGTTATGTTTATTATTATTATTATTATTGGTTTGATCATTATTAAAACTAATAAATTACAAAATAACATTTATTTTGAAATAACAACTAAAATAATAACATCGAAAGGCTTTCGCCAAAGCCCATTCAACATATAATTTGAAACGATAGTTACAACAACTGCATCCAGTGATGCATGGGTATTTTGGTTCCTTGGCCACTAGCATTCTTTCAGTTTTTATATTCCACAAGAACTGTTGGACTATCTCGAAGATCCAAATCCTCGTATGATTCTAAACAATTGCTGCAGGTTGATCATGGATATTAATTTTCATACCCGGATAATTGTATTGTAGACTTTCCATGACAATGGCATCATATTCTTCTGAAAATATAATAATTAAAAAATGAAAAAATAAAATTTAAAGTTACCATAATGTTCAATATCACTCTTTGACTGAACAGCTGTTTGAATCTTGTACATGTTTTATATGATATAAAATGAATAAACAGTTTGTTTTAAACAAAAATTGGCCAATGAAAAATTAATCAATAGTAAATCAGAGATTGTTCAACAACCAATCAGAGATTGACAAATTAAATTATCTCATTTCTTATGTTAGTTTCTTTATACTCTAAATTTCGCAACCCTAATATCACTATCTTACCACTAGCACGTTAACACACATTGAATTATATTTTAAAAATCTGAGCGTAGGATATAAATCGGGTTCAAACATGCAATGACATTTCAGTGACAAGTAGTATAAATTAATAATACATCCCATATCCATAGTGACCGTGATTGATTGAATTTTGATACAAAGGGTTCATAATTCTAAATTTGGCAGACTTGAAAAATATTAATGGATATATTCCACTTTGTAAAATTATTATTTTTTGTACAAATTTCGGGTATCTGGGGTGGATGTGAGCCGAAGTGCTTATATCTACACTACTATGATACAGTAATAAAGCGGTAGATAAGGCCATGGAAAAACCAAAGAAGAAAATTATAACTAAAAGAGAGCTCAAAGTAGGAGATTCAGTACTAGTAAAAGTAAAAGCAAGGTCAAAAGATAAACACAGATACGAAGGATCATACGAAGTAATTCAAAAGATACATGACAGACGATATTCGTTATGAGACGACAATAAAAGATTGATTGAAAGAAACGTAGAGAAGATGAAAGAATTTCTTAAAGAAGGGGGATGTGAGGAAATTTAGTCATAATTATCAGCGGACATAAAGTTAAGTTTTAAAATGATTAAAAATAAGATTTAAATTAACTTTTGATAAATTAGATAAAAATATTTTAAAATATTTGATTATAAATTATTATACTAATTATTAAATAAAATAAGAACTTTATTATAAATTTATATTTTGAATACAATTAAATTTTAAAATCAAAATAAATGCCGTTGGTAATTTTGTTTAATTATTCGGAATATATATTTTTTATTTGAATAAATTTTGGATTTTAATGACATACTTTGAACTAAACGAAGATGTTTCCACAAATTCTAACAAATAATAATAATAATTTAGCTATTTTACATCAATAATTATTTTCGCTAAAGACAAACTGTGGAGAATTTGGAGACTAAAATAATAATAATTATAATATTATTAATACTAATTTAGCATCATTAAGGCATTGAATCATCATTAACATTTTGTGATGTACTAATGGACAATATATTTTTAGAAACCTCATTTTTTAAATAAACCCAGTATGCTAAACTCGTATTGTGACCAACCCATAACCTCTTATTTTTTAGACTGATTTTGGTGAAAAAAACGTATAAATTTGGTGGTTCTGAGTGCCTTTTAGTTTTTGCTGTATTGGAGTTATTGCAATACCGTGATAACAATCAAGATATGTTTAATGAGAAATGGCATTGGATAGTTTCACAGCTTTCGCTTTGTTAATGTATTCATAGTCCTGATTTAACAAACTATAATTTTGGTCTAAAAAATCGATTTATTATAGATAATTTAACAATTATAAATTATTATTAAAAAATGGGGTCACAATAAAATTATGAAATATTTGGCTCGCCACTAGTATAAAAATCTTTAAAACTTTGATCCATATTATTAAAATATTTTTTAGGATATAAATTATTGATCCAGTTTAACAAAAAAGAACTTATTCTAATCATAAATCAGAATTTTGTTGATGGTATTCAATCGATAATATCGTCTCTTAATTCCCTTATGAAAATGTCTACAGGGCTCAAACATTGTCGACTGATATTTCATAGTGTCCATGATCTTTATTTCACATTTATTCTGGAAATCAATCTACTGCGATCTAATGATCAACAAAATCAATTTCCATATAAATATTGGTCACCGTCAAATGAAGAACGAATAGGCCATTTAACTGCAGTAAGTGATAATCAAAAAATATGTTTTTGACATTATTTTTAATTATTTTAAATAACTTTCAAATTGGTGGTATTACATAACATTAAAAATTGTTAAATTTAATATTAAATTATTATTAAAAATAGTTATTAAATTGTAAGTTAATTATTAGATTATAAGTCTTTAAGAGCAATCAGTGCACTGTCAGACACACGTTTCTCCTAACTAAAAAATAATAAATATTTTATAATTTTTGACTCATTGTGTAAATATAGAAATGCTTTAAATCCCCTGATATTATTGCAATATGTATCCTTGCATAAAATATTAGTAAAATATATAAAATTTAGGGTAAGGGTATCATATAAGGGACTTTTGTCAAAAATCTTGAATAGTGTTTAATTGGTTTTAATGAACAAACTTTTCTTTTCATATATTTTAGTAAAATTAGCACCTATTTATAAATTCATTCATATTTACAAAAGTCTCTTTTATAGACTAAAAGTCGCTCAAATAGACAAAAGTCCCTTATATTGACAAAAGTCCCTTATATGAAACTCTTACCAAATTTAGTTTTTTGAAAAAGAATACCTCACCCATTTTTAAAGTTACGAGCTGCCTCTGGCTATAACATTAATGACTACATTGACTGATGTTTTAATTTTTAAATACGATTTATTAGTTAACACTCCCTCTGTTCAAATATATGGTATACATTTGATAATATAATATTATATTTAAATGTATACTATATTTACGTACAGAGGAAGTATTATTCAAATTTTTCTTAATTTTTAATAGAAATGCATATAAATTTTATTGGCAGTTTAAATTTATCTTAAATTAATTAAGTATAAATTGCTAAAAGAATATATAATTTGTTCACAAAAACAATTCTATATTCAAGTCTTTATAATTCTAATTTCAAATGCCATAGCAAACATATTTGAAAAATAAAATAAAACAAAATACAACATCACCTTTTTAGAGATAGGTTTTTATTTCAGAAATGAGAATCAATTGTTTAAACTGAATGTTGCCTTTGTCGTACTACAAGATATTTGCTCTATATTATTATTATTATTATTATTATTATTATTATTATTATTATTTATTATTATTATTATTATTATTATTATTATTATTATTATTAAATTTTCTAAAAAATTTGACTATGAATCAGATTTATTTAAGGTATTCACGAATTTTCAGCTCAGCTTTTTTCAAGTGATTTTGATCATTACTTATTTATTTCAAAAATAGGAGAAAAATTTATATATTTTGTATTTTATATTGATTTCATTGGTTGAATTTACTTTTAATTAATATTGAGTTTTAAATTATTTCCAAAAAAATTTTCATAATAAGTTATAAAAAATGTTTCTGCTGTTGTAATGTGTTTTTGAATGCGTCTTGTAGTATTTGGCATTTTGTTTCTTGTATTAGTGGCGCTGATTTGTGTACTTTTTCCCAGTGTTCGTGATCATTAATGATTTTGCTTTTAATATGTTCATTGAGTCGGGATCAGAATCATGCAAATCAGGATCATGCAAATGATTTTGTATACGGTTTTTAGCAAAGCAAAAATATTTGGTAGGAGAATGGCAAAGACAATCTTGATGATAAAAGTCTGATGTTTGGGCTTTTTGAGATTTTCGAAGTTGTTATTTCAAAGGTGCTGCAGTGGTGACGGTTGGACGAATATGTACAGGTAAATCTGTGTTGTGAATGAAAGATCTGAAAGATTATGTCACTTATAAAGAAATCAGATGTGAAAAACAAAAAAGTCCTTATAATATTATTATTATAATTATTATTATTATTACAGTATTATTATTATAAGAACTTGGTTTGTTTTTCGCCTCTGATTGCTGTTCATATTTCATTTTTAAGAATTTTTTTTATTATTTAACTATGAATTAGTTATGATATCGATGTTTTGCTGATATTCACAAATTTTCCGCAAACACTATTTCAAATTATTTATAATTTATATTAAATGGTAAAAAAAATTATTTATTTTGTTTTATATTGATCTTATTTGTTAATAATGTTTTATTAAAATTAATATTGAATTTTAGATTTTTGTTTGAGTTTTAAATATTTTTTATTTTAAATTTGTATAAATTTCAACATTTAAAATTTTTGAAATTTTTTTTGAAATTTCTTTTATTTATGTTAGTTGAATATTGATTGTATGGATGGATGGATGAAAAATGATTCTGCGGTTAGTCTCTGTTCAATGCGTTTTGTAGTATTTGGATTTTGTTTATATGAGAATGATGCTTATTTGTGCGCTTTTTCCCAATATTCGTGATAATTACTGGTTTGTTTTTGATAAGTTTAATAAGTCACGTTCGGAATGTTATGTGTGTTTCCTCAATGTGCTTTGCATATTGTGCAAGTGAGTTGATGAAAAATGTTTTTCGAAAATCAAAAACATTTTCTGGATGATTCTAAAAGACAGTAGAGTTGATAAAGATCTGATGTTGAAGAGTTTTAGGATTTAAATGTAATAAAAATGTAGTTTTTTATTAATGATTCAATAAATAAAAAATAATAATACATTTATTAAAATTTATGGTAAACTTTATTACATATATATAAAACCGATGCTCCAGTTAATAGTTTTAATAAAAATTTGCAATTTGAAATATAAATATCGGAACGTTTGGCTTCTGCTGCAACTTGAATAATTGTTAACCATCCACCGTTTGCTTCTACCCATGGATCAATTTTTGTTTCTATTCCCTAAATAATGATAAAAATAAAATAATAATATAAAGCAATATACCTCTATAGACCATTGGAAATAATTTTCATAGTCGGAACCGGATTTTAATATCATGTGTTTCATATACATTAATCCTACTATTATTCGCATCCATTTATTATTTTCATCAAACATGTAACTAAATATCGATTGGAATGAATTTTTCTTTTTCTCCAATGTTGGCAAATTGAGAATACGCTCATGAATGTTATGTTTTTAATGATATCATCTTCTTCAATATTAGCAACCAGCTCATTCAACAAAGTTATAAAAAATTTAGTTTCTGGCATTTTACAAAAATGTTTGGAGGTGTAGGCTTACTTATACTATATTCGACCAATCAGAATCATGCATGGATATTCCATTTAAGTTGCAATGTCTTTATTTAAGAAAATATGTAAAAATATATAATGGAAATGACAATGATGATTTTTTGCAACTGTTAACCGGGTGTTGAACTTCTTTCATTATACGATTGAACTGACGAGTTGTTTTATTAGAATAAAATTGTATACTATATTGAACTTGATTTATCATATTTTCATTAAGTTTACGATTTTCATTCAATTCAAATATTGATTTTCTTAATTCATTTTTGATAATACCAATAGTCTTATTTAGATATATAATATCATCATATAATTCGTTTCTAGCTCTTTTTAAATTACTCATTCTTTCAGATAATATTTTGACTGGAGTTTTCAAATATCTAGGCCTATCTACAAAATATCCATCAATACTGCGGTATCAGGACATACACATCTTGTTGAATTTTTACCTTGAACGGTTACAAAAATTGAGTTGACCATATTAAAAACTAATAATATTATTAAAATTTCTTTAATTATTTTCAAATCTGTATAAATTAATATTTATTGTTTATTGCTAAAGGTTTGTGTGTGTTTAACTTCTCATTGGTTTAAATTAGTATAAAAGTAATTATTATTTCAATTTTTTCTCATTAAAATGGATGTACCGAGCGCAGTTCAAGCTATGAATAAAATTTAACATTATGATAATTAATAATTATTATTATTATTTTTACTTGTTTTATAGATGATTATTTTAAAGTTATCAAAGAACGTTTGGAATTATATTATCCAGATATACATGACATATTGAAGGATAAGCCAGCATCAATGATTCCAGACTTGGTCTTTAATTATACGTCTATATGGACATTGAAAAATTATTATGACTCATCGAATGACCTTTACCTACTTTTAAATGACCTTGAAAAAATATGATGAGCCATCCAATGACCTTGAACGAGTCATGGTCTTTGTTTAAATGACCTTGGAAAAGTTTGAATGATTCATTGTCTGTTTCAAGAAAAAATTTGTACTTTTAGAAAAATATGTACTTTTAGGCTAAGAAATTTTTTTTACCCTGCTGGGTATGTGGTCTAGCGGTGACATAACTATCTATTCAAAAGAGAGAGTCATAGTAGACAAATCCAAAGGAAACCTCAGAATTGCTGGTGACTTTCAGAATTTGAAAGATTGAATATTTTATCACATCCAGGCGCAAACGCTACAATAAAGTTAATGGCGAGCAGATACATGTGGCCATCTATGAAATCCCAAATTAGAAATTGATGCAGATGTTGTCTCAAGTGTCAAGCCAATAAAGTTCACAAACACATCAAAACGTCAATTCCAACTCGTAGGAAACTAAAAGTATTACACATTGATATTGTTCGTCCACTGCACGAAAACAGAAAAATTTATTTTAACCATGATAGATTTAGAAACTTCATAAACCAAAGTCGCGGAATTAAAAGACATTTTATCAACAAGTATCATTAACGCAATAACAAAAGAATGAATATCCCGATTTGGTTGTCCTTAATTATTGATAAGCGACAATGGCCTACATTTTATTTCAGAATCATTCGCTCAATTTTGCAGAAACTTATGAATAAAACACATGTGGACCAGTGATTATCATCCTTAGTGCACTGGAAAAATTGAAAGATCTACCGTTGATCTTACTCGGAATCAGAAACTTAGTTAGCGATGATACTGAATTATCCGCAGCGCAAATGACGTTTGGAACCAGAATGAGATTACTAGGAGATATCGTAATACCATCGACCGTGTGTGGACAAACTGCGATAAACCAAGAAATTTCATCTTCAATATTGTAAACCGTGGTCTAACAAAAATACATGTATTAAAATCGATGCAGACTTGCAAATACGCGTGATTACGAAGCAGGCTAAGAAGACCATGACAATCAATATATGAAGGATTATTCTTAATCACAAACAAATATCAAGATCATAAGACCGTCGAAATATCCCGAAACTGAACACTAGAACGAATATCAATGGACCGTCTTCTTCCAACTGACATAAATAAACATCCTCTAGATCTTGGTGGAGAGTGATATAGTAACCATAAAAAAGCATATTTTATCAATTATTCAATTTAATGAAATTGAATTAATTATATAAAATATGTTGTTAAATATAGATAAATTTGTAATAAATAAATATTCAAAAACCTTCAGTTATGTCTGTAATTAAGGATTACGACAAAATTAATATTATTATTATTTTTTTATTATTATTATTATTTATAAATATAATTTAAATAAATAACAAGGTTGGCCATTTTCCGCAATTTTTATTCATAAAATATGAAATATTTCGGCCGATAAACAGCCCTGATCACTCATAACCAAAGTTTAACTAGACTTTTGCTGTCTCCTTTTTTTCTCTAATTGATATTTTCTTTCACTCAAATATATCCAACAACTATATTAATTTAAACAAATTTTCAATATTTTCAGTAGGTAGATGTGTGCCACCTGGCCCACTTTTTGGTACCCCCGCCCTCTAACAAAAACAAACTAAAATATAATGTAAACACAAAAAATTACAAAATAATGAATAAGAACAAGAACATATATAGGTATACATTTATTAATTCAATGAACAGTTGGCTGAGCTGTTGGATGATCTGTTTGATAGGCTGTTGGATGTACTGTTGGATGTGCTGTTGGATAATCACGTGGAAAATTATTATCTTTATTCATTGTCAGTCTCAATCATATAATGACCATATGCCAGGCTTACATTCTTTTCTACCCAAACCCTTTTATCCTCTTTGTTTGTTAGTGCAACCTTACTATTTTTAAAACTATAAAGTTGATGATTGTTTGTACCAATACGAAATTGAGGTACAGAAAAGGTGAAGTTTTTCTCATAACACTCTTTATAAGATTTATGAGTTAGATCGGTATCCTTTAACGATATACCCTTAGCTTTTAGACAAGAAGATTTACCTAACAAACTGTAACATTTGGGTCGAAGGAAAACCCATTCGTCATAACCTTCTCCCTTACTTTCGTCTTTAAATTTTCCAATGACTGAATCAAGTTTTTTAGAATAAAGTGGATGAGTAGAAGGGTAATTAGATGTATCCAAAAGATTATCCTTAACCATTTCAGACAAAAGAACATCTAGTTTACAATTTTTAATCTCCAAGAAGAAAGAGTCTGTATCTCCAGCAACTATATTAATATCACAATTAAATTGTTGTCGATATTTTTCCAAGTCCTTATACTGAAGCTCATACATTCGAAGTTGATACTTCTTTGAAAAGTTGGTTTAGAAGCATATGTAATCATCTTCTTTTCTGTATTACATAATCTTAAATTCATTCTTTTTTTCAGGTTTTCAACAGTTTTACCATACAAACTATTGTTTAACAACTTATAATAATTAAAGAAAACAATCGAGTTTCAAGTATATCATCATATAGTCAAGTAAAGTCCTACAATTAGTTTCAGTTCAAATTAATTGAGCTTTCTCATATTCAACTTCACTCACTCCTTCCCAGATTGGAGGCAGTTCATAAGTATTTTCAAGGACCTCTAAACTAGTGGCAAAGTTGTACGGAAAAATACCTTTTTCATTAACAATGGTACCAGTAAAAACAGATTTTGTTAATGGTAAACTAGTCAAAGTTTTCACAGCCCTAGCTAATGAGTCATTAACAAACTGGTAAGAGTCGATAAAACGTATTCTAAGCTTACCAACATATACCATAAGGGATAAGAATTTTTCACTGCTAATTGGAATACATGATAAGTTCCAATTGGGAAATTGATTTATTCCATACTTAAGGATATGATGTAAGTCATAACCACGTAAATTATGAAAAACTACAGGTAATATTTCTTGATGCTCCTATTAACATTACAACTTTTACATGCTGGACCAATATATTTTCCTGTAAAATGGTCATGGTCTCTAACCTTATCTACTATGTTCTTATTACACAAATAACAATATTCACAATTATCAAATGAATATTCTTCGTCAAAAGTAAGTGGTAACATTAGCTTTTTCCCATTTTCTTTATAATATGGTAGCACAATGTTTGTTCCTATATCTGAAACCTTCTTCAAAAATTCATAAACGCAGTTTTGACCAATGAAATGATGGTAACTTGTCATACCAGTGAAGTTGTTGATTAATAAGAGTCCAGCAGAAATTGGCAAATGTTTTTGAAAATAAATGTCATCTTTTGGTAAAATAGATTCAAAATCTGCATAGATAACGAAAGGAGGTGTTATCGTTTTTGACCAGTTTTTGAACTCCAAATATTTATCTTTATCTTTTGGTAATGTATATAGCGTAGTACCCAACTGATTTTTCTTACATAACTCTTGGTGTTTTTCAAAGGATTTTGGCTTACGAAATCCATTTAAACAATTTTCACACCATTTTCAACAAATTCGAACATTACAATCATTGTTTTTATGACAATTCATCAAGGATTGTAAATTAGTTACTGCTGTATAATGATATTTTTCACCCTCCTTTATCAATAATAAATAAATTGGATCCACTCCAGTTACTTTTGTTCTTTGAATTATATTTAAATATGGATGCTTCATTATAAGTTCTTCTCTATCCTCAAAATTTTCGTTATTATAAATCATTACATTAATTGCTAAACCAGGATTTTTCTTTTCAAAAGTTGAAATATCACACAGTTTCATTGGCATATCGTTAGGATCGTATACCAAGTCATTCATATACGGTAAATATTTTCTTGGTCTATCTCTATGTTTCTTGATTTTATCAGATTTCAATACAGCCAAAACACTATATATGAAACATAAATTATCGGTATTTTGTACGTTAACTATTGCCTTTTTACCTATTAGAGCTTTAGGTGTTGGAATATAACTATGTCCAGATAACCTAGATATATTCGAAACTTTGGTTACCTTGAAATTTACTTCTAGTATTCGGTTTATTTTCCAACTACTTCCTAATTCTGTTCGTTCAACAATCTTTTCATTTATTTTCTTTATACCCTCATCAAGGAAAGTTGTAGTCACTGAAGCAGCGCGATTTGATATACTAACTACTTTGAGTTCCCCATCTTTTTCAAATTCTACTTGGACTCCAAATTGAACTTTTGAATGTTTCATTTCATTTAATGTAATTTTTAATTTTTTCAAAGAGAAGATGGAAGAACTATTTCCTTAACATTATATCTTCCGATATTCACTTTTATAATTCGGTGTGAGCGTAGTAAATCATATTCAATTTCTGGTTCAACAATAATGTCACTTAACCCTAATCCAATTTGTAAATCATCTTTAATAAATATTTTTTCAAGTATTTCAGATTTTATGGTGCTTTTTCGTTTCAAACTGTGTTTAAACAATGATTTTTTATCCGTATAAAATTGAGTCAAGTGATTTTTATGGTCATTATAAAATTTAAGGTATGGATCAGAGGTTTGGGTCTGGCATACAGGACATATATAATAATTATTCACTTGATAATATCGATTCATTTTATTGTGGCAGTTGTTATCATGGCTTGTAGATTGACAATACTTCGGATAAAGATTACCTGAAACATGAAAAAGTTAAATAATTCTGATTGTAATAACAAAAAACTCACATTTAACATTTACAGTAGAGATATTTTCAAGTTCGGCAAAATTTGTTTCGTAAAATATTCTATCATCTATGTTTTCAATGTGAACATTTAAATCATCTAAATTAAAAATAATTAATAATTTAAATAAAAGTAAAAATTACCATTTTTATATTCATTTCTTTCATTACTCGATCTTGAATCTTGAATATTAAAAGTATCTAACAGTTAATAATTTAAAAATCATTAAAAATTATCAAAAGATTACTTGTATCATATTTATCAATATGCAAAGTGTCTTGAAGGGTTGTCCTCTTTGACAATACTAAAAAAAGAAAATTAATAGTTAGTTATATTATACATACACGTACTTTTGGCAACAATACTACTTTTCGATTCTCCGAATTGTCTGAGGTGATGCCCGTGTTTTTGTAAAAACATTGACCATCTACCAGATGTTATTGTGAGACATTCTGGACACACATAACCAAGGAAACCAGCATCATTTATCTTGAAATATGATGATGTAACAAGTTCACAGTAGTGAACATCTTCGTGACTGATAGCTACGCAAAATTTATATGTATAGCAATAATTCACTAAAAAACAAATAGTTAATTAAATATACATAAAAAGTAAACTTACTTATGATAATATTTTAATAATAATTTAATTAATAATTGATTGTTTATACCTCAAAATCATTCGTTTATACTAATTAAAATCGATTGTTTATACTAAAAAATTACATCCAAATTGAAATTTTTAATAAATTTAAATTGAATAAATTATAAATATGATGTTTGAAAATGATATTTAATAACATAGGTTACTATAGTTTCATGAAAATCATTAATATCAAGAAAATTACAAAATGAAAAATACTTATTGATTTATATCACATCGATTAATTTTTCAAAAAAATATATATATATATATATATATGCAATAAATTATTAGTTAATTCCTCACAGAGAAATAAAATATAACTAATAGTTTGAAAACCAAATTTAATAACACAGGTTGCTATAGTTACATGGAAAAGATTAATATCATGATAAATCAATAATATATGATGGTCACATCGGGAAATTAACTTTTTAATAAATTATTTTGAGTTAAGTACAAAATAAAAATACTTATTGATTTATTTCTCATCGATTAATTTTTCAAAAATACACACTTATGCAATAAGTTATTTGTTGATTCCTTACAAAGAAATTAATTGAATAACATGTAACTAAGATATTTGAAAACTAAATTTTTAAAATAAAATTTAATAACATAGGTTGCTATAGTTACGTGGCAAAGATTCATATCAAGTTAAATCAATAAAATATGATAGTCACATCATAAAAGTTATTATTATTATTTTTAATAAATTAGTTTGAGTAAGTTACAAAATGAAAAATATAATTATTGTCTATTAATTTTGTGTAAAGAATTTATAATTTATATTTAATTAAGTATTATATTAATAATTTGTATCACCACTAAAAATTAATTGATAAAATAAATTGAAATTTTCTTTGAAAAATAATAATAATTAAAAATTGTGTTACAAAGAAGTTAAAAGTAAAATAAACAATTATCATTTTGAAGTTTAATTACTATATTATTATAAAAAGAATTAATAATTAAATCCTGTCAAATAACTATATTTGATATTTCAATTTATAATGAAAATAATTTTGAATAATTACCTTATGTAAAAATAACCTTATTATACACAGAATAAAATTCGAAAGTACAAGTACTAATGTAAATATATTACTTACGTAATTGCTTATAAAAATTTTTTAATTTGAGAAAGTTCTTCATTGACAATAAAATAAGATGAATTCAACTGATTGAATTAAATAAATCACTTATGTACAACTACGAGAATTCAAATTTTCAATCATATACAATAATTATTTTAATTGTAAATTTTAGGTAATTTTATTAAGAATCTTAACAGAATTATTTAAGTTAAACACTGGTTCATTGTGTAGAATTATGTTTACATGAAAATGTCTGTTTAATTTTAATCTGATACATTTTTTTCACGATGTCAATCAAATTTTTTAATTTTGCCCTATAATTCATTTATTTGTTCACTTAATGGCTTCAATAAATAATAATAATAATTTACGATTTAAGTAAATCAGATTTATATTTGTTGACCCTATATCTATTACCTTATTTTTAATACTTAAAACTCTGATAAAAAAAATGTTAAATTTAGAAGTCATTGATTTAATTTCATTTTCAAAAGTTATTATTTAATTGTCAAGTCTTAAAAATCTACTTTAAAATAAAGTTTCCAGTGTTAAACGTCTGTCAAATTTTAATAATTCTGTTCTAAAAATAAATTATACGAAGAGCTAATTTTAATTTTAAAAATAAATCATTATTTACAAATTATCAAAAAAAATTTCAGCTTAGAGCATTTAATTTATAGTTCACGAAATATTTCTCAATAAATTCTTAGAATAAGTTCCAAAATTTTCTATTAAAAACAATGTTAAAATCAAATTGTTCGTTGGATTATTATTATTTAACAAGTCAGTTAATTTCTGACTCCTCGTGGTTCGCTGTATTAAATAAAAGTACAAACGGGATGAAGTTTATTGATTTTCAACACAAAACTCAAACTATTTTCAGTTTTTTTTCTCGTTAACTAATTACTTGATGGGGTGTAAGTAACCCTTAGAGAAATTACCTTTTCCGAACTCAAATATTTTTATTTTAATATGTATGTTCTTTTCTTTTTATTATTATCAACCTTTAGATTGTTTGTTATTTGACTTGTACTCGTTAACGTTTCTTTGGCACAATGCCAATTAGCTTCTATATAGCTCAGTTTTTATATATTCTCGAAAAAAAAATATTTCAATTAGTTTACACCAATGATCCCAAAGTTCTGATATAATCAATTCCAAAATAAAACAATTGTTCGGCATCGTACTCGACACTTTTCGAAAATTTAAATAAATTCATTTTAATATTTTCCTGGGCTTCCCATACAACTCGATTGTGTACATGACTCAGATTTCACATTTATCCAAATAAATTAATTTTAATTAGAGAGTTTTTTCAATTTTAACTTTCTCTAGGGTTCTTCGCTAAAATTTTTTTTTATAATATCAGTGTTAGTTTCAAGATTTATTGTTCAATTTTATACGTTTTCCCTGGAAATAATTTTATATTTTTATTAAGTTTCATTAATTTTACAATTCTATTATGTTTTTGTTTCGTTTTATTTTTCATTGATTTTTACTAGTTTTACTGTTTATTTTATTGATTTCATTTTGAATTATGTCAAGCCTTAATACTTAATATACGTGGAGTTTTTGTTAGTTTATTCAAATTTTAAAATGTATTGCTTAAATTAATTCAAATTTCGCATTTGACCGACTTTTGTTTGCTTGAGTTTATAAAATTTAATTTTAAATTTATTCAGTGTAAATTTATTTCTTAAAATTTTTCTTTCATTTTTATCTTTTCATAATTTAGTTTAAAAAAAAAATTACATTTAAATTTCAAAGAAAATAAATGTATAGATATAAAATAAACTGATGAGTAGGTAGTTAGTAGCACACTGGAACATAAAAAAACCATAGGGAGAGGGGGGGTTTATTTACAGATTAACTTCGGATTATC
The DNA here is from genome assembly GCA_022537955.1 of Schmidtea mediterranea. NCBI lineage: Eukaryota > Metazoa > Platyhelminthes > Tricladida > Dugesiidae > Schmidtea > Schmidtea mediterranea. The sequence continues at coordinate 188,377,556 of CM039679.1, read as the reverse complement.
TTGATTACATAATGATGTAATCAAGATAATTAATTTTAATTATATCAGAACTTTGGGATCATTGGTGTAAACTAATTGAAATATTTTTTTTTCGAGAATATATAAAAACTGAGCTATATAGAAGCTAATTGGCATTGTGCCAAAGAAACGTTAACGAGTACAAGTCAAATAACAAACAATCTAAAGGTTGATAATAATAAAAAGAAAAGAACATACATATTAAAATAAAAATATTTGAGTTCGGAAAAGGTAATTTCTCTAAGGGTTACTTACACCCATCAAGTAATTAGTTAACGAGAAAAAAAACTGAAAATAGTTTGAGTTTTGTGTTGAAAATCAATAAACTTCATCCCGTTTGTACTTTTATTTAATACAGCGAACCACGAGGAGTCAGAAATTAACTGACTTGTTAAATAATAATAATCCAACGAACAATTTGATTTTAACATTGTTTTTAATAGAAAATTTTGGAACTTATTCTAAGAATTTATTGAGAAATATTTCGTGAACTATAAATTAAATGCTCTAAGCTGAAATTTTTTTTGATAATTTGTAAATAATGATTTATTTTTAAAATTAAAATTAGCTCTTCGTATAATTTATTTTTAGAACAGAATTATTAAAATTTGACAGACGTTTAACACTGGAAACTTTATTTTAAAGTAGATTTTTAAGACTTGACAATTAAATAATAACTTTTGAAAATGAAATTAAATCAATGACTTCTAAATTTAACATTTTTTTTATCAGAGTTTTAAGTATTAAAAATAAGGTAATAGATATAGGGTCAACAAATATAAATCTGATTTACTTAAATCGTAAATTATTATTATTATTTATTGAAGCCATTAAGTGAACAAATAAATGAATTATAGGGCAAAATTAAAAAATTTGATTGACATCGTGAAAAAAAATGTATCAGATTAAAATTAAACAGACATTTTCATGTAAACATAATTCTACACAATGAACCAGTGTTTAACTTAAATAATTCTGTTAAGATTCTTAATAAAATTACCTAAAATTTACAATTAAAATAATTATTGTATATGATTGAAAATTTGAATTCTCGTAGTTGTACATAAGTGATTTATTTAATTCAATCAGTTGAATTCATCTTATTTTATTGTCAATGAAGAACTTTCTCAAATTAAAAAATTTTTATAAGCAATTACGTAAGTAATATATTTACATTAGTACTTGTACTTTCGAATTTTATTCTGTGTATAATAAGGTTATTTTTACATAAGGTAATTATTCAAAATTATTTTCATTATAAATTGAAATATCAAATATAGTTATTTGACAGGATTTAATTATTAATTCTTTTTATAATAATATAGTAATTAAACTTCAAAATGATAATTGTTTATTTTACTTTTAACTTCTTTGTAACACAATTTTTAATTATTATTATTTTTCAAAGAAAATTTCAATTTATTTTATCAATTAATTTTTAGTGGTGATACAAATTATTAATATAATACTTAATTAAATATAAATTATAAATTCTTTACACAAAATTAATAGACAATAATTATATTTTTCATTTTGTAACTTACTCAAACTAATTTATTAAAAAATAATAATAATAACTTTTATGATGTGACTATCATATTTTATTGATTTAACTTGATATGAATCTTTGCCACGTAACTATAGCAACCTATGTTATTAAATTTTATTTTAAAAATTTAGTTTTCAAATATCTTAGTTACATGTTATTCAATTAATTTCTTTGTAAGGAATCAACAAATAACTTATTGCATAAGTGTGTATTTTTGAAAAATTAATCGATGAGAAATAAATCAATAAGTATTTTTATTTTGTACTTAACTCAAAATAATTTATTAAAAAGTTAATTTCCCGATGTGACCATCATATATTATTGATTTATCATGATATTAATCTTTTCCATGTAACTATAGCAACCTGTGTTATTAAATTTGGTTTTCAAACCTATTAGTTATATTTTATTTCTCTGTGAGGAATTAACTAATAATTTATTGCATATATATATATATATATATATTTTTTTGAAAAATTAATCGATGTGATATAAATCAATAAGTATTTTTCATTTTGTAATTTTCTTGATATTAATGATTTTCATGAAACTATAGTAACCTATGTTATTAAATATCATTTTCAAACATCATATTTATAATTTATTCAATTTAAATTTATTAAAAATTTCAATTTGGATGTAATTTTTTAGTATAAACAATCGATTTTAATTAGTATAAACGAATGATTTTGAGGTATAAACAATCAATTATTAATTAAATTATTATTAAAATATTATCATAAGTAAGTTTACTTTTTATGTATATTTAATTAACTATTTGTTTTTTAGTGAATTATTGCTATACATATAAATTTTGCGTAGCTATCAGTCACGAAGATGTTCACTACTGTGAACTTGTTACATCATCATATTTCAAGATAAATGATGCTGGTTTCCTTGGTTATGTGTGTCCAGAATGTCTCACAATAACATCTGGTCAATGTTTTTACAAAAACACGGGCATCACCTCAGACAATTCGGAGAATCGAAAAGTAGTATTGTTGCCAAAAGTACGTGTATGTATAATATAACTAACTATTAATTTTCTTTTTTTAGTATTGTCAAAGAGGACAACCCTTCAAGACACTTTGCATATTGATAAATATGATACAAGTAATCTTTTGATAATTTTTAATGATTTTTAAATTATTAACTGTTAGATACTTTTAATATTCAAGATTCAAGATCGAGTAATGAAAGAAATGAATATAAAAATGGTAATTTTTTACTTTTATTTAAATTATTAATTATTTTTAATTTAGATGATTTAAATGTTCACATTGAAAACATAGATGATAGAATATTTTACGAAACAAATTTTGCCGAACTTGAAAATATCTCTACTGTAAATGTTAAATGTGAGTTTTTTGTTATTACAATCAGAATTATTTAACTTTTTCATGTTTCAGGTAATCTTTATCCGAAGTATTGTCAATCTACAAGCCATGATAACAACTGCCACAATAAAATGAATCGATATTATCAAGTGAATAATTATTATATATGTCCTGTATGCCAGACCCAAACCTCTGATCCATACCTTAAATTTTATAATGACCATAAAAATCACTTGACTCAATTTTATACGGATAAAAAATCATTGTTTAAACACAGTTTGAAACGAAAAAGCACCATAAAATCTGAAATACTTGAAAAAATATTTATTAAAGATGATTTACAAATTGGATTAGGGTTAAGTGACATTATTGTTGAACCAGAAATTGAATATGATTTACTACGCTCACACCGAATTATAAAAGTGAATATCGGAAGATATAATGTTAAGGAAATAGTTCTTCCATCTTCTCTTTTGAAAAAATTAAAAATTACATTAAATGAAATGAAACATTCAAAAGTTCAATTTGGAGTCCAAGTAGAATTTGAAAAAGATGGGGAACTCAAAGTAGTTAGTATATCAAATCGCGCTGCTTCAGTGACTACAACTTTCCTTGATGAGGGTATAAAGAAAATAAATGAAAAGATTGTTGAACGAACAGAATTAGGAAGTAGTTGGAAAATAAACCGAATACTAGAAGTAAATTTCAAGGTAACCAAAGTTTCGAATATATCTAGGTTATCTGGACATAGTTATATTCCAACACCTAAAGCTCTAATAGGTAAAAAGGCAATAGTTAACGTACAAAATACCGATAATTTATGTTTCATATATAGTGTTTTGGCTGTATTGAAATCTGATAAAATCAAGAAACATAGAGATAGACCAAGAAAATATTTACCGTATATGAATGACTTGGTATACGATCCTAACGATATGCCAATGAAACTGTGTGATATTTCAACTTTTGAAAAGAAAAATCCTGGTTTAGCAATTAATGTAATGATTTATAATAACGAAAATTTTGAGGATAGAGAAGAACTTATAATGAAGCATCCATATTTAAATATAATTCAAAGAACAAAAGTAACTGGAGTGGATCCAATTTATTTATTATTGATAAAGGAGGGTGAAAAATATCATTATACAGCAGTAACTAATTTACAATCCTTGATGAATTGTCATAAAAACAATGATTGTAATGTTCGAATTTGTTGAAAATGGTGTGAAAATTGTTTAAATGGATTTCGTAAGCCAAAATCCTTTGAAAAACACCAAGAGTTATGTAAGAAAAATCAGTTGGGTACTACGCTATATACATTACCAAAAGATAAAGATAAATATTTGGAGTTCAAAAACTGGTCAAAAACGATAACACCTCCTTTCGTTATCTATGCAGATTTTGAATCTATTTTACCAAAAGATGACATTTATTTTCAAAAACATTTGCCAATTTCTGCTGGACTCTTATTAATCAACAACTTCACTGGTATGACAAGTTACCATCATTTCATTGGTCAAAACTGCGTTTATGAATTTTTGAAGAAGGTTTCAGATATAGGAACAAACATTGTGCTACCATATTATAAAGAAAATGGGAAAAAGCTAATGTTACCACTTACTTTTGACGAAGAATATTCATTTGATAATTGTGAATATTGTTATTTGTGTAATAAGAACATAGTAGATAAGGTTAGAGACCATGACCATTTTACAGGAAAATATATTGGTCCAGCATGTAAAAGTTGTAATGTTAATAGGAGCATCAAAGAAATATTACCTGTAGTTTTTCATAATTTACGTGATTATGACTTACATCATATCCTTAAGTATGGAATAAATCAATTTCCCAATTGGAACTTATCATGTATTCCAATTAGCAGTGAAAAATTCTTATCCCTTATGGTATATGTTGGTAAGCTTAGAATACGTTTTATCGACTCTTACCAGTTTGTTAATGACTCATTAGCTAGGGCTGTGAAAACTTTGACTAGTTTACCATTAACAAAATCTGTTTTTACTGGTACCATTGTTAATGAAAAAGGTATTTTTCCGTACAACTTTGCCACTAGTTTAGAGGTCCTTGAAAATACTTATGAACTGCCTCCAATCTGGGAAGGAGTGAGTGAAGTTGAATATGAGAAAGCTCAATTAATTTGAACTGAAACTAATTGTAGGACTTTACTTGACTATATGATGATATACTTGAAACTCGATTGTTTTCTTTAATTATTATAAGTTGTTAAACAATAGTTTGTATGGTAAAACTGTTGAAAACCTGAAAAAAAGAATGAATTTAAGATTATGTAATACAGAAAAGAAGATGATTACATATGCTTCTAAACCAACTTTTCAAAGAAGTATCAACTTCGAATGTATGAGCTTCAGTATAAGGACTTGGAAAAATATCGACAACAATTTAATTGTGATATTAATATAGTTGCTGGAGATACAGACTCTTTCTTCTTGGAGATTAAAAATTGTAAACTAGATGTTCTTTTGTCTGAAATGGTTAAGGATAATCTTTTGGATACATCTAATTACCCTTCTACTCATCCACTTTATTCTAAAAAACTTGATTCAGTCATTGGAAAATTTAAAGACGAAAGTAAGGGAGAAGGTTATGACGAATGGGTTTTCCTTCGACCCAAATGTTACAGTTTGTTAGGTAAATCTTCTTGTCTAAAAGCTAAGGGTATATCGTTAAAGGATACCGATCTAACTCATAAATCTTATAAAGAGTGTTATGAGAAAAACTTCACCTTTTCTGTACCTCAATTTCGTATTGGTACAAACAATCATCAACTTTATAGTTTTAAAAATAGTAAGGTTGCACTAACAAACAAAGAGGATAAAAGGGTTTGGGTAGAAAAGAATGTAAGCCTGGCATATGGTCATTATATGATTGAGACTGACAATGAATAAAGATAATAATTTTCCACGTGATTATCCAACAGCACATCCAACAGTACATCCAACAGCCTATCAAACAGATCATCCAACAGCTCAGCCAACTGTTCATTGAATTAATAAATGTATACCTATATATGTTCTTGTTCTTATTCATTATTTTGTAATTTTTTGTGTTTACATTATATTTTAGTTTGTTTTTGTTAGAGGGCGGGGGTACCAAAAAGTGGGCCAGGTGGCACACATCTACCTACTATTTTCAAATTTGATTTATCAATATTATAAATTCAATAGAACCGAATAAAAATTTTAAATGTTATAAAAATCAGAAATTATATATTCAGATTTGAAAAAAGTATTTTAATCATTTAAAAATCGAATTTGCACTTCAGAAAAATCAACCTTTGACATTAATCTATTACGTAACATGATCTCAAAAATTTCACCTTACCCTTGACTTTGAGGCAGGCAGTGGTTTACACTTCTCACTGTATATTACTAATCATTTTTAAGTAACTTAATGTTTGAATATAAGTCTAAATCTCTGGTTGGATTGTGTTTGGATCTATTTTATCAGTTTACATGTAATTGGTGTAATGCCATATACATTGAAGAGACTTCCAGTCATCTATATACTCGAGTTCTTGAGCATTGAAGGGATTGACCAATATTAATAAGCACAATAGGAGCTGCATGAATAAAATAGGAATGTCGGATTTCAAAATTAAAACTTATAATCAATATTGATAACGTTTTATATTTGAAGAATTTTTTAGTTCATTGGATCCAAAATTAATGAGCGAAATGCTATACGTATCTATGTTTCCAATGTTTTTTGATAGTTTGGTTTTAAATTTGCGAGATGTCGATTGACTTTATATTCATGTGTATTAATTGAAAATGTTATTTTTTTAATATATAATTTAAAGGTTTTATAGTATTTTGAAAAATAATCACTTAATAATAAAATATATTTTAAGGTAATTTTAAAGAATTTAAAATTATATAAAAAATGAAATGATAATTTTTTTATATGTCAATTAAAATACATAAATTTCTTTATACTACAATATATTTCGGCAGAATCACTGTCTTCGTCAAGCAGATTTGAACTTGAAACTATATTGATTTTAAATGCTTTATTCAAACAAATTTCTTCGTTTAAATTTCAAAAATTAATCATTAAAAATATAAATATTCTTTAGAACTGCAATATCACTAATATTTTGTAATTTATTTTTCCCAAGATACTCAACAGCATTTGATTGTAATCCGTGCTTAACTTTATCTATAATAATAAATTTGCTAAATGAAGAATTTGTCAAGTAACTCTTAATAAACTTGTTTAGTTTGATTTTTAAATCTTGATCATTATCTTCTACGTTTCAAAATTCAAACTGGTTTCTCTTTTAAATAAAATGGATATTCTAAGGCGTTAGTAAAAAGACTGACTAAGAAAACCATTGATCGCCTTATGATTGATATGATATTTATACAAACTATTTATCACTCAAAATACGACAATATAACACAAATACACAATTGTACTCGCTAATATTTCTTTATCATATCATTCAACTTATCAACATACATCATGATTTCTTGAATGTAGTTTAATGGGAAACAGTTAAATAGTGTTCTATGACTTTCCTATTATGAATTAGGAACTAATTTCCCTTTGTTTAAAAACTTTGAATTTGATTTTAAGATTAGTTTTATTTTAATGAAAAATTGATCTTCTAAAAGTATTCTTCGTCCTATTTAAAGGGTATTTTATTTAAGGAATGTGTATTATCCGCGAAACTTTTGCAGTTGATGATTAACCGTAGATATCCAGAAATTCAGCATAATCTTCCATTGTCTGTACTACAGAAAGCTGAAATAATCTCATCTCAATCTCCTCAATTACTCCAGATATCAAAATCAACTTCTAGCTTACGCAATAATGACAATCTATCAATTTCAATATTTCTGATTTTCCCCTTTTTATTTCTATATTCTTATTTCCTAATAATTATACAAAACATAACTTATTCTTTAAAGAGATAAATCAATTTAATACCAAAGTGTCATCATTTTGATTTTGAAAATATTTCCGCATCTATTAGATAAGTAAAAATTTAGAATAAATTTTTATTTTTATAATTGATTTTTTATTTATTATTATAACTATAAAAATAAATATATTGCAGTTGGTAAAAAGCAAATTTTTATGTTATATTCAGAAATCTAATAGTAAATTTTTAGATGAAAACTTTATTATCATCAATAAAGGATTTATAGCAGCATGTCACATTTAGGTCTGCTTCATTAATCTGGACTGGTATAAGTTTATAAAGTAGTTAGACGTGAGGAATAAGTAGTAAGAGTTTAGTTAATATATAATGTAATTCAATCTGAGTTCAAATTTATATATTAACACATTGTGATCGGGCAGTTTTCGGCCGCGTACTAGTTCTGGTAACGGCTGATTTTTCGCGTAATTTCGCGCTAACGTAGACCTCTAGAAAAATTGCGGTAACTTCAAAAATATTGGAACCCGCATTTTAACGTGATCCGTGCTCCACTAACAATCTATCAAAAACGTATAAATACGTGATACGCTCTCTAGCATTAATTTGCTAAACACGTATTAATACGTGATCCGATTACAATGTGTTAAATATAATATTAAGTCGTTTATTCACATCATCCAATATATATTATTGTAGTAGTGACTTGCCAATAAATCATTAGATCTGCCATTCATCGGCAGAGTTTTTGGTACGAGTAATGTGTGAGCGATGAGTCATTACTGAGATAGAACAAAGACAATGAGTCAATAAAATTTTACTGTGCCCGGTGAAAAAATCTTTTTAAGGATAGTAATTGTACATTTTAGCCTTTTTTAGAAAAAATGTATATAAAATTTCGTTTTGAATATTGATTTTCGTACATGTTTCTTAAATTCAAATTTAACTGCGCGTGTGCAACTATTTTCGACTTAACCTTTTAATTGTATATCTAATACTAATTTAAAAATATCAAAAAAGTGTCAGGGTTCGTCAAAAACATTGTAGAATGGTAATAAATTGTGAAGGTGAAATACATTAGGGCCACTAACAAATCACCATTTAAATAGATCGGGTTTTGGACTTCAATCACGTATTTCTTGTCTTGATTGTTTGGATAAATTAGTGGGCAACCAATGCTTGGTAAAATAGTATAGAAACTCACTTTACTAGGTATTTTGCCGATATCCATGAAGGATTTTGATACAAATACCATTTTACATAGTATTGTTAATCCTTAACCAGCTTTAAAAGTTTTCAATATTTTCTGAATTCTAAACAGTTCAGGTGGTGGAATAACTTGTAATTCCTGTTCATAAAAATCCAAGGATTTGTCACCTCCAGGACAACCCTTTCTCCCATTAAAACTAACTAGGTCGAATCGAAATTTTAAGTAGGTCACGATAATTTATAAATTATATATGTATCACACATACTTTTTCCCAGGGAGCCATTTAAAATTAAGTAGGTCAAGCCAAATTTGCAAAGGTTTTTTAATTTTTTGAAAACAGCCAAATTTTCATCAAACGTTGTGAAAAATCAATAAATTCTTCAAAATTTCTAAGTTTTTAGTTTCGTTGAACATCAAATTTATATAAAATCAACTTTAAACTAGTGTCACCTCCAGGACAGACCATATGTAATATATAGGTCACTTTAATGATTAACATCAAATTTTATTTTTACAAGTTTTTAATTACTTAGAAAAATTTTGTAAAATATTTACATATAGAAAATAATAATACATACATTTCAAAATACATACAACTTTTTATACATATATTTTATACATGGAAAATTTGATAAAATTATTATTATCGTGGATTTTAATGAGGATTATCAATGAATATAAATAATTTTATATGTGTTATTGTCAATATTTATAGGGTTCTTTATCAACAACAACTAAACATTGGGGATATACAAGAATATTATCATGACACAACTTTCCCATGGGAAAATATCCCAAAACTCAAAATCCCTTGTCAAATTTAAACCTGCGTTTTTCTTTTCAAATTTAGGGATAATGCATAATTTCATAGAACAATCCCTATAAATTAATTTTTGGAATATTCTTTTAAGAAAAATGTATCAATTAATATATTCATTTAAAATAACTCTGTACAAAAGTTTTATTAACAATTCATAAAAATCACAATTTTGTGCTTGTCAAAATATTATTGAGATCATGATCTGCTCCAGGTTGAATTCCATTATGATTAGTAATATTATTGTCAGCATCAATCACATTAGCACATATATAATGCCCATATGAAAAACTTTTGTTGTTTCCTTCCCAAGACCTCTTATTATCATGATTTGTTTAACCTATTTTAGAGTTTTTAAATCTATAAATCTGTTGATTTTTGGTTCCTATTCTAGCCTGGGGTACAGAAATAACTGTACTACTATTGTAAAATCTAAATATGTTTGATGTTTTATACCCGCACCAGGTAATGTTACACCTTTGGCTTTCATTAATCCTTAAAACTAATATTTTGGACGCAAGTGTGACCAACACCCTTGCTCTCATCTTTAAACTTTTCGATTACAGAGTTAACGTTCTCAGAATATAAAGGTATTAGACACATTTTGACCCTTAATTCATAGATGTTGACACTAGAATCAACATTTTAATGCAAAATTAGTCTAAACATGTTGTTTGATCGAAAACTGACTTTATGTTTGAAATTCGATCCTGGCCTCTTTCATCGAAAAAACAGCCCAAAACGGCCAAATTCGGCTTTTTCATCAAAACTTAACTTAAAAATAATGTTGTTTGACTAAAATTCGACCATTTAAGTGAAAAATTCAAAATAGCGACTTCATTAAAACCGAAGACTGGAATTTCTCTGATGTTCAGATTTTGTCATCTCATAGATAGCATTAAACTCATTCTAATTTAGTAGATAGTTAGGAGCGTTCCGGAACAGTACTCACTACCCCCACCCCACCCCGCGGATTAAATTACATAATTAGGTAATTTATATCAATTACGTAATGATGCAATTAAAGTAATTGATTTTTTTGTATTATGTATTATACTTGAATTAAATTTTTAAGTTATAATTTTTAAATTGATAGGCTTTTCAGTGTAATTTTCAATTTGTTTTTTTAATACAATTTTTTTAACTGTAAAATATTAAATATGATCACACTATTGTCAGATGGCATTTTTGGTTTAACAATATTTTTTCAGACAAAGGTAACAGTGTCTCCAATTATTAAACTTATGTTGTTCTAAATGGGTCAACATTTCATTGTTACTTTTCCCATTTTCTAGTAATATGGGAGAACGTTTAGCAGTGGTATATCTTAATTAATAATAATCCAGCCGAAATTTGCAAATTCATTTGAGTCCTTAGGTAAAATTGATTCAAAATCTGCATAGATATCGAATAGTGGTGTAACTGTTTTAGACCAGCCAGTGAATTTAATAAACTTATTTTCTGGGAAAGTATAAAGATTAGTCCCTAACTGATTTCGTTTGCATCATATTTCATGTTTATCCAATGATTTCTTTTATCTAAATTCGTTCAAAAACTTTTCACACCAAATAAACTGTATTATTTCTTTAGTTATATTTTTTCTTTTGGTTTCACAATTCATTAACCTAATAATCGATGTTATTGATACTGTTGGGTTTTATATAGAAGTCGGTGCTTAGGTCTGACTCCTTGGTGTCCTTCTTTAATCGATTCAATTAACCCAACACAATAAGATTTATTTCCAATTTATATATCACAACTTCATTCACAACTTTCACAAAAATCGATTCAATTCACAATACTCTACACAATTACTCCGCACGATTTCACAAAATTCAATGCGTAGGGATACGTCTTCCAATGGGATAGGTCTCTGTCTGGTACGCAATATGTTTCACTGGTTGATTTATCTTTAAGTTTATTACCTCCTTTACTCCGCTATCTGAAATATTCTCTTCGACCAACTGGCAATTTTGTTGATCTGCCTTTTCTTTTTATACTCATCTCGCAAATCAAGTCACCCTCAAACTAAATTGGTTTTGGCATTTCTGACATCTCTGCCTGGGCTCCCGGTGTTTCCATTTGTTTACAATTTTTTTTGGTGGCGGGTTCCTCTTTTATCCCGGGTTTCCTTCGTCAACCAATTTTGTTTTCCGTAATTAGAAAATTCGTTGACGTTCCGGGTTTCTCACACTTCGGGTTTTCTGTTGGCTCGGACATCACATTAGCTCGGGTTTCCCTTTAGCCAATTAATTTTTTAATTAATTTCTATTTTTATTAAATATTTCCTTCTTGGGAACCCTATTTGATTTAATTTTAATATATTTGGATATGTCTCGTCATTTGGTATAAATAAATATTTATCGTTTCTCTCGATAAATATTTATTTTAAAATTTTAATTGATTTTGACTCTTTAATTATTATTTGATTATCAGTGTTTTTATTGATTGTCCATTTTTTACTTTTGTGCATTTTGTTAACCCCAACAATACATAATGCTAATTTTCTTCTTCATTTAATAATAATAAATTAATTATTTTTCCTTCAGTAACTTTTGACATATTTATAATACCTAAATGAAAATGTTTCAAAACAAAGTCTTTGTGTTTAGGTTTTTCCGCTTTGTCTTAACTGAACACATTTATTATTACACCGAGATTTTCTTTTTCAAATTTCATAATGCCATTTTATTTCAAAGGGATATACATAGGTTCATAAATAAATTACTTCATATACGGTAAATATTTTGCTAGTCTCTGTCTATTTTTCTTAATTTTATCAGATTGTAAAGCATAAATTATCTTTATTTTTCACATTGACTATACAATTCTTATTATACAATTGCTTGGTATTTTAATATAGCTTCTCCAAATCAATCTACTAAAACTGCTTATTTTTGTGACTGAAATGTATTTCGGTTATTCTTTTAATATCCCAAATACTCCATAATTCTGTTATTGATTCAGTTTTTTTATTTAACGTTTTTATACCTTCGTCAAAGAATGACTGGGTATGTGGTTTTGCGTTATTTGAAATATTGTTTATTTTAATTTCTCTGTCTTTCAAATTCAATTCCAAATTAAATTTTTACATATCCTATTTCTGATATTATTTTTCTTAGCTTATTTATTAACTCTACTGGGAAAATAATTTCCTGAATATTCAAATCGGTAGGGTCTATTGACAATATTTGGTGAGTTCCACATAAATTTAGATCCACTTCTTCTTCCGTTTCTACCTCTTTTATCCCTTATTTCTGATATTATTTTTCTTAGCTTATTTATTAACTCTACTGGGAAAATAATTTCCAGAATATTCAAATCGGTAGGGTCTATTGACAATATTTGGTGAGTTCCACATAAATTTAGATCCACTTCTTCGTCCGTTTCTACCTCTTTTATCCCTTCTTTGTCCGTTTTCACAGCTTCTTGATCTTGCACCTCTTCCTCAGCTTCATCCACTCCATCCCAAGAATCCATTGATCCAATCTCATTAAATATTTTTGTTGCTTCTTCTAATTGCTTCTTTGTATTGCTTCTTCTAATTAAAGGTAATATTTAATTTAATTTATCTTAATTAATTATTTTTTTAGGAAGCAGTAAATTTAAAATCATATCAGTGTAATTTTATATTGGAAATATTAGTAATGAATATGGAGTAAACATTGGATCTATTCTCAATTAATCAATAATGGATTGATTTTCAATGATATGTTTACTTTTATAAATTGCGAAAAAGGAAGCAAATTGAAAAATGAAGTACAGAATGATAAAAAATGCAAAATCCACATAATTATTCAAAGTGTTAAAATTGACATTAGTATTATTTAACCGATTTAGTCTTTGAATAAATCTTTTATCAACTTTTTGTTAATTTTTTTATGGTGTTTTAATTACTGTATAAATAATTTATGCAAGGAAATATCTGTATTTATCAAATAAAAATTTTGAAAGACAACACACATACACATCTCTTTATCAAATAATTATTTACCCTAAGCATTTTGATGCATTTAATATAAAAAGCTAGAAAAAGATTTATTTTAAATAACAAGTCAAATTAATATAAAATTTATTTTAGATAACTAATAATACAAAATTTATTTATTCTTCTACTCTATAGCCAAGCTAAAATATGTTGTCCAGAAGTTTTTGTCATCCGATTTTGATAAGCAATTCGATTATATTCAATTGGCATCAAACTTGATTCTAGTTTTGATAGCAATAAAGTAGAATAATAGAACCACATCGGATCAAAAACATATTTTATCGGGTTTAACATAAATTGCGAGCCAATGTTCTCCACCAAGATTAGATGATTGAGTATTTACAATCAAAGCTTTGTTGATATTGATATATGGAATTTTGTCCAAGAAGAAAACACCAATGAAATTTTTCCCAATTAGTTTTTTAGCAATAGTTTGTATCTGAATAAAACTAAAAGTAATTAAATTAAATAATTAATTAAATTAATTACTTCATTTTCGACTGTTACTAATAATACTTTGGTTTATAGTTTGTTCTTAAATGTTTGGACAAATCTTTCAAACTAAAAATGTGTGGAAAAACGTTATTTGTTCAAACTAAAGCTGTACGGCTTGATGTGATTTGAATCTCTTTTTCAAAAACTTCGTATACAATACTTTGATTAAGATCGAAATCTGGTGCCAATACAAATGTAAAAAAGGGATATTTATTTTTAAAGTCTGACATGGTAATACTACAATTCATATTTTTATTAAGGTAACCCATGTTTCTAACAATACTTTGCATATAACTAGAACTATAATTATCATTGGCAAAATCTTGACTAATTTTTTCGCTATAATCATTTGGTTTACTTAATGTTTAAGACTTGACATTAAAGTGATCAAATATTGAAAATGTTTTTGAATAAGATCCTCAATATATTTTATTCCTCTGGAAATCCACATGAATAAAATTTAGTAGTCTTCTATGACCGAATATTTGTTCCTTATAAAATGAAGAAGCCTCGTTGGCACTGGAAATTGAACAACTTCCTTGCTATTTATTGGATAAATTGCATTTCCAGTAGCAAGCCCGATTTGATGACCAGCTAAAACTGACGGTTCAACACCAACTCTTCCAACCATTAATTTTGTGTCTAATAATATTATTTTTGGAATTAAAACTTTTGCACGTGTTAAACCTCTTTCTGTATTGGATCTTGTCAATTTAATTTGAGCATTAACATCCGGTAATAAATATTTTGGTTGATCAAAGAAATCTAATTGAAGAGGGAAACAAACACTGATTGGGTTTGATTTTGAAATCCAAATTTTTCTTTTTGAATCATTTTCTTTATAACCCCTTCACCCTAAACAAGTATTTATGTATCTTGATTGTAACTAATAATAGTTTCAATCATTGCCTTGTGTGCGAATACATCGTTACTTCCTTCAACCTTGGAAGAATTAAAAATTACTTCAAAATTTTTAAAAAGATTTTGGAAAAAGGAATTGTTTGCAGATAAGTCGTCTTCATTTGATAAAATTTCCCCATTATGATTTACAACTTTCATGCATTGTTCAAATCCAAGTATTCTGTTTGAGAACCGTTGATGTAAAATTGAATTGATAAGTTTCCTGGATCTGTATTTGAATTCACCAGATAAATATCTTCAAGTGATCCATTTTCAATTACAGATTGAGGATATGGTCTATCAAAGATGCATAATTCCGTTTTTGATCTGTATCCTTTTGTTTTGTATCCTTTCATTCTTTTGTTTATATGTCTCTTGATAATTTTTCGACGTTTAATTGTTCCTCATTTTTGTTCTTTATTAAATAAATTAGCTACTTTATTAATACAGATGGCAGGTGTTGCTTTACAGAAGGTACAGAATTTTTAATTTCAGAGCATTATTATTTATTACGTCATTAACAGTTTTCATAACAAAATTTTCTATACGTTTAAAAATAGGTTATGCGAATCGTCCAATTGTTTTTAACTAACCAGATCCGTTATATAGTAAATCCTTACCATTTTGATGGGTACTACAAAAGTTTACAATCTCAGGATTACTCATTTATTTTACGGGAATGTAATGTCAATAAGTTCTATCTTTTTACCAAATATAATTCACGAATATTGATTTCTATATTGTTGATATATGAGAATGATGCTGGCTATGGACAAAAGCCTTACTAAGGCAATAAAGTATGGCAGACTACTTTCAACTTTCATATTAAATACAGTTTTCATCTAGTTGTTTTGTTTATATTTTAATCAACTTTTTATTTTTCACAACCTTCTTACTCGTTCTTATTAATTTACGTTTATTAACCCTTTTCTTTGTAACTTTTTTCTTTGTTAATTTTTCACGTTGAACAATCACCTTTTTAAACGTCATTTCAAGTAATTATTTTCAGATTATTTACAGATTTCAATACTTTTCCATTGAAAATATCAGTTCTAATATGTAAATCATCAGGACATTGTTGTCTAAAATCAAAGAATAAATATCCGTGGGGAACCTTTGTTGCATTTTGAAACGAATCAAATAAAAATTTTCAAACATTGGGATAAGCTTGTCTAACAAGAAAATCTATAATGGTTGCATATCGAGGGTTTTTAAAAAATAACCAAGTATTGTACATTTAAATTACCAGTTCTATGACCTCCACCTTGATAAAATAAGTTTTGAGTAATGAAAATAACACAAATTCCAATATTTCGAGCGAGTTTTGTAAATAAACTATTAAAATCCTTTTCTTTACTCGCTTCCTGGTATAAATCATCGAAAATAATAGCATAACCTTGATGTAATCTAGATGAAAATTTTTTATCAAAACCTTTAATTATTGTCATTTTCAATTTACAGAATTGATTTTAAGTAAATCCATGTTCTTCGTAAGCTCGTCTATGCCAATATATTTTATTGAATTTTGATTTGAACATGTTTGATTGTAATAAATTTCATACAAATAAAGTTTTTCCACAACCACTTGGTCAAACTACTTGATATACCGCATTATTTCTTAATTCCATTTTAGTATTAATTATTTATTTAATTGTTTATTTTTGTTTTAATTTTTAGATTTACTTGAATTTAAATTATTTGAAAATGTTGAGTTACATAAATTATAAAGGAAGATATTCTATACCTGATATGAAATTCCAATTTGGAAAACCACAGCAAGTTGTAGATCAATCAGGTAATTATCTGATAATATTTTTCAGATGTCTGGTGATGGGATGCAAGCAACCTCTAAAAACTGGGGATTTGAAATATAATATACATGATTTACAAATTCAATCAATCACTGTAACAATCGATATTGGAAAATTTATAAATCTCTATGAATTACAAAGAAAGATGAATTGTATATTTGAACCAGAAATATTTCCAGCAATACGTCTTCAAAAATATAATCCATCATGTGTCAATATATTTTCAAGTGGAAAGGTAGTAATACTCAGAATAAAATCCTTGGATTATAATGATTATGTGGAAAATATTAAATCAGAAATAACTATGTTAATAAATTAATAAATATTTTGTTTGAATTTGATTTATTTATCAAGTATTAAAAAATTACAAAATATGAATCATGTATATTCAAATATGTATTTTATTTTATTATTTAGTTTATCTCTTTGAAGTAATTTTAAAGAAAATTCAGGAACTTTATCCAAGAATTAAAAATACTGTGACAACGTTCAGAGATCTGGTGATCGATGTGTTGCAAATTGTATTGTAGGTAAAGATAGTATGAGAGTAACATGTTCAAATGGATGCCCATGTTGCCAGGATTTCAAACGTGGCCAAACAACCCATATATTGTTAGCCGAAATGCGTAAAGCATATTACTCGGCTATTTTTGATTTGAAATAAAAATTAATCTTTTTTATTTAATCTTTATTGTCAATAAAATGATTTGTATGAATTGAAAGTTTGTTATTTTTACAATTCAAAATTTATCTATGATTTATCAATTGTTTTTACATTGAAAAATTATTCTTAGACTTACAAATTAATTTAAAAAATAAAAAAATGTTAATAATAATAAAATATAATAATAATAATATTAAATTAATTAAATAAAAATAATAATAATATTAAATAAATAATTAAATCAAATAAAATTATAAATCATTATTTAATTCACTTCATTAAAACAAACAATTAAATTTAATAATGATATAATTAAAAAAAATAAAATAATTGACTAGATTAAAACAAACAATTAAATTTAATAATAATATTATTAAAAAATAAATAAATAAAATTATTGACTTGATTATAAAATAAAAAATATATATTCAGTATTTTTAATCGAGCAAATATATTTTAGGCTTTTTAGTCGACAGGCGATTTGAACCAATTTTATTTTTATAGGTTTTTATGTATGAAAGAATACTTAGGCTTCTTATTCGAGGAAATATTTTTAGGTTTTTTAATCGGGTTTAAGCCAATTTTTATTTTTAGGCTTTTTAATCTATAAAAAGTACTTAAAAACCTATAATTAAATGACATCATTTAATTTCTATAAACATACTAATATTCGAAAGAGAGATATTCTTGAAGTCTTTCCATCAACTGCAAGTGCTCAAGCATTTAATAATGTTGGAAAAATATATTTTAATATAAATCAATCCTTTAATCCTCTAGATATTTGTAATGCAAACATATATTATAAAGTAAAAATTTCAGGATATCAAGTAGATGTTGCTGCTCCTACTGCTGTTGAAGCTGATCAATTTGCAGTGGAACATAATTGGTTCTTGAACCTCTTTAATGATATTGCTATAAAAATAGGTCCTTCTGAAGTAAAGATAATTGAAAGTCCAGGTTCAATTTCATCATTATTGAATTTTGTAATGACAGATTCAGATTTCAAATATCAACACGGAGAAATATGTGGTTGGATTCCTGGTGGGTATTTTTGTGGTACTAATGATGTAGGATATAAAATCCGACATATTTTATATCAAAAAAGATTTGAAGAATCATATCCTGTTAAAACTATTCTTGGATTTTTACATAATTATAGCCGAGTGTTGTACATGGTTCCTTTAGAGCTTTCATTAACAAAAAATAATGATTTCAAATCATGTATTTATGGAACAAAATTTGCTGATCAATCAAAAATCAAAGTTGAAATTGAAGTACTTTCACTTTTAGTTCCATCAATTACTTGTAATCCAAAATTAGAAACAAGTACAATGGATAGAATGAATGAAGAGAAACCAATAGATGTGAATTACCTTCAAAAATTTTCAACAAAATTCAGTTGGAAGCCAACAGTTTTAAATTCACGACCTCGATATATTTTTATTGATTCAAAGATGTAAAAATTGATAGTTAACTAATAATTCAAAATTCATTCAGACTTTAGGGGGTTGAAAGAAACTTAAATCATTACGTGTTCAATTAAATACATTTTATCCTTTAGATCCAATGACATTCAGCTTTAAAGAGAGTTACCAAAGATATCCATATGCCTCATACACTAATGTATGTAAAGCTTTTGGAGTTGATCCACAATTACCAATGATAGATTTTAAGAATTTTTATTCAATATTTTGTTTTTATGTTTCCGACCAAGATGAGAAATTAGCAATTAATGGTGTAAATATTACAATAGATATGGAAAAACAATGATTTCAAATGGAAATGTTATTGTGTTATTTTAGTTGAGAAACAAGTACAAATCTTATTGAAAAGTGGTAAGATAATTAATGTTTTTTAATAATAATGGAACAACAATTCGAAAAACTTGCAAATATTTTATCTACAAAATATTCGACATATTTAAGATTTAATTCCATCACCTCAGTTTTTACAACATCATTTCATATTCCTCTTGAAATAAATTTAGAATATAATTATGAAATGAGATTGGTTTGGTTTTCCGTCTACAACATTATTTTTAATATAACATCTCAAAATAATGAATTTGGAATTAAAGGACCTGATAAATTTATTGTTTTAATGAAAATTCCTCCTGGAGCATATAAGATTGATGTTTTATTTACAACAATGACGAAATTAATTAAAAAACATCTTAAAATAGATGAAATTCCAATTGAATTCAAAATTACCTACAGATAAAGTTTTTATAAAAATTAAAGAGAGATATTCTTTTGTATTCATAAGTAAATTAAATGATTTTCTAGGATTTACAAATCGAGAATATTCCACAAGTTGTTCCAGTGAAAAGAATATAAATAATTCAAATTTTATCTATAAATCTCCTTTGTGATTTAATTGAAGAAACGTATCAAGATGTGGAAACAAGATGATTACGTATATAGTTTACCTTATGGAACTGTTCCTCATGGGTATAGAATTATTCAAAAGGTTTCTTTACTCATTTATGTTCCAATAATAAAAACTAAAAATATTTCAAATATTAATTTCAGAATTGTTGATCAAAATAATAATACTCTTGATTTTAATAAAGAAACTATTTCATTCTGTTTATATTTACGTGAAGTATAAAACGGAGACTTATAGATGTTTTTTAAATAAATGGGGAAATGAAACCACTACAAATTTTTATTTACGAGATATTTTACATTATTATAATTTAAAATTTAAATTATAAAGTAATTATGCATGATGAAATCAAAAACTATTTGGATAAAAATAATATAATTTTCAATTTACAAACTACAAATGAATCAGAAAGTCATTGGATTTTATGCCGTAAAAAACATCATATATATTTTGATTCATATGATTCATATATTATGATTCATATGCAAATGTTTGTGAAATGTCTCAATATTTTGGAGATGATCAATATATATATATATATAATACTAAACAAATCCAAGATCCTCAATGTAGTATTTGTGGACAATTATGTATTTATGTTCTAAATTCATTAGAAAATAATAATATGAAATTTGAAGAAATTCTTTGTTGAATAAAGGGTTATAGTTAATATCAAAATTATGATTTGACTCCTCAAAAATATTATCCTCAAAATGATCAAAATTATAATTATGATCAAAACTCGGAAATTATTGAAGATTTTGTTTCCGAGACCAATAAAAAAAAGTATTTAAAAGAAATCCCTATCACTAGCAATACAATTAGGAAAAGAACTCCTGAAATAATTTTTTTTTTTATTTAAATACTTTATTTTAGATATTAAATCTAATATCATATAACAAGCCTCATTATAATTTTGAATTTGTAGTGTTTCCATTTTAAATATAAAAAAGAAAGAAAAAAAACTAAAATTTATTTCTTAAAAATTAAAGTCAAAAAGTTTAGAATGATTAATAATAAATTCTTTTGTGGTTATTGTAATAATTGGTATAAAGCTAGTTATTTCAATTTCCATTAAAGACAAATTTTGTTGTGGATGTTAATGAATCTCAGCAAAAGGAATATAATAATTGTAAGATGTGCTTCTATTGTAATAAAGAATTAGTGAATGATAAAGTAATGCATAATGATCATTACTTGGAAAAAGAAAATTATAGAGGGGCATCACATCCTGATTGTAAATTAAAAGCAAAAAATAACTTTGTTCCAACTTATTCCAACTTACAATCATTTGATTTTCATCCCATTAGCTCCAAATATCACGAAAATCATGCAAAGTACAGATGAGAAATATATTTCATTTAGTGTTGGATCTCTAAGGTTTTTAGATTCGTACAAGATGATGCCTTTACCGCTTGAGTATTTAGAATCTCTCTTGAAACCGAAAGATCTTAAAATCTTTAATAAATTCTATCTTCAACTTAATTTAAATATTCGTAAAGGAATATATCTTTATGAATATATAAGTGGAAAGAATTTTGAAGATACAAAACAGAAATTATCAGAATCTCAATTATTAGAGATCTCTAAATTTTATAATCATTTGAAAATGACAGAGTTGAATGAAAAAGATTACTTGTTTGGACAAGAATCTTGGCATTTATTAGAGTATGGAAGAAATATGGAAGAGTATACAATTCATTACTTGAACATGGAAGTTTTCCTATTAGCTGATGTTTTTGAGAATTTTAGAAATGTTTGTCTTGAAAACTTCGGTATAGATCCATGTTATTGCTACTTTCTATCCGGATTAACTTGGGTGAGTGGAATGAAAGTCACTCAAGTTAAATTGAAACATTTTAATAAAAAACCATACGATCAACTTTTAATGATTGAGGGGAGTTAGAGGGGTTTCTCAGGAGTTCTTGGGGATCGATTGGTGGTAGTGCATGAAAAGGAAAGGTATCCACTTTACTACTTCGATGCCAACTCCTTATATCCGACAGCAATGACGGATGAACTCCCAACAGGGGAAATGAAGCTCTGCAAGGATAGCAAATATGTAAAGACAATATTAAATCATCTAATAGGATATATTTATATAGTTGACTTAAAATATCCTGTAGAACTTCATGATAAAACCGAATACTTCCCCTTCTGCCCAAGAAAAGTTAAAGTTCAAGAAGAATCACTTTCTCAATGGCAGAAAGAAAATAATCCATTGAATTACAAAACCACTGAAATATTGATTCAATCTCAAGATGATTTAAAGGAGTATGTTATTGAAGGACGATGCCTTGACTGGTATCTAGAGAATGGTATAGTTCTTAAGAAAGTACATAAAAAGATCATGTACAATAAATCTTATTGGCTCAAACCATACATAAAATTCAATATAAAAAAACGAACAGAATCAAAACAACAAGGAAACAAATTCGGAGATGTCTTTTATAAACTATTAAATAATGCATTTTATGGAAAAACTCTCGAAAATGTAAGAAACAGAAAATCGATAGAGATTGTAAGTACAAAAGAAAAATTAAAAAGTATAGCAGCAAAAGCTGGTTATCAGAGAATGAAAATCTTCTCTGAAGAATGTGCTGCTGTACATTTTAATAAAAATACAATAAAGTTTGAGAAGTTCAACTATACAGGATTTGTACTCCTAGAATTGTCAAAACTTTATATGTACAAGTTTATATATGTATTATAAAAAACATATAATGATAATTACCGAATACATTTTGGGGATACAGATTCAATAATCCTTGATTTGTTGAATAATGAGAAAATAGAAAAAATAAATGATTATATCCTTGCAACAAAACTTGGATATTTTAAAGATGAGATGGGATCAAACAAAAAGATCCTGGGGTTTTGTGGAATTATGTCTAAAATGTACTTTTTGAACATTAAGGATTTAAGTACAAATAACTCTATACTACACAAAAGAGTTAAAGGGTACACAAAAACCGCTTTAAGAAACATTGGATATGAAGAAGGAAAATAATGTTTGTTATGTTCTTCAATGAATTCAATCGGTTCATGGATGATTCAAACAAAGAACCATAATATAAATTTTGATTATTTTGAACGGAAAGGATTAAATAGCTATGACAATAACAGATATATATAACCAGATGGCATAAAAACCTTTCCGTATGATAACTATAAGATTAAATATATTGAAATAAAAAAGAAGCATCAAGAATATTCTGATGTATAATTATCTAAAAAATTTAAATAAGTATTAAAATCATTAGTTTAGTTTTATTCAATTTTTATTAGATATTTTTCAGTATTAGTTTCTCGAGCACAACAAAAAAATTTCGGTTACAACAAATTTTAGGGATTGAAAAAATTCATTCATATAACGCGATTACTATTTAAAACACGGTTACTATCTAGAACATATGTATTCATTCACTCAAGCATAATTAGTATTGGTGGGTTTCTGGGTGTTGATTTCTTGAAATTATATGGTTGTTACCCAGACAACCCCATACAAATATCTTTCGCTTACCACTCGGCACCCGTTGCTAAGCAACGTTGGAACTGTGTTCGAGTGGGTGGATTGTCCGCAAAAAGTGAGCGCTATTGCTAATGCTATAATTGACCGAACGATTCATGGGTCCAACGAGCTGCCGATAGAAGGCCTGTGCTCGATTTCGATTTTTAGGTCCCATTATTCAAAGGTTAACCTATGCTCTCATATCATTCATTGTTATGTCCATTTCCATAGTCCTTCTTATCGTTGTCCGTGTTGATGATTATTCTATGGCCTGTACGCCCTTTGTTATGTTAAATATTCACACAGTATCTCTCTTACCTTATCCCTATTATTAAAAATACAATGTTCTCTATTATTGATACTAGTATTGTCATTGTTACTATTATATGTATTACCTTTATTAATTGTTACTACTATTACATTTATTATTATTCTTATTACTATAATTACCATTATATTTATTATTATTACTACTATTATTATTATTACTATTATTATTATCATAATTATTATCATTATTATTATAAGTACCATGATGATTCTTATTATTATTATCCTCATTATTATTGTCACTATTATTATTATTATTATTATTATTATTATTATTATAAGTACAATGATCATTATTATTATTATTATCATTATTATTATTATTATTATTATTATTATTATTATTATTATTATTATTATTATTATTATTATTATTATTATTATTATTATTATTATAATTACCATTATCCTTACTATTATCATTATTATTATCAAGTTTTTGTGTAGGGATTCACCCTTATTCCTCGGCTTAAAAAAATACTTTGCTTATATAAAAATTTAGCTGTAATCCATCCTTATTTTAGTTTTCGAGAAAGTATTTTCCTTGAGTCGAAAGATTTTAGCAGCGTACCGCCCTTATTTTACAGTTTAATAAGGATATTATACTAACAATTGAACAACATTCCACTTTTACTTTATTATTTTTGATAAGTATTTTAATTAATTTATGAAAATATTTTTACGGTTTTATTTTACGGTCTTATCCGGATATTCTATCAATTATTGAGTCGTATTCTTCTTTTACTTTGCTATTTTTGATAAGTATTTTAATTGATTCGGAAAATTTGCGCAGCGTTCTGTCCTTATTTTTAGTCTCAATTCAACATAATTTATTTTAATTCTTATATATTGTTTGCGAATAGGGTGGATTTTTATTTATTTTTTCTAGGGGTTTTGTGTATCTACCCCCTAAACGCCATCAAGATTATTATTCTATCTCTCCTATGTACCCATGGTGATTGCCATGTTGGTACTGTACATAGAGGTTGAAAATTCATGAGCAGGTGAGCTCCATTTCTAGAACTACTCATGATATTCTCACTTTCGGGTTCTGGACTGCCGATGGAAGGTCTTACGTCTTTCTCTTTCTATATCCTGGTCCTTACTCGTCTATTCCTACAATTCTCATACCTATTTGTCATCTTTACCCGATGTTTATAAAGGTATCCTTCAAAAATTTGGCCACCGTTCCTCCCTTATTTTTTGGTAAATTTCCTATTTCATTTGTTTAATCACTGTATTGACTACATTTTGTCCTAGTTTACCCTTTATTTCTACCTATATTAAAAATTTGATTAACCGTTCCTTAACTCCCGGTACATTTCCCGTGATTTTAAGTAGTTACAACCCTCTGCGGTCACTTCATTAAACATTTCTCTCTTCTGTCAGATTATATCATTCAACTTTTGGAAAACTACTTTCAACTTTACATTCCTACACTATCCTATCCTTTCCTACTTGATTTTCTGATTAATTTTCTGACCAAGTTTTAAATTTCCCATACAAAACTCCATTCCCCCTTAAAGTCGCACTTCCCTTGATTTTAATTTCTGCTCGCTTCGACCGATGTTTCCACCAGTCGTTGCGAGTCGTTCAACGATGCCCTGCGTGGAGGTTCTGTGCTAATTTGCCAGACCCTGCTGCGGACCAACCGAGGTTTCGATAAGGTGCGACCCACAATCGCAACTAGGGAACTTAATCCACCAGCCGGACCGGGATCTGCCTAATCGATAGCTATTTCGATACATATATATAAATAAGATTTTAGGGGGACTTGTCAGTGGCACCAAAAGATTCCACGACCATCCAGAATAACATCAAAATAACAAAATTTTAACTTCAAAATATATATTTATACAAGAAGACAATACTTACAATCCACGGTCATGCAACCAAATTGGAAAAATTGGCATAAAAAGTTTGTCTAACAATGACTCACAGTTCGTCTAAGAATGTCTAAAAATTTCTAAAAATTTTCTACCTGACTAAAATTCTGGATATGTCTAAAGTCTAGTAGTCTCAAAATTGTGAAAATGACTGCCGTATATATAGTATTTTTGTGCCTGGATGCGACCAATCAGAGAATTTTGAGCCTTTTTCGGCCATTTTTCGGGAGGTTTTATTGGTTTTATTTTATTTGAAATATTTTATTTTTCTCCATATTTTTCTCTATTTTTTGATATTATTTTTTCAATATTTCGTAAATTTTCATTTATTATTACTTATTTATTTAACCATTCTCTTTGATTGTTTCTCATTTTTCCCTTTGATATTTAAACTTTTGGTCGCCGCTTCCGCCTATGTATTTGTCTAAACCTTCTTTTGCAAGGTTTTGGCAGTTTTATGTTTCTTTTTGCATCTGTAGGTTTTTTTCCGCATTTTAATTAATTATTTGTTTTATTTAATTTTTGTTATATTTTAAATTTGTATTAATTAATGTTTTATTTTATTTTTGGTCTCTTCTTGCGGTGCGTGCTTGTGTTACAGCAGCCATATTGACAATTTCCAAACGACATTAATTATTTTGTTTTAATTTATACAATTTTCACCTTTTTGTTTAAATTGGTTTAGTAATTTTGTTTTAATTTTGGCTCTGCGCCCAATAATATTTTTTAAAACATTATTTTTCCTGATTTTGGTCGTTCGGATTAATCTTTTTCCGATGGCTATTCATTTTAACTGTTGCAACGATTTCGCAATTTTTCCCACTACCATTTCCCTCTCTTTGTCCTTAAGATCTATTTATATTCATGTTATATTTGATGAGTGCCCACTGGACTACTCAGTGTTAGTTATTTTTAGCCGATAGTTATTAAAGATTTTATGTCGATTTTATCGAAATTAAGTGCAAGAAAGTTGAGCCAAAAGATCCACTCTCAACCTACTCACTTTCGCTATTTAGATCAGTTATTTGACGTTTGGGTTCCTGCGTTCTCACGCCGGAACCTTCACGGGCACGACTGTTGGCGGACTTACACCGCACATACACAGTTCGATAGCTATGTGTAATTTTACTTCCTTGCTTTATATTGGGCTGTGCACCAAAAAAGGAAAAAATAAATTTTACCATATCAGTTGAGTAAAAGTTTCGAGCATAGTACGATTTTTTTGACATGAAATATTTCACATAGTAATCGGACGTTTATCGGCATCATCATTGTTCATCGCTTCGTGTTCAAACAAAACACTTACTAGTGTTAATTGCCTGAAAGCACGGCTCTCAGTTGCAACGCACACCAACTCAATTTAGACTACAATTTCTTCTGAAAAAGAAGACTGAAAAATAATCTAAATTTGCAACAAATTTCAGTTGATAATTTGTCAAAACACATCAGTATATATATCTATAATTTGACCTTAACCTTGCGTGTTATTTTTATTGCGATTAAACAAATTTGACCTTGAAATTATTTGTGTTATCTAAATTAAATTTTTTATTATTTTCTTAATTTAAATTGGTAATTAATTTTTAACAATTTTAATTAAATTTATTTTATTTTATTTTTATTCATTTAATTCATTAACTTTTACTTTTATATAAATGGTCATTTTACGGTCAAATTTTCTTGTTATTGTGTTATTTATTATGTAGATTTCGTGCGGTTCTTGATGCATTTTGTATTTATTTTATTTTATTTTATGTTTTTTGATTTTATATTTATTTATGTTCTCTCAGATTTTAAAGTGTTTAGTTGGTGTTTATATTGTATTTTAAATTATCTTGGTGCTGGGTTTTCGTCCTGTATTACTGATGCCTTTAAACAATTTTCATGGCCGTTTGTGTTCTGTCCCAACAGTATCTCGAGCATAATTATTATCTCAACCATAATTTTTTATCGAGCATTTTATTTATTTTACAAGTAGTATTAAAAGGTAGACCACACGCTTTCGGGCCTACACTCAAGAATAACACCATTCAATATATTCTCAGCAACTAACATATTATTATCTCAATTTATTTTAATTTATTTCAACTTATTTCAACTTATTTCAACTTAATAATTACTTATGTTTTAGTGGCAGATATAACCATTATGTATATCACGTGCATGTGTGTATTATGTGTGTATTTGGTGTATGTGTGTTTGTGAGGTAGATGTGGGCATATTTTGGGTGTATGTGTGTAACTGCGGGTTATGGAGGCGTATGTGTGTAATTGGTGTATGTAAGTATGTGCGTGCGATGGTGGAGTAAGTAGATGGTTATGTCATCGCTAGACCATGTCACCGCTGGACTATATAACCCCCGGGGATAAATTGTTTTTAAAGTCTAAAAGTCTAAAAGTATCTCGCAATTAAATTGAGTACTGTATTTCGCTAATTCCTTATATTGTAGCTCATATGTTCTAAGTTTAGACAGGTCTAGAACTGATTGTCCGATGTAACTAGGCCTGTCTAAACATATTGAATCTTTATTCAGATGAGCAGCAATCAGATTATAATCAATTACGATTGATTTTCTGAAACTCGATTTTGAGGCATATACAATCATCTTTTCATCAGAATTGTATAGCCTCAAATTCATCCGTTTTTTAAGGTTTTCGACAAACTTTCCATACAAACTATTATTATAAAGTTTAAACAAGTCCCTATATAGATTGCAAGTACTTTTAGCTCTTAATTTTGTGTTCTTGTCAATGTATTCATGAAATATAGGTGTTTGTTTACATTTAATTGCGCGATGAATTTTAAAAACCTTCACAACGAGAGAAAGATAAAGCTTGAGAAGCCGTCAATGAAGAACTTCTTAGGTCAATGCGTGAGCATCAACTTCTCAACTTTAGAATTCGGTGGACACATCTTTTCCGGACCTATCGAAAAATCATTCATAAAATCATGCATACAATGAGGAATCTCGATATCAACCTCCATTGTATAACCATACGGAAGTATTTCGATATCCTCATTGATGCATTCCGATAAAATATGATCTAAACCATCATATACCCAAACGAAATCCCAATATACAAGAGTTCTGTATCCTCAGAACTTGCGACATAATGCTTGTTAACAAATGTTAACCAACCCCGTATTCCTCTCTCGTAGAAATTAAACATTTCCATGCCCTGCAGAAGTTCTATAGGTTCTTGCAATACCATGAGAGCTGACACTCATGACATACCAGTAATTCCATAGAAATTAAGAGGTTCTAGACTATTATAAGCAATCGTCTTTGCGCGAAATTGCTGAAAATAATCTGCAAGAAGGAATACGTCTAAATTTAAGTAGGTTAACATATAATCTAACATTGACTCGCAATTTTGCTGTGTCCAAATTTGTTGGACTGTAGCGTATTCATCAACAGATACAGAACCCCAAATAGGAGGCGATGAAGGATATAAATTTTTCAGTAGTGATCGGAATAATATTTAATTCCCAAGAAGAAAAATTATTTAAACCATACTTTAAAATATGATCGAGATCATATCCCTTCAAATTGTGAAAATCCACAGGTAATGGTTTCTGGATTCGTCGAGAAACATTACACTTCCTACAAGCAACCCCTAAATACTTACTTGAAAAATGACAACGATCCTTAACTTTATCCTTAATAAACTTTTTACATAAATAACAAGTGCGACATTCCTTGAACTCCCGTTCCTCATTGAAAGAAATTGGTCCTATCGTATTTTGGCATTGAACCTCGTAATAGAGACAATCGAAAGAGCGATTTCAACAATCTTTTTCAAAAACGCCAAAGCGCAATCATCGCCAATAAAATTAAAATATTGTTTAGAGTTTGTGTAATTATTAATCAGTAGTAGACCTGATGCTATCAGCATGTTTTTTTGATGATGCCTTATATCCAGTGGTAAAATTGACTCAAAATCTACATAAATTAAGAATGGCGGGTAACAGTTTTCGCATCATTTGACAGTTTTAAATATTTCTTTTTAGACAACGTATAAAGGGTAGTGCCTGTTGGATTTTTAACACATAAGGAAACATGGATGTCAAATGCGGGTTTTAATCTAAAGCCATTAAGACAATGGGTACACTAATGTACAGAGATTTAGATATTACAAGATGTAGTCGCATGACAGTTCGTTAACTTATCCAAATCAAAAATAGCCGTATAATGAAAATTATCACCGTCCTCCAAAAATAGTAAATAAATAGGTGTACCGTCAGTAACTTTGGAGCGGTGAATTATATCTAAATGTGGATGATGGGGGATATAATTTATATCATCATTGTTAGGAATTTTAGACGGTTTTACTTTTTAAGACAAAACATTTATAGCAAGGTTTAGGTCCTTGTTCTTTCTCTCGAACTTGGAAATATTGCAGAGTCTTATGAGACAATCGTCAATGGGGTTGAAATTCGATTCATCCAAATAATTCTCGTAAGAAATAACTCTGTTTCTATGTGTGCGAACTGCATTACGTTTTAAAAGAGCTAATATACTATATATAAAACAATGATGGTCATTGTTTTGAATATTAACTATAGCCTTTTTGCCAGATAAAGATCTTGGTATGGGGATATAACTATGGCCGGCTAGTCTATTTATGGAATAATATTTAGTTAATATAAAATCAATTTCTTTGATTTAAACAACCCACCATCCACTCATTAAATATTGAAAAAGCTCTGTTTTATTATTTAATTTATAATATTATAAGTTTTTTCATATAATCAATATTATGAATTTTTCAATAATCATTATTATAAGTTTTTCAGCAAATAATATCATAGTTTTTTCATCGAATATAGTAATAGGTTTTTCAACAAAATATAATCATAACTTTTTCAACAAATAATATCATAACCTTTTCAACAAACATGTGTTTTTTGCATCAAATATTATGTTTTCATATAATCAATATTATAAATTTATTTATAAATAATATTATAAGTTTTTTTCAGCAAATAATATCATCAGTTTTCATCGAATATAATCATAACTTTTTCAACAAATATGTGTTATTTTTCAATAAATATTGAAATTAATTATTAATATTTGATTTTATTTAATTCATTGTAATTCATTGTAAATAATATCTAAAATTAATTATTATGATAAAAGGCTTTAATATTTCTATAAAAATTCTTAAAAATTTTTAAATAATAATATCTATTATAATTAACTTATTATAAATGTATTAAGATTATAAAAATAATCAAAAACTAACATTTATCTGAATCCTCATCGGAATCTTAATCGGTGCCATCCACCTCAATGTGGACATATCCAGAAACATTATTTTCATCACCAGAAACGGTGGCATCATCAGAAAAAGTATCATCGTCAGAAACTGTCGCATAGTTATTTTCTTCATCTAAAGTATTTATAATAATTTTAAAAAATTAAGTAAATTTACCATCATTGATAACTATAACATTAGAAACGGTCGCAATATAATCATTTTCATTAATAATTTCTGGAAAAAGTATTTTATAATTTATTAATTTAATAAATAAATTTACCAATATCAGAATCGTCACTATCCTCGATTAAAATAATTTCCTTATTAACAATTTTTTCATTTGAAATATTCTCTAAAATAATATTAAAAATAAATAATAATAAAATTTAAAAATACCAGGAACAAATTCATTAACTCCATCGACTTGATTTTGAATTTCGGTTATTGTAAACCAATCTAAAAATAAAATAATAATAAAATAAAATAAATTGAAAAATAATTTACCATTATTATTAAGTTGGTTATACTGACTGACTGACTCATCGCGTCCTTTTTATTTAAATCAATAATATCAAATCAATTAGCTCAGACTTTCCATTAAGAAATTAATTATTTTAAATTAGTTTTTATTTTGCCTATAACTTTTTTTATTATAATATTTAGTTTCATTAAATTAAAAATGAAATATTCCGACCTAGAATACGTCCTGGTCACTCAAAACAAAATTAAACAAGGTTTTCGCTTTCTGCTTCTTCTCTAATTGATCTTTTCTTTCACATAACTGTTTTGCTAATATAAAAAAAATAGATCTAAATACATTTTTTTAAAATATTTTAAAATCATATGTGCGTTTTATTTTATTTATTTAAACAAGCCCTAGTCAGTCAAAATGTCGAAATTTCAAAATTTAGTCAATTAAAGCTTTATTATATTTATTCAAATTTTTAATAAAATACAGATTTTATTTTAAAATATTTAAAAAAATTTCTTTATATTTATATAAAAAGATTTTATTCGGATCTAATTCAATTTTCGAAATTGGAAAATTAAATTTGAAAATTTGAGAAATTGGTTTAAATATGTATATATTTTGGAAACAGTTGTATAAAGAAAAATATAAATCTGAGAAGAAGCAGAAAGCAAAAGTCTTGTTAATCTATGAAGATAGATATTTAAGTACAAGAGTAAATTTAATGAATCACATTGTTGCAGTAACGTAGTTTAGAACAAGCTTAAATATGTATATGAGAGTGATGAAAACAAAAAAACAGTTAAAAACAAAGTAAATAATAAAATAGAAATTGCTGAATTAATCGTAGTATAAGGAAATGTTGAGGTCTTTAAATAAAGGGAATTAGGTGTTGAAGATCGTGGAAAGTTTTAAATGTCGACTTTTAAAAGTAGTAAAAAATTATTGATAGTCCGATGAGTTTTATGATATGAAAGCAATTGAAAATGTGATAAAAATGTAATTGTAATTAAATAAGTTGATCTTTAGTGTTTTGAAATTGGAAACCCGTCATAACAAATCAGTTAAATTAGAGAATTTAATTAATAAAGGATCTTAGATATTAAATGATAAATTCAAAAACTGGATAAAAAATAATAAGTTTAGGAAATGTTTCGGTTGTCATGTAAAATCTTTTACAATGTCAGCAAGTGCGGTAAATTGATTTAGATCCGCGAGAAAAATGTCCACAGGTTCTCCATTCCATAACCAAGTTTGAAATCTATTACAGAATATTCAAATGTCGAATATTCTATTTTCCGCCAAATACAACTTTGCTGATTCAACCACTCGATAGAGTGATTATAAAGGCGTTCAAAAACTGCTAAAAAAGATTTCTAAATCAAAGAATTCTCTTTGATATGGATGATCCAAACAATATCAATTTGAATTATGGGAATCTGCAAAAGAAATTCACAAATCACATCTGTTTCACTATTAGAGCTTGGGATTGTTTCAAAAATTCATTTAAAAATGCTAAACTGTTAAATAAAATTGATGTTTTGAGTTGTAGTGATGACCTTGAATCAATACCATACGGCGCTAATATAGGTTTTGATGACTACCACCAATTTATTGAAAATATTTTTACGAAATCAAGTGATATGATATAGAGAAAGATTATTTTGAAAATATGCCAGAAAAGATGAAAGCAATTTGGAGTATAAAAGATGAACTACGGAGATTTATGAAGAAAAAAGAATTAAAAATTGCCGATTATCTCGTTAATAAAAATAAATAAAACCGATTTGCTCATTGTTTTTCATTTTGTTAGTGTGTTTATATTTTGTTTGAACACAATAATAGCAGCTTACGCACGTGTTCATAATATATAGAGTTGACTGTATGTTGAGGATACCTAAATAATAGAAAAAAATAATTAATAAACATGTAAAATGATTGGGAAACAATGATAAGTGATTAAGATGTGGTTCTGGAGCTTAATATAAAGGGAATGAAAAAGAAATGTTGAAGAACGAGAAAGGAATAAGAGAAAATCAATAAAAACAGACAATTAAATTAAAGGTTATTTATAATTAACAAGTGCAAATTTAAGAAAACAAAAACAAAAGCAAAATTTGCACGTTATCTCGAAAGCCCTTTCAAGATAAAAGAAGAAATATTATTTGGAAATCCGGGAAAGGGCATCTCTAAAAAATTATTTATCTGGACAGCTGTCAGTGATTATAGAGGTCCAAAGGGAATTAGCGTTAAAAGATATCAGAAATTCTATTTGACATCAGTAAGTATTATTGGATGATGTAGTATAAAAAGGAAGCGCAATTGGAATCAAAAAACAAAATTGCAAAAAGACAAAGAAAGACAAAAAGAAATTAAAGAGAAATTTGAAACAGAAACTAAGCAAGGTCAAAGAAAAGCAAAGCAACTAAATCAGAGTTACCGATATCAGAAACCCACCACAGTAGTCAAGTGATTGTGAAATCCAATTGATCCGAAAAGTGCTATTCTTCCAGAAGGGTCGTAATAAGCACCAAATTGTGATTGATAGATAATTCGTTGTGTCATTTTAAAGTGGAGATAAAGTGTATTAATCAATAAAGTTTATATCGTTTGGAGTTCATTACTGTTGTTTAAAAGCACGCTTGGAGTCAGATTGACAATAATTCTTATTCGAATTCACCGACAACCCCAACATGTATATTAATCTAAATCACCGCAAAGTAACAAGTTGCGCTGGAAGTGTTGTTAAGAAATGTTACATAACAGTCACGCAGTTCAACATTATTGTTCAACAGTGTCAAACTATATGCAAAATACTTTCTTCTTTTTTTCACTTAATTTTATTTATAAATTTAATACATATGTTGGGCCAAAACACAATTTTGTTTAAATGAATCGGTAATAGCACGCAAACACAGCACGTAGATTTAAAATCAGACCCATAAAACACCAATTAACCATGCTAAAATATGAGGAAGAAATAATTAAAATATAAAATAAAAGACATAAAAATAATTAAAATAATAACAGAACGCAACAAGATCCGCACGAAACAAACACAGAAATAACAAGAAAAACACGAAATATTTAACCGAAAAATTGACAATTTACTGAAAGAACAAAAGTTCATTCATATTAGAACTAAATTAAATAATTTGAATCGGAAACAATTCAATTATTTATTAAAAGAACGAATTGTCAAAATAAATCAAAAATTAAGAAATTAAAGTTAGAAAATACAAACAAATTCCCAAGGTCAAATTTTGTTTTACTACATCAAATTTAACACGCAAGGTTAGGGTCACAGAATAGGTATATATACCAATTCATTTTCACATAATTTTAACACTCGAAACAACCACTCATTCGGTTTTAATAACTCGAATCAATTGGACCAGCTTTCAACGGAGAAATCATTTTGTGAAAACTCGACAACGATACTATCTAACTACTGAACCAGACAAATTTGTTTGATTAAAAGTAAGCAAGAATGACTTGCTGATGGATGTGAATTAGATGAAAGAGATGTCAAAAATGAAATTAATATTGATTGAATAAATATATATACGAACAAACTTATTTATCATGTCGAAATTTTTCCGCCCACACCCACACACCGACAAGCTATTAAAATATTACATAAAGATTCGAGCGGTGTAAGTGTGGTATAATTCCGCCAACAGCTCGTGCCTGTGAGAGATCTCGCCGTGGGTAACGACGGACTAGAACGTCAACTCTTTCATTATCATAGGGGTAGCAGGGAGATCGGGAGGCAATCTTTTGGTTGACTACCTTTCTACCCACTCCCGAAAAATCGACCTAAAATCTTATTACTCAACGGCTAAAATATTAACACAGAGTAGTCCAGTGAACACTCTTAAAATCTAATATCAACATAAGAATTTCCTAGGATCAACTTGAGGTTAAAGGGTCTTGTGGAAATCGATGCATCGAGCTTCTAAAAAATCTTTAAAAAATAAATCATTTATTAGTTGTTAATTACATAAGCCGAACTAAATGTAATAATCTTATAGATCAGTAATGATTAACTAACCTAAGACGAGGATTAAATAAATAACCTTGCAAACCATTGAATAAATTATTGATAGAACGTTAACCGAACCAAACCTTCTAGGCAATAACAATTTAGTACAATGAAATTAGGACTAAACTAAAATTCCCATAGCTCAATATTTATTTAGCAACCAAGGCGTAAAATCTATTGATTTAAATAGAATTTTAAAAAACTAAATGGGCACCCACAGATCATTACTCGTTGAAAATAGTGTAAGAAAAGTCTTAATTATTTTCCTTAATTATTGACACGGGGTCCTTTATAATCATGAGTAAATAGTCAACCAATTCCGTGTTCTTTATTAATAACTAATGATCCTGCAAGTTTATTGCAGGAGTAATTAAACAGTTTAACAATTCCATAACGAGATACCCCAGATAAACCAATACAAAGTAAGCAACTACAAATCTTGTACATATCATAAAATGTAAGTAAATAAAGTTTATTATATAAACAGAACCTCAACAACCTTTCTGGGTTTGCCCCTAGCAACCGTATGCCGATACTTCGATCGAGGATTCAAATCGACAAATGCCCGACGCATACAACCTTCAAACCCATGCAACTCTTGGTCAGGGCCAAAGCCACATTTCTGCAGATGATTATATGCCAAGTATGACTATCCCAGCTACGTTTTGACATTTAATAAAACTTATAATTCAATTCATTATATTACTGTTTCTTTTGGTATTCCGGCAATTAGAATTATGACCTAACGATCCAAGGTGTTCCTACACCAAAAACAGCTAATCACCAAGTCCCTAAACAACTAAAGTTACCATCGATTTGTAGGAAATCTCTTTCTCTAGCCACGTCGCTCCCACCAGATAAATTAATCGCGATCCTCGTTACCCCGTGACGGTCATTCTTTGCTCAAAGCAGGAATCTAGAATAAGAGAGTGAACCGCTTCGTAATATGGGGAAAATACGTTGACTTAATCCTTAACTATCCTACAATTTCCTCGGATATGCATGAATTTTTCTGAAATTTAAATTTTCAATTAGATATATTCACGTAACTATTGTATATTGTAAATTAATTTATCTTGTCGATTTAAATGATATAGCACATAAATTCCCTTTTGAGGTAGTTTTGATTGTTTAAATTGATCTAATCTTACTTTGTTATTAGGGTATTCAGCCCATAGTATTATGCAACAGAATATTACTAATGCGACTCTTGATGCATTAGAATTATTGGATTTCATTTCGTTTTGCTACAAATAGACTACTAGAATTAGTTTTTTTTAATTAAATATATTTTTTGAAAACGAATATATTTAATTTAAATAAATGTTGTGGTTAAACATAAGTGATTAGTTTTTGTAAAATAAATCGGATTTATATAACTCTGAGTTTGATTTAAGAATTTGGCAAAAATTATTCTAAAATTCACATTATAAGTTTATATTAATTATCCTAAGGAGAGCAAATCGATTTAGATTGATGACCATTAATATCGTTATTAACAGGCACTCATACCAGTGATTAGGAAGATGTGGATCGCACTACTTTAACAGTGCCGACCAGATTTGCCGGAAGATATAGGCAAGCATTATGGGACCGGAGATATACCATATCGACTTATGGTACCCCGAGTGGCCGAACAGGAATAATAATAGATCAACAACCGACGTCGAACTCCCTAGCGTTCTCATCAAGAGGGAGCCGGGCCGAAACCCCGCTCGAGAAATTCAACAGAAAGCAGAAGGTGAACTGCACCGATTGGAACAATTAGAATGGCGATACCGATTCCTAGTGAAGCAGCAGAAGCAACACCTCGCCAGATCAATAGGAACATCGCAAGCGGGCGGATTCCCAGTTCGGACGGGCACCTGCATACTTTGGGAGTGGCTTATGGTCATCGGGATCTGGCCCTCTTAGAGAGTGACGCGCCAGTGCACTTAGTGGTTCCGAAAATGCCTCCTCCAGCCAGATATCCGAGACATGCTGGAAGATCGGGACGTCGAAGAGCACGCCTATTCACTGAGGTGCTTCACTGATAAACGACCGCACAACGATTGAAGACTTATCTTACGTTTTGTATTTGTAATAAATTCGTTGTATTAGCAATTCTTTTTTATTAATTTAAATCATAAAATGGTACACAGGAACTAAATAAGGTGACCAGTGAACCGACTATCCAGAGAAGACAAGACAGTGAATGATAATGGGGTGGGGACTGAAATTTTGTTTATTTTTGTCCTTTAAATTTGTCTCCGAAATTTATCCTATGTTTATTTTGTTATTAATGTTGGTTGTATGGGAAAACTTAATCGCCAATTGATTCATGCCATGGTGGTATGCTTATCACTCCTATACTCTAGGGTCATATTTTCCCAATACACCGCATGATTTGGATAAACTGTTACGTACCCATGACCGAAATCATGTTGGTATCTGGCATTGGCTGCCGATAGAAGGACTTACGCTCTTTAACCTTAAATTATACTATTACTGAACTCTTAACATCTATCCCTTTTGAGCTGAGAATTGTGAAATTACATTCATATGCTTCGGCGATTTTATCTTAAGTCTTTCCTTTTGGTTTATTATTAAGCCGTCACCATTATTTTTACTGTCTTTGATCCAGATATTTATGATTAAACTGCAAGAAAAATAAACACTACAAAATTTATTAACATATCCTATTTTAAATTTTTCCGCAACACTTAAAAGATAGCAAGACAAAAATAAGAACAGTCTATACATCATCCCTCGATTAGCACAATATCACATACGTCCTTCACTTTGAATCAGAGTTCGAGAAATCGTCGCGAGGAGATGGATAGTTCTGATGCGTTCGACTTTATTCGTCTGCGTCGATGTCGGTTGGCAGACATCGGCGCTTTGGCTGGCGGTGAAGAGGAGTGTTGACATTTATATTGAGTTCAACGCGGGTGGAGGGTCCAGACTCATCGATCAGAGGAGGACTCATTGGTACATTACCCATGAGAGCCGCAATCTCGCTCACATCTAGGCCTAGCCGGTCTAGAGCACGATTTAGCGAAGGGCTTCGGTTCCATCGTCCACCAGGTCTATGTAAATGGATCGAGGAGGTGAACGAATAGTCAGGGAGGGTGCATATATGATGTCAGGATCAAAGTCTGGGAATTCGAATTCCTGGTATGGGGGTGGTAAATCGTCTATTCGGTGAGGAATGTTGATCGGTTCAGTGGCTCTGAGCAGGTTAGCCTCTACTCGGCGGCGCTCGCGGCGACGACGGTTTCGATTAGCTCATCGTCGAGTCGCTCCTATATTTGGTTCGGCCACAGTGGCTTGCGGGTGCTCAACGATTTGAGGAGGAGCTGGCTCTGAATGAGCCAGACGAGTTGCTTCTACCGGAAGATGTCGCGCAGGTATAATATTTAGGCTTTGAGCCCAGATACATATAGGTACGCGAGCCCGAAGTTCGGCGTCGGTGAATATCTGCCTGAGTGTTGTACTTTGTTCTTTTATCAGTACTCGCTGACTGCGAGACTCGGTGATTAACTCGTCTCTAGCCCGAAACAGACGAGTGATCTTCTGATACAGCTTCTTGGTCGCATCAGGCGAGGTCCAAGTTCCTTTTAATTTCTGGTATTTATTTCGGAGAGCCACATGGTCTCTCTCTAGCTGCTCCAGCCTCTAACGAGTCGCAATGATCGACAGGGAGAGTCGTGGAATCCTTGGAAGTTCTGTTGGATTTGCCATATAGATGAGATTTATGACTAGAAGAAGGTAATGTGATGTCATTCTATTTAAGAAAACATCGAAAAAACCAAAATGGGGAAACTGAGTTAAAACGAGGACCTCAATAATAAGGATTGGTAAATGTCGAGTTGATATTAATAGCGCCAGTGACCTTAGAGCTACTATCCTACACTGTAATTATATTGAGTTATCAGGGTGGTTGAACTATTTAGAAAGGAAATGGTGATAGTTATGGTCATATTAACAATAGATTAGCGGTATTAATTATTAATTTCACTGGCTTCTATAGTGTAATTTAGGGTACGGGAAGTGACGATATTGCTAATAATAATCATAATTATATTCCGTATAACCATCATATTAGTAATGATAATGACGATAATAATAATATTAATGATAATGATAATAATGATATTAATAATGTTATGAATGGTATTAAACATAATAATAGTACCCATACTAATTAATAATAATAATAATAATAATAATAATAATAATAATAATAATAATAATAATAATAATAATAATAATAATAATAATAATAATAATAATAATAATAATGATAAGAATAATAAGAGTACTGATAATAAGAATGGTGATGAATGGCTATAGCGATTATCGGAAGTAATTACGTTAATACGATAAAGTACTGGTAATTGTAGTAATATTTTCAAGAGTGGCTATAGAGAAGATAATTGCATATTTGTCAGTACCAACGTCCATATTAATGTGAACTATCGATTTCTCTTATAATTAACATTAACTGTAATCAATATCTGAGTAACTAGTCGTGTTGATGCTGATAAGGGCTATCTATCTGTGTGGATTTTCTGGCACATCGGGACACCAGTATTCGTTATCAAATCCACTTATTGTGGTGATTGAGATTGTTGATTGCAGCCCCTGATCGCCATTTTACTACTCGGTGACTTAGTTCTATGAACAATCTGCAATGGTGGAATTTGCTCTCGTCACATCGATAAATTTCAGACTAATGATATTATACGCCTAAATAACTAGTCAAAGAAAACTCACTGGTATCGTCATGGAAATCTGATTTACAACGGAATTTTCTTGGCTACTATTCCTGCATTACTGGATTTGCTTACTACCAAAGTGATTTCACGAAAAAAAGATCGATCATGACATGGGTGGAACTTGACGCTTGCTCCGATATTTGTTGGTAGACTTAAGTTACATGCAGATTGTTTCGTACTTGGGGTTAAATGGGACTTATAAACTGATCGCGTTCGATACTCCAAATCGGGGTACTTTCAGGAGCTATTACTAATTTTGCCTTCATATTCTCGATCTCAACATTTGGCTAAAGAATCAGTTTATGGAGACGATTTTCATTTTCAATGCAGAATTTTATAGTGATTATGTGTATTGGGGTACTGTTGATATTCTTGCCGTGTGATGCTTTAATCGATGGTAATTTATGTTTATTATTTCTTTTATGTTGGGTGTCGTGTTTTTGTTATGAATAAAGATATCTGACACTCCTCTTATTTATTTAATCCTCTTTGATATTTTTCTATCGATTTTATCTTTATCTATTCCTATCCATCCTGCCCTGATTTTCTCGTCTTTTAATTCGAGGTTTCAAAAATGAAATCCTAAGAGATCGCCGTGCGATCTTCCCTATTTCCCCTAACTAAGGTTGCACTTCCCTTGATTTTAACCGAGGTTTCGATAAGGCGCGACCCACAATCACAACTAGGGAACTTAATCCACCAGCCGGACCGGGATCTGCCCGATCGAGAGCTATTGAAATACTTTAAATATATATAATTTTAGAGGGACCTCGAAACATATAAATAAAAAATATGCATATAAGATCATTCATAAATTAAGCAGAGACATTATAAACGCTATTATTACGATAAACATATAAAGTCACATTAACATATAAAAAACAAAATGCATAAAAATTCCTTACTTCCAAAAATGGTCAAAAGTGTTTCTCAAAATCGTAGAAAGTTGAGTTAAATTGTAACAGTTTTTGAAATGTAACAGGTTTTTAGAATTGTACAGTTGAAAATTATGAAATTTGTCACTGTTTATATACTATTTTTGTGTCTGTGTGCGACCAATGAGCGATTTTTCGCCATTTTTAGGGCTTTTTAATTATTTTATTAATTTTAAATTATTTTTATTATTTTTTATACATTTTTCTCTATTTTTTGATATATAAATATTTTATTGTTGAATTTTATTTTTATTATCATTTTCTTGTAATATTACTTTTTAGCCCAAATATTCTGTTTACTGGTCGGCTCTTCTGCCTGTGTTTTTTCTAAACCTTATTTTGCAAGGTTTTGGCAGTTTATTTTATTTTTCGTATGTTTCTATCTGCTGCTGTATGCTTTTTATGATTTTTAATTACTTATTTGTTTTTATTTAATTTTGATATATTTTTACTTTGTTTTAATTAATATGTTTTTCATTTATTTTTGGTATCTTCTTGCG
Source organism: Schmidtea mediterranea (assembly GCA_022537955.1). Classification (NCBI taxonomy): domain Eukaryota; kingdom Metazoa; phylum Platyhelminthes; order Tricladida; family Dugesiidae; genus Schmidtea; species Schmidtea mediterranea. The sequence continues at coordinate 188,335,758 of CM039679.1, read as the reverse complement.
GTGCGTGTGTATGTACAGTGACTTATTTCATCCTTTTCATTTTTGTTTTAATTTGTTCCTATTTTTTGTTTTAATTTTGGCTCTGAGCCCAACATTAAGGTAAACGATGAATGATGCTATAAAAAAAATCGGCAAAGAATTAAAAAGCCTCCGTAAAGAAAACGCAGACTTACATCAACAGTGTCTCCAACTAAGCGGCGAGCTGCAGCGGGTTAAAGCTACGTGATCCGAGCCGGCTAGAGTGAAGCGGCTTTACCAAAAGATCGACGCGGCACAGAAGGGCTAGCAGGAAGAAAGAGCTCTGAACCAAGCCCAGAAGGTCCAGATACATGGGCTGGAGGTAGCCATAGCGTCGGGCTAGGAGGGGCAGGTCATTACCTACCCTCTGGTGTTCGTTCCAGCCCAAGTGGCCTACCAGAATACGAAAAGTCCGGTACAACAACCATTCAAACCAAAGTCCCGCGCGAGGCCAGAACGAGCAGAAAGAAAACGGCAAACAACACAAATTGCAATTGGAACAGAAATTATCTTGATAGTTTCATGTACGAGTAAATAAAATCTTTGTCATTCATTTGTTCTCACAACGCAAATATATTAGTGCAACTCTCTGAGGGGTAAGGACAATGTGATGTAAAGTAACGTGAGTAAGGGAATTAAAGAAGATAAGACGAGCATAGACCTTCCATCGGTAGATCGCTGAACCAGCTGTAGACCCGGTCTTAGCAGTTTTGGAAACAAAGCTCACCTTTGACGGTCACAGACCCATTGGTTACAGTACCAACGTTGCCTAGCAACGGGTAACCAGTGGCAGGCAGATAGAATTTCATGATTGGGGTCAAAGTCGTACCGATCACCTATAATCCTATAAATTTAATCACCTATAAATTCAAGCCATCTAGTATATTCAACATTATTGTTCAACAGTGTCAAACTATATGCAAAATACTTTCTTCTTTTACACTTAATTTTATTTATAAATTTAATACATACTTAAATCTTTATTCAAGCCATCTAGTATTTCTGTGGTTGAAAACTTAATCATATTCTTTTTTGAGCGACTTCGACAGGGTGGAAAACGATTTCGTACTTGACTGCTAACTTGTCGCATGAGTAAAATCCAAGCCAAATTTATGTATCGAATTAATACTAATCGAACTTTTGTTGCTTTCTCTTTTCCTCGACCAATAACTAAACACTAAACAAAAAGAATAGAAACAACATTTATCAATAACCAATGCTAAACTTGGATTAAAAACGCAATTTTATTTAACCAAGGTATCAAGGTGAAAAGTTGCCACCAACGAGCAACTACTGCAGCAACAAAAAATCCAACCAAAAATGATAATGGAATACTATTTTTTTTCGCATCACAAAATACAACTAACTTCTCGAAAATTCTAAAAATTGTAATAATTAATAATAACGACAATTATAATAATAATAAAACTTTATATTAACTACTCTGTTGCGGAATTATTTATCGAAATAGAATTTAAACAAATAGATAAACTATTTTCGTATTATTTATTAATTTAAAATATTTTCACTCCATTACAAATTTCAACTTTCGTTTTCTCTTCCTTTCTAATTGAACCAGTTATTCTATATTTGCACCTTGAACAGGTATTTACATCTTTTGGCACATTAGTTTCCAATATATCACTCCAGGCACGGCAATAAAAACACGAGTTCTTAGTGATTTGCATACAAATTTACTCATTTGTCCATTTATGTGTTTAATAATATTAATCAATCTCTTCAATTGACAGTTAAGAGATTATGGTAGTCATTTAAAATTATGTGACATGATATTTTAAATGATATACAAGATCCGAAAACAATCTAACCATGATTTGAAATTAACTATTAAACAAAAAAATAATGTAGACAATATTATGTAGATAGTTATGTGCCATTCAAGCCATGACCAATTTTGGCTTTGCTTAATTATCTAATTTAATAAATAAAGATTTCTTGTTTATAACTTTTTCCTTGATTTTCGACTCAACTTTTTTTGTTAATTTATTATAACCATGATGTTTACCATTGTCAAATCTATATGTGACCTAATTTTCAAATTTAAAGTTACATTTAAATTCATTTAAATTTGCGACATCAACATATATAATGACTTGACATAAATTTACATATATACAAAACTAGAGGACTTTTAAGACTGTTTCAGGTCTGATATTTAGGTTGAAAATATTTGGTTGGTGACCCCCATACATTGTTTATATATTAATTTAAAATTTTATTTAAATGAAGTAATTTATATATTTTTAAAAATAGGTTTTAGACTCAAGCTATAGTCAAGGGGCTTTTTTATCTAAAATAAAAACTTCACTTTATCGACTACCATTAAAAAAGCTTGAGAAAACTCCAATGAATAACATAATTTTTCTTTGAATAATGTGTAGCATAAGCTTCTCAACTTTGGAAATAGTGGTTGATACGCTATTTGATTATGAAGATGATGTTGGAGTATTACGAAAAAAGCACAGTGAAATCAATAAAACACCAAAATGATAAAAGTGCAACATTAATTAAAAAATTTACAAAAGTTCGAAAGTAGTATTGATCGGGGGAAATTTGTATGGTTGAATGCCAAATTGAGAGACGAGTCCAGAAATAATAATAAAAATTTAGTGAGGGGTCCCTAGAAAATAATATAAGACAAAAAAAGAAATTAATTAAAAAAATTTATTACTAATGGGAAGTCCGAGGCAATGGGAAACCCGAGAGATGTGGGAAATCCAAGAGATGAGGAAAACCTGAGAGATAAGGAAAACCCAGCGTGTAGACGGAATAATATAAATGGGTAAATTGGCCTAAACAATATTAAATGGGCGCCACTGAGTTACGGAGAGGTAATTATTTCGTAATTTGTAATTTAGTAATGGAGCAAACGTTGTTGACAAATGTCGGCTAAAGAGATCTGTGGAAAGTAATTATTGTTAATAATTTAATAATGTAACAAATGTTATTGACAGTCGCCTGAAAAGAGTCTGAGTAGGAGTATAAAAGGAAAATGGAAAAACACGAAAGGACCAGTGGATCGACGTGAACGAGTAGTGCAACTATGTTAGTAGAAGAATCTAAGCCCAAGTAAAGTCAAATTTATCTATTATAAAAGGTGGTTCTCCATTGGACAACCTACCCTAAGATAATCAAAGTCATACGGTGGTTAAAAGGTCCAAATAAATTTGTAAAATTGTGATTACAAAACGTTGAAATAAATCAGATTGAGTTGTAAAGTGCAAATAAAATTATTCTGTGTTGGGTTTGCTTATTTGATTCAAAAAGGACACGAGTTAGGAACCGACTTTCAATAACAATAACCCAACAATTCAATCCATCTATGAAAAACATGCCATTATTTTCATCTAAAATTTGATTCAGAATATGACAATATCGATCAATATTATTGATTGAGAAAATACCACTACATGTTTTGGGAACACGCTTCTTGTAATAGATTTTACATTGACTATAAAATGAGAATGCATTGTACATAAATGCAAAGTCTTGCAAAGAAACTTCCGAATTTTCATGTAAGTAAATAGGATTTTGAAGATCAACCATAAATTTACTCGCTTGGTTTTCCGAATGGATTAGTGGGCAACTATTGCTCGGTAGGTCTCAAACCATTCAGTCCTTGATGTCTTGAATTATTATAACTAGCAAGTATTTTCAGTAATACATTTATCCATATTTTATTACCTTGGTGCATAAAATATTTGTTCAATCTATCCCTGAATGTCCGGTTAAATATATCAACATCAGCAGCTTTGTATTGAGAATATACAGTGTAATGATGTGTTTTAAGACGATCCAGGATTTGCTTAACTTTACTATTGTAAAACTCCTTGCCTATAATAATAATAATAATAATAATAATAATAATAATAATAAAAAGGAAGCGCAATTGAAATCGTGACACACAAAAACATTTAAGAAAAAAACTTCCGAAAGACCAAATCTACGAAAGACAAAAATTGCGAGAGACAAGAAATTTGCAGGAGACAAAGAATTACAGAAGACAAAGAAAGAAAAAAAAGGAATTAAAGAGAAATTTGAAACAGAAATCAAGCAAGGTCAAAGCAAAACAAAGCAACTAAATCAGAGTTACCGATCTCAGAAACCCACCGCAGTAGTCAGGTGATTGTAAAGCCAATTGATCCGAAAAGTTCTATTCTTCCCGAAGAGTCGCAATAATTCGTGGTGTTATATTAAAGTGGAGATAAAGTGTATTAACCAATAAAGTTTATATCGTTTGGAGTTCGTTACTGTTGTTTAAAACACGCTTGGAGTCAGATCGACAATAATTTCTATTCGAATTCACCGACAACCCCAACATATTCAAAATAAATTTGAAAATAAATTTTGAAAAATAAATACACACAAAAATAAATTATCATAATTGCGTAATGATGTAATCAAAATTAATTATGTAATATAATCCGTCGCTACTCATTTTCAATGTATGGTTTCCAGCAGTACAACAAATTTTTATCCCGTATATGAAACGACGAGCCAGTTGATGTCTACTTAGCAGATCCACAGCGATACGCAACTCTGGCTGGAATACAAGATGAAATACTATTGATGAGAGCTTTCGTCGTTTTTCTACCTCTGGCCGTATCACAACAATTAAAAGCTTCGATCAGAATTGTGGAAATGGATCTCTCAAAAGTATTATGACAGGCCCAAGCAGTCATTTCGGAGCAACCAAAATTAGCAGAGCTAGTGGTCTCAAAATCACGAAACATAGTTGAAAAAGTGAAATAGGACCGTGCCATCAATGCGGGAAAATTGGTCATTTCTAAAGAATGTGTTCTCTCAAAGAATGTTGGAAATGTGGAAACATTCAAGACACTGTACTCAAAAATATGCAACGGGAAACGGGTTGGGAGAAGCTAGTGCACCAGTGGCTTCTTTCTAAAACACGGAATGGCGCGGGTACTGGTTGAGCTGAAATTGGATGGTAAATGCTGCATAGTTTTAGTGGACGCTGAATGCTCCCAAACGATAGCTTCCAAGAGATTGGCTTGCACTAGATGGACGAAGAGTGCGTTGTGATCGTTAGATTCTATATAAGCTGTCAGTTCAAGAAATATTATTTAAATTAAAATTCATGGTCGAAACTTGTAGATGTTACTGGGTGTTGATCTTATTGGACATTTGGGAGGGGTTTTGATCAACAACAAAGAAGTTCGATTTACTGGATTTTCGTTGGTGTTGGTACTGGAAGAAAATTAGGTAATTATTTATGATGATTTTAGAGCTGTATTTGATGGAAAAAATGGAGAGTGTCATGAAATTGGAAGGAGAAGCCCATTATTCTAAAACACACGGTCTCTGGTATGCAGTACAGCCAGATTTACGATGTGATTACTGAATCGATGGGTATCAGAAGGCTGGCTTATTCCAATTGAACGTGACGAACTTAGTATTCTGCCTTTACTAGCTTCTTTTCAAAAGAACAAAGGGAAGGTCCGTCCGGTCTCAACTTCAGGGAACTAAATGTCAGTATAAAAAGTCACACTGGCGACAGTAACGTTTGCTATGAAAGTCTCACAAGTTTACGTCAGATAGGCGATGATATTGCAATTATTGATCTAAAAACGCTTATTTGAAGTTGCATGTGAGTAAAGAATTTTGGAAATATCAAAAGGTTCTCTAAAATAGGTGATTTATACTTTTTTACGAGATTAGGTTTCTGTCTCAATTGCGCCCCAAGATAATGCCTTCGATTCTTAGGAAGGTTGTGAGCCTCAATGCAACAATTTATTGAGCCACTAATCATTAAATTGACGATATTATTATCAATATTAAGCTTGTCAGCGTTCAAGACGTCGTGCATCATCTCGCTCAGTTTGGTCTAATGGTAAAACCACCAGAGCCCATAGAAATCTCGAGAATTCTTGGACTGAAATCGAATTCGAAATGGTTGCTTAATTTGGTCTAGAGGAAACACGATCAGTTCAATCAATGCAGAAATCACACGGAGAGAGTTGTTCTCAACCCGTAGAAAAATTACTGTCCACTATCCAGTGGCAGGATGGTTAAGAGTGAATTGTAATTATATTAGCAGATTTGCAGATGTTAAAAGATTTATTTCATTGGAAATAAATGCGAAAACAGGCTACATGACCTCCAATAAGTTTTGAGATAGAGGATCCAGTAAATGGTCGTCAGAAATGAGCACGGCGTCATAAGGTGTGATCCAAGCAGTGTTGCACTTGGAGTAGTGTTGATGGTCAATGGAGAAATCGTGGAAAATGCATCTTGGCTCAAAGAAAAAGATGATCAGTCTCACATTAACTTTGGGAATTAGATGCAGTTCTAAAAGGAGTTAATCTGGCCATCAAGTCTCGAATGAAAATAATTGAATTAATGGTTGACTCAGCGACGGTGTTAAGCTGGTTAAGAACATTTTTCAACAAAGAAAGCATAATTCGTGTTCATGGCATCTCTGAAACGTTAATTAAATGTCTGCTTGCATCAGAAGTGGCTGACATAAAGAAAGCCGTTCTATTGTGTAGGGCTGAGTACAGAGCAGATAATGGATAGATATTGCAAACATCACTTTGGGGTTCAGAAGACAATTTACTTTATACAATCAAAAGATCCTTAAAACGTGCCAAGAAAACATTAAGCTCGTGGTGGAAAAATGTCCAGAATGCAAATCTATCGATCTATCGCCAATCAAATGGAAACATTATACATTGGATGTCCAACTAAATTGGAACTTTCTTTTCTCACGATCATTGATTGTGGACCCAGCAGATTTGCAATACGGCAAAAACTGGAACTAGAGGATGCTAGAAACAACGGTAAGAATCTTGAAGAAGTGTTTCGAGAGAGAGGACCCCATCGGAGATACTTACGGATAATAGAGCAAGCTTCCGTTCAGAGTTTTTCACTAACGCACGTCTCAAATGAGATGAAAATATAGGTGTCAATACAAACCTGCTGGTAATTGAATAATCGAAAAAAACCACCGAAAAAACAATCAAAAGTCACGCTGTAAGAAACTACGCAGATCCTCGTGACATAGTATTTAGGTACAAAGTAGCTCCCAAAGATGACAAAGACCGATGCACAGTTTCGGTACATTTCGGTATCGCTGAAGGTTTCTGCGGGAAGATTACAAAGCAAAGCCGGCAACAGGAAAATTTGAAAAAGAAATATCTTTGTAAAACCAAAGTTGGTGATATGCATGGACCCATGGCCTAAAGGAATTGTAACTGCAGTTAATTCTTCTCATAGTGTGGAAATCGACTTATGGATCTTTCTTCATTCCTCTTCGCTTACATCCATGACGTTCAAGCATCCGTGCTTGCAGTTCCTTCTCCTTGAAAGGGATTTATGTATTTCACTGTTCTAATTGTAGCTTCTTGTTTATGTACGTTGTTTATTCAACAAAATTATTATTAATTTCACTTAATCGTATTTAATTAATTTAATTAAACATGCTTCTAGCCCAACAATTCGTACATTCACAAATATCGCCAAGCAATTTGATTTACCATAATTATTTTTTTAGAGCTTTTCCAATCATTCAGAGTAAATATATTTTTTGTTATTTAAAAAGTTTAGGAAATTGTTTAATTAGTAAATAATATTTAAAATATAATTATAAATATCGGTTTCATTAAATTTTGATGTATAAATAAAATAAAAATGCTGCAAAATTCTATTTTGGTAAAAATACGTCATTTTGCACAAATGATATATAAAGTAATGTATTTCGTGTTTCCAAATTTGCTATAAAACTGCAAAATTATTGTCGAAATTAGACAATTATGTTTCAAAAAAATATTTTTATTATTATCTTGATATTTAATGAGAGTATAGCAAGTAAAAAAGCAATAGATTGTTCTCTTAAACGAGTCAAACATCAGTGTCTGTGTGAAAATTTCCAACATCGTAATGATGAATTTTATAACAGAATATGTACAAATTTGAGGTAAAATATATTTAAAGAATAGCATAAAATGTTTAATTTAATTCAGAATTCCAGTTTCAAAGTATTGGAAGTTGCAGAAAACAAATATAATATATTGCTGTAAATCTAAATAATTCACACAAGTGACATTTATTGTTCAAATATATTCTAATAAATATTTGTTTTTTATCATTTTAAAATAAATTTTCTGTACTCAACATAGTGAACCACATTTCTTTCCAATGAATTACATATTTTCAGGCCCGTATTTTTAATTAGAAAATAAAATTTGTTCATAAAGCTCGCATTTTTAATTTTTATTAATATTAATATTATGTACATTATAATGTATTAATTCTACGCGATTTTTGTCTTCAATAGCTTCCTGTATATTTAAAAAACAAGCAATTTCATTTTCAATTGCGATAACTGAAAGATTGCTGAGGTGTTCTTACGTCATTGATGTTCTCAAGTAATTTTTTATTATCTTAAGTTTTGAAAAACTTAACATGCAACAGATACAGGTATTATTAGCAAAAGTTTTTAACTTGTAGCTACATTTGGGAAAGAATTTGCCAAGTTGTGCTTGTACAAATATTTTAATAAGTCTTCTGGTTTCTTTCTATCTTTTATGATAATTTTCAAGGAAAGCAATTCTTAATACAATTCTTCATCACTAATATCATATGACTCATTACCATCTTTAAATTTATTATGGAGATCGAAACTTTTTTATATCCTCAGGTTCCATATCAATAAATTTAATTAGAAATCCAAAAGTTTGTTCAAAATATGATAGAGATTGAAATCGAGTGGTAAGCGATGAAATAGCTCCATCTAGTATTATATAGAAAAAAATAATTTTGAAATTTTCTTTTAGACTATATTGAATATTTTCATCTCCTTCATAGTAAAATTGCTTACGATGACTCAGCGATATACACTATCAGCAGGAAATTCTGGTTCAGTTTCAACTTTTTCACACAATTCATCAGAAAGCTTCAAATAGTTTTCGAAACTTTCATTATTTCTGATATTTTAAAAAAATTCAAAACTTCACTAAATGATTCAGGACATGAACTGATATGCCAAAACCTTTCTGCAACATTTTACTTTCCCCAAGTTTTCATGCTATATTATTGTTGAACAGTAATATATAATCGGTGGACTGAAGCCATCTCAAGCCTCGACACCGATTCTTACCGTTCCCGCGCGGGTTAATGATGAATTAGGGTTTTTAAAATAATTCAATTCAAAATAATAAGAAAATAAAAACCCACCTAACCCCGAGAAACAGTTGAATTCACGGTGGTCGATGACTTAAATCCACCGATTATAAACTACTATGTTCCTGAAAGAATTCAATTGAAAGGCTTTTGAAATTCTTGAAATCTTGAAAGTTTTAAAAGTCTGAAAACTTTGGGTATTTCATGTCTTGAATACCTGTCTAATTTGAATGCTCCGAATGGTTCGATTACGCCGAATGCTCCGAGTGCTTTGAATATGTTGAATGCTCCGAGAATTATTTTGCTTTGAATACTTTGTGATAGAGGGTTCGCAGGCATCACTCCACTCACAGAGCTCGAGGAACGTCCTGAGAAATATGATAAAAAGTGAATTGGATCTTTGAAAAATTTTTCAAGAAATTTATTTAGGATTTCAATATCAATATCACTCAAATCTATATCTGTATATTCAGTCCCATATTTCTTGTTCCATCACTTAAAATATATAGATTGTCGTCAAAATTATTCAAAACTTTTCTTATATGGAAACTGAATAATATTTTATAAAGGACAGAACGGATCATCCATGCTCCTACAAGTAGTGACAAAACGGCGCCTTGCTCCAACGGCGGCGTGTCCATACCTAGGGAGAGGGTCAAAAAAATTTTTTTTAATTTTTTGTGTAAAAACATAAAGTAAAAAATTTTTTTTCCAAGTCAGCATAATGGTCACACAATAGTGAGGCCTATATTTAGTCTCATGAAAAAACAATTTATACAATTGGTGACTCCTTTGACTGTGTGGATAGACTACAACCCTATCCGTGGATTTCACGTTTAATTAATGAGTATAAATACGATAGAATAATTTACTGAGAGAACAATATCGGTTTAAAATATTTATTGAGCTGAATAATAATTACAAATTATACAATAAATACAATTGGACAAAAATTATTGAGTTTGGGGTTAATTATTTAAGCAAGATAAAAAGTAGAGGGGAAGATAAGAGTGCTGATTAAATTAATTTCCTTATCGCACTATAACTCACAAACTAATGAGTTATTATAGAGTATTTAGGCATCGTCCTACCTGATTTAGATCCTTTTGAAATGCTTGATATATCCGAGGGATTTTTCAAGTTACCTTTAACCCAGTTGGATAGGAACCCTTTATTTACTAGTCTATATCAAGTTTGATACGACAAACTAGTGTCAAAAATAATGAATTTCAACGCTGTTTAAATACTAAATTTCTAAGTTTATTGACCAATGTATTTTGGTTTTCCCAAATTGAAAAATTTAATTTCTATTTCTAGTTAGTTAATTTAAGGAATTACTATTTTTAGTAAGTATATCAGTTTTGGAAAAACCAAACTATATATAATCATTATATATTAATTACTACTTATATTTGAGTAATTTAAGGAACTCAACACAATAATAATAATAATAATAATAATAATAATAATAATAATAATAATAATAATAATTAAAATTAAAATAATAATAATAATAATAATAATAATAATAATAATAATAATAATAATGATAATAATAATAATAATAATAATAATAATAATAATAATAATAATGATAATGATAATAATAATAATAATAATAATAATAATGTTGGGCCAGCACACAAATAGCCTTGAGAATTGTTTAAATGCATCAGTAATACAGCACGAAAACCCAGCACCAAGATAACTTAAAATACAATATACAACACCAACTAAACACTTTAAAATCTGAGAGAATATAAATAAATATAAAATCAAAAACATAAAAGTAAAATAAAATAAATACAAAATGCATCAAGAACCGCACGAAATTTACATAAAAAATAACATAATAACACGAAAATTCGACCGTAAAATGACCATTTATATAAAATTAAAAATTAATGAATTAAATGAATAAAAATAAAATATTTTTGGATGAATAAATTTAATTAAAAATGTTAAAAATAAATTACCAATTTAAATTAAGAAATAAATAAAAATTTAATTTAGATAACATAAGTAATTTCAAAGTCGAATTTTGTTTAATCGCAATAAAACTAACACGCAAGGTTAAGGCCAAATTATAGGTATAAATACCGATGTGTTTTCACAAATTTTCAGTCTTATTTTTCGGAGAAAAAATTTCATTATAGAACTGTGTAGCTGGTTGTGTAGCTGGTTGAGAGCCGTGCATTCAGGCAATTAACACGGGTAAGTGTTTTGCCTGAACACGATCACTCTCAACTGGTGCAATATTATTAGTTGATTTTTTCGAAGAGAATTGATGGGTAATTTTTCAATTGAATTTATGTATGACTTTTCAGATCGAATTAATGAATGATTTTTGTTTTGCAAATTGAAGTTATGGATAATTTTGTTTTTCCAATTGAATTTATGGATGATTTTTTTGAATCAAATTTGTGGGTAATTTTTCAATTGGATTTATGGATGATTTTTCAGATTAAATTTATGGATAATTTTGTTTTTCCAATTGAATTTATAGATGATTTATCGAATTAAATTTATGGGATTTTCGAAGTAAATTTTATGGAATGGATACAATGAATTTCAAATGTATGTAGCCGATGTAATATGCTGAATAAATATTTTATATCTACAGCCTTAGTGCATCGAAACTTTTATTCCAAATGCTATGGTAAAATATTATTTGTTATTTCTTTTCCGGCCCACAGCCAACACATGACGCAAGAAAGCAAAATCTACATAGTACAGATGCATGTAAGTGCGTGGAAAATCGCCAATGATATTTACCCGTGAAGGCTCAGCGTGCGGAACGCAGGAGTTGGAACGTCAATATTATCCGTATATAGGGGAAATTGGAGGGTAAATGAGTAGTTTATTGGCTGCTCCTTCACCATCCGTTTTCTGTAAAATTGACATAAATTTTTAACAACAATCGGCTCAAAATCTCTAACACCGAGTAGTCCAGTGGGCACTCATTAACTATAATATGAACATAAATAGACCTTAAGGACAAAAAGAGGGAATGGGTAGCGGGGAACATTGCGAAATCGTTGCAACAGTTAAAATGAATAGCCATCGGAAAAAGATTAATCCGAACGACCAAAATCATGAAAAATAATGTTTTTAAATAAGAATTAAATAAATTAATTTGAGTTGAGGCGGAAAATATGGGCGGGACGCTGCTCAAATTTTCCGAACTAATTCAAATACTTAACAAAAATAGTAACGTAAAAATGGAATGCGTAAAATAAGGGCGGAACGCTGCTAAAATTTTCGAATTTACAAAAATACTTTATCAAAAACCAAAAAATATAGATGGACTACGGCTAATGTTGTATATCAATAAAAAATTTTAACGCTGAGGAATAAGGAAGGATCCCTACAAAATCTTAATAATAATACGATAATGATAAGAGTAATTTTAATTATAATAATAATAATAATTATGATAATAATAATAGTAGTAATAATCATAGTAGTAATAACAATAAATATAATGGTAGTTATAGTAATAAAAATAATAATAAAGGTAATAGTAACAACAATTAATAAAGGTAATACATATAATAGCAACAATAATAATGCTGGTAATAATAATGGGAAACATTGTAGTTATAATAGGGATAAGGGTGAAAGATATAATGTGGGTGTATTTAACATAACAAAGGGTGTACAGGCCAAAGAATAATCATCAGCATGGACAATAATAAGAAGGACTAAGCGAATGGACATAAATATAGATGATATGAGAGTATAGGTTAACATTTGAAGGAGATAGGAGAATAATGGGACCTAAGAGTCAAAAGCGAGCGCAGGTCTTCTATCGACAGCTCGTGAACCCGAGGGTTGTCCGAGCAATTACAGTACTAGCGATAATACTCAATTTTTGCGGGCAATCCACCACTTGAACACATTACCAACGTTGCCTAGCAACGGGTGCCAAGTGGCAGTCAGCATCATTTTGTATGGCGTTACGAGGGTAACTAGAACGATAAGCGAGATTTGAAACCCTGTAACCCACCATACAAATTTGGGGGCTCAGCCGGGATGGAATGATTGTTTTTGCGAAAAACCAAAGGAAATATAGACATATGTTTAAGGTTTAAATTGAAAATGTCGGGACGACATTTTGTCGAACCGCGGAGAGATGTAATAACAATGAAACCAAAACCCAGAGAACGATAAATGGAAAACGAACAACCTTACTACAAGATAAGAGGAAATGTCAAGGAAATAAACGACTAGCCCACCAAGTACAAATTTGGGGGCTCAGCCGGGATTGAAGCTTTGTTATTTGGAAAGACCAAAACAATCAAGTTAAGAAACAACAGAGAATTCTGTCAGTACACCCTCATCCGGGATCGAATGATTTTCTTGTACAAACAAATGAGAGGGGACAGGTTACAGAACTACTTTTTCAAATAAAAATGTCGAGACGACATTTTGCCGAACCCCAGAGAGATGAAACATGTGGAACTTAAAATTGTAAAGATCGATTATAAAGATTGATGAGAAATTGTAAAGATCGATGAAAAACGAATGACCTGACTACAAATCAAGAGAGTAAACAATAGACGACTAGCCCACCAAGTACAAATTTGGGGGCTCAGCCGGGATAACCATGATTGTTTTTGCAAAGAACCCAAGGAAATAAAAGCAAATGTTTAATTATTAAACAGAAATGTTGGAACGACATTTTGTCGGACCACGGAGAGAGGATGAACTAAAGAATGGAACTTAACAACAAACGAAGGAAAACGATCGACTTATTGAAGATGAGAAAACAGTTCGATGATATTATGTAGAGAACGATGAGCTGAGTAAAAAATGCCAATTGAACTATGGTTGTATCTTCTAAAGGTTCGAAGCTAAAAAGGGTCAAACCTTGGCCAAAAATTTTATTTTTGATATGTTGTACAGGACGGTGAGTTGAGTATTATTGTCAATGGAACTATAGTCGTATCTTATCGAACTTCAAAGGTGTAAAGGGTCAAACCTTGACCAAAAATATAACTTTTGATATGTTGTAGAGAAGAATGAGCTTAATAAAATTGCCAATAGAACTATGGTTGTATCTTCTAAAGGTTCGAAGCTAAAAAGGGTCAAACCTTGACCAAAAATATAACTTTTGATATGTTGTAGAGAAGAATGAGCTTAATAAAATTGCCAATAGAACCATGGTTATATCTTCTAAAGGTTCGAAGCTAAAAAGGGTCAAACCTTGGTCAAAAAAAATTAATTTTAATATGTTGTACAGAACGATGAAATGGCAAAAGTGGTGATAAAATTAGGATCTTCCGACCTTCGGATAAAAAGTTATTAAGGGTCAAACCTTCAAAAATTCTAATTTTTGATATGTTGTAGAGCGTGAGAAGCTGAGCAATATTTACTATAGAAGTATGGCAGTCCGACTTCTGGGTCAAAAGTTATAAAGGGTCAAAACCTTGGTCAAAATTGTTAATTTTTGATATGTTGTAGAGATCGACGAAACAAGCAAAATTGCCAATAGAACTTTAGTCATCAGAGCTTTAGATAAAAAGTTATAAAGGGTCACAACTTTGGCAAAAAATTTTTAATTTTTGATATATTGTGTAGAATAATAAGACGATCAAAAATTACCATAGAACTATCATCATGTGAAGTTTTGATAAAAAGTTACAATGGGTCAAAACCTCCGAATACTCTAGAATTCAGAAAATTGTGAAGAAATTAAAAATTTGGAAAGTGAATTGTAAATATTTTTGTAAATCAGTGGAGACAAAGTGTTTTAATCAATAAAGTTTATATCGTTTGGAGTTCGTTACTGGTGTTTAAAGCACGTTTGGAGGCAGATCGACAATAATTTCTATCCGAAGTCACCGAGAACTCCAACAATATGATGAAACAAAACAACAGTTTAGAAAACTCATGAATGACGAGTATTGTAATAAGAGAGGAAAATATCAATATATGTAAATAAGTTAAAATATTAGATACACAAAAATTTCAAAAATGAAACGATTCAACAGGAAAGTGGGGATAAAATTATCAATATTTGTAGAGTAGGAATAAAGAAACAGGAAACTATAAATAAAAATAAAATTATGGGTAGGTTGTATAAATCAATGGAATCATCGTGTAAATATCATCCAAAAAAAAAACCGTAGAAGTAGTAATAAAAATATAAAAAATAGATAAATAAATAAAAATTAAAATAATAAAAACAGGGAAAAGGTGGAAATCACGAGGGTTAAAGTGATTAGAAATAGGGGAAACCACAAAAATGCGGGTCGTCTAAGAGTTCGTAAAAAATTGGAAAACTAGAAATTACTGGATTAAAATTGTTTGAGATAAGACGTGATCACTAAGTCAGTTAAAATAATTCTAAACGTAATAAACGATAAATTGGAAGTAATTAAATTAAAGATCAAAATATTAACGGAAAAGGTTGCAACGATTTCGAACCCCTACTCCTATGAGATGAGAAATATTAGCGGAAGTAACGAACAATTGATTGTGAGTATTACAAAAGACATGAGGCCAAGTAGAGCCAAATTAGATACAAAACGAGAACAGATAATCGATTAAGTTAGAGAAATTGACGAAAAGATAATCCAGATGATGGAGAAACTTAGGCGTAGATAAAAGGAAATGTTCAGGTATAAATGAAATGAATTATAAGAAATGAGCGTAGATGAATAAAATGATGATGCTAGTTATAATTGAAAATAAAGGATTAGAGATAATAATGAATTACGGGAATAATAGTTAGCAACCAGAGGAAAATAATGATTAGAAACGAGTACGATGAGTTGAGATTAATAATAATAATAAATGAGACAACAATAGCAACCGAAAGGTGTAAAACATACGGAAAAAGCCGAAAACTTCATGAAAGCCGTTAAATAAATTCTGAGTAGACAAGTAAAACACAACTTAAACAGTGAAAGCTGAAAATCACACATGAGGTACGGTAAAAGTTTCGATGCATCATTTTGTTAGTATATTTTGTAATGTTATTTATATTATATTATATGGAAATGATACTGGAAAGTAAGATTTAAAACCTGAGCTATCAAATGATAGTACGCTCACCCAAGAGAAACCCTGATCAACCCTACTGAGAAAGGAACTGGTAGGCCAAGTCGCGTATGTCAGCAAGTAACCGGCGAGAGATTGATCACCTCTTTTGGGGAGCTTGTTGATGCGATTACCACAAATTTTGAAAGGAGAAGTGAAGAGATAGACCGAGGGGTGAGAGAAAGAGTGTACACGGAACAGAATCAATAGTTTTGATTAAAGGTACCTAGAGATGACTTCTTTTTTCCTTAGCTGGTGGTGAGGCACCAGAGGACAGCTACGGACTGTCGTGTTCAGGTTGTTATCAGCCAAGGGACTGATGGCGCTGAGCCGTTCGATACAAAAACCCGGATCACACACCGAGTATCGAACGATTTTTTTTATCGCTGGGAGGAACTCGATACAACAACCCGGATCCCACACCGAGTATCGGGGGCCAAACGGTAGGTGAGATGTGAATTAACCGGTAAATGGTTCATACTCAAAATGTCCTACTAAGGTCAGATAAGGGCGGCCGAATTGAGCCGGGAAATCTGACGGTCAGATAAGGGCGGCCGAATTGAGCCGGGAAATCTGACGGCAGAGGCGGGCAGAGATTAGAAAACTTTCCGCGCCTATATTTAATCGCTTCCTTTTCTTTTCACTATTCGGGAAATCAAGTAAACCGCTTTTGGAACTTGATTGAACGTCTAGGCATTTCCATACTTTTATATTCTCCGAGGTACACAACCCGGATCCCACACCGAGTACTGAGGGAATGTTTTTTTATTGCCCAGCGAGGAGTTTGGTACAATAACCCGGATCCCACACCGAGTACCAAATATCCGAATGGCGGTGAGTAAAGCGTAACCGGAAGAATGCGCGGCCAAAAGACGCCATGGCTTGAGAGTCAGTGTGAGGCCTCAAACATACCCAAAAGTCACTGATGAGCTCAAGTCCGGTGAAACAATGAGAGATAATATGAATAAGACGAATATGAATATAAGTAAAGATGAAATTGATAGAATATGATTATGATTAGAGTAAACAGTAAAGATGAGAAATAGTGAGATATGATTATGATTAGATATTAGAGACCATAGAGTGCCGGATGAGATATGATTATGATTAGATATTAGAGGCCATAGAGTGCCAGATGAGATATGATTATGATTAGATATTAGAGGCCATAGAGTGCCGGATGAGATATGGTTATGGTTAGATATTAGAGGCCATAGAGTGCCAGTTGAAATGAGATTAGAGATTGAAGGCCACAGAATGCCAGTTGAAATAAGATGACGAAGGCCGGAGAGCCAACGGAAACAATCGAGGGTATAGGGCGCCAGCGACTGAGGATTAAGTAAACGATTTTTAATCAATGAGACATAGGAAAAATGATTTACAGATTGAATGAGAGTATGAGTATAATGATTTTATTATTGTAATATAGATAATTAATGCGACCACATAGATAATTGATAAGACTATATAGATAATTGATACGAGGTCGATAGATAATTGTTACGAGATATAGATAATTCAAAATAGACTTAAAAATAAAGGGAGATGAATCAAAAGAAAAACGATCACAGTGAATAAAGTTTAAGGAAAAAGACAAGAAGATTTAAATAAAAAGACTCATAGAGCAATAGCGGATAAAGTTTAGGATAAAAGACGAGACTAGTTAAGTAAAAAGGACCATAGTGAATAGAGATTAAGAAACATTTTTGGACCAACGATAAAGAGATAAAGGAGAATAGTTAACGAGACGATTATTGATATGATGGTGATGATTTATTTGATTAAAATAGTTAATTGATACGACCGGATAGATAATTGATGCGACTATAAGGATAATTTAGACGAAGCAAATAGATAATTGATACGAGCTATAGATAATTTAAAATAAAATTAAAATGAAAAAACAAAAATTAAAAAGATAAGACGTTGACGTAGAGAAAAGAATTAAGGAAAAGCAGTGAGAGTAGTACGATAAATTAATGCGGAAATTTATGTAGAATAATATATACTAGAAGTTTTATTTATGTTTAGATAATTGACAAGGAATAAAGAGATCGAGTAAACCAAAAGAATAAAGAGATCAAGTAAACGACGAATAATAGAGCCGATAAACTAGAGATAGAATCAAGAAAACGAGTTACGAGAAACCGGAATCAAGGGAACCATGGTGTAGAGAAACCGAAAATATACCGAAACGAACGGAGAACAAGGATAAAAAAAAATATATATATATATAGACCATGTTATTGAAATTCAAAGAGAGTGAAAAGCGGCAACAGATAGAAAACTTAATACAGTAGCGATAGCAGAACCAATGATTACAACAAGATTAGAAAGTTTGGAAACAGAAGCCGAAAAATATGATAAATTAACGGAAAAGCTAACCGATAAAGGAAACAACGTGAAATCACCCGAGCTAGGAATTCCAATTCAGTTGAAAACAAGTACGAGTAAAGAGATGGAAAAACTCCGAGAGGAAATGAACCAGGAGTTGCCAAGTAAAAACATGGATGAAACAGAAATATATTTGAGAGAATCAACAATGTACGAAATCACACGCGATGAACCAGAAATGAGGAAGCGAGAACCAATATTTCAAGTTTAAAGAGGAATGTACAGGAGATGCATTCAAAAAGAAAATGCAACGAAGAAGATTTAAAGGACAAAAAAGAAACTGGAAATTCGGAAATAAAAACAGTTGGAACAAAAATAGCTGAAACATGGCAAACGGAAATCGTACTGGAAGAGAAAATATTAACCACAATGGAAGAAAGAGTCGAAAGAGAAAATGAGCAAACCGAGTTAAAAGATCGAGTATCAGAACCAATGAAAGTAGTGATGGAGATAACGAGACAAACGAAAGATATTTACCCGCAACCAAATCAATATATTGAAAAACCATTACGAATTTACGATATGCCAGTTAAGAGGATTCAAACAATAGGGGTAAATTTATAAAGTGTAATAATTATTTCAGGATTAACAACGCGAACTACAATCAAATATGTGATGTCTATTCAAAACAAGGATGCAGAACTGATCGAGGTTATCAACAAAAAATTGCCAAGGATATGATAGAAGAGTTGGCACAGAAGGAGAAGAAATGATAATCTGTTTTAATTGCAATCAAAGCAGTCATATGTCAAAGAATTGTCGAATAAGAAGAATTCAAGGTCAACAAAAACCAAACCAATTCAAGAAGAGTCCATAAAATAACCCAACGCAAGAGGTCAGACATTTAAGAGATAGGGCGATAATGAGTACAACAACAAGATTCGAGATTACAACCTGTTTCAACTGCAACCTAAACGGACATTTGGCTGAAAATTGTCCAATAGAGAGAAAATCGGGACAACCAAAAACGAAAATTATAGTCAAAGTACACAAAGCAATCAAATACAAGAGAGTGAGCAATTAAGAGGTATGATTAAACGAATATCCGCAAACAATCAAAGACAACGAAGTAATACGAGGAGAAACAGGAATGATGTTCGATATTTATGGACCGGAAAATATTCGGAACAGCAAAAAATCGTTATTTAAAACAGGATCAACTCTAAATGAGAATGACAATAAAGGAAAAACGATGTTAAATTACGTTATGATGTCGCGAGAAGCAAGAGCAATAGATTTAGTTACGATAAATGGAATTAAAGAAGACATCGAAGTAATAGGACAAAATTTAAACCCAATTCTTGGAGCAATCGGGAGAGGATACGATGAAGCAGCAGCAAAACTGATCAATTGGAGAAAAAAAGAAAATCCGATAACGAAATTATAGACGTAAACAAATTCGAAAGCAATGAAAATATATTAGTAAAAAGAGCAATGAAATCCGAATATGCATTACCAAAGACGATAAAAGCCCTGTTAAAGAGATGAGAAATAAAATTCACGGACAATAAAAGAGAGCCTGAGAGAATAATGCCCAGAAAAGAAGAATTAGAAACATTGGTAGGAGAATGGCACCGAATACAAGGAAAACCTAGCGGTAAAAAACAAGAAATTGATGACATCAGAAATGGAAGAAAAATGCTAATCAAGATGTATGAAGATATAATCAAAGAAATAAATGCCGAGGACAACAGGATTGAGAAGGCTGAATGTAATAAAAACCAGGACAAAAAGGAAGATGATAACGAAGAGAGAGAAAACCGAGATAGAAATAAGGAAAGGCAAAATCCAGTAGCCTACAAAGAAATAAGACAACAATCAAAGCCAAATAATATAGACGATCAGATGAGATCAAAAGATTAAGAAAACACAGACAAAATCTGTTGGAAACAAATGATGGACTCACAGAAAATTCAAAATCGAGAGAACAAAGCAAGTCAAAATATGAACCAATACCCAATAGCCAAGTGAGATCGATATATATCCAGTAATTGATGAGAGATGCGGAGGGATACGCACCTTGCGTGAAGACCCTTTGGAGATAAATCGAGGAGCGAAAACAAATTAAAAATCAGACGATGTGACAAAGAATAAAGCGGAATGAGAAAGACAAGTGATGCGATATTACGTTAAAAATTGAGAAACAAATCAATTAGAAGCTAATCAAATCGGAATCAGAAATTGAAATAAACCGATTAAGAGGTACCGAAGCCATCAAGGAAATCAGAGACAAGAGTAGACTTGGAGTGCAATTTAAAACTTGGAAAATCCAGTACAATCAGATGAGAGACGAAAATCAGGAACAACGAAAACAAAGTCACGATCGGAGCAAGATAAAGCAGCAAAACAGTAAAGGAAGTATCAACACGAAACGAAAGCATTGAAGAAATAGATGAAATACCAAGTCAGTCAACAAAAAAGACGAGGGGGGATAATTTAACAAAAAACTGAATCAAGTAATGAGAAAACTGGCGAATAACAACAAAGGACAGCTAACTGAGAAACGAAATTTGTGGTGATTGAGTTAAATGGAAAAACTAAAAAGACAAAGAAATAAATGTTGCAAAAGAGTGGAAGAGACTCAAAATTAAAGCCAGGAAAAGGGCAAGGAAGACGTCCAATTGCAAGTGAAACTAGATGCAGCCAAACGAGACAAAATGAATATTACGGAAATAGCAATTTCAAACATGACTGAAGTTCAACACCGGATACAAATAAAGAACGGACCAGAGAAAAAATCAAAAAACAACTCAACAATCAAAAACCCGACAACAAGAAAGATAAATCAAATCAGTAAAGAGAGAAGGCAAAGGGCAATGCCAACAAACGACAAGACGAAAGATGATGAGGCTGAACTACAATGTGCAGCCAGTCAAGTATAGGTTAACATTTGAAGGAGATAGGAGAATAATGGGACCTAAGAGTCAAAAGCGAGCGCAGGTCTTCTATCGACAGCTCGTGAACCCGAGGGTTGTCCGAGCAATTACAGTACTAGCGATAATACTCAATTTTTGCGGGCAATCCACCACTTGAACACATTACCAACGTTGCCTAGCAACGGGTGCCAAGTGGCAGTCAGCATCATTTTGTATGGCGTTACGAGGGTAACTAGAACGATAAGCGAGATTTGAAACCCTGTAACCCACCAATAATAATAATAATAATAATAATAATAATAATAATAATAATAATAATAATAATAATAATAATAATAATAATAATAATAATAATAATAATAATATGTAAATAAAAATAATAATAATTAAAATAAAAATAATAATAATAATAATTAAAATAAAAATAGTAAAAATATTAATAATGAAAATAAATTTTGTAGAAAATACAATGTCTTTTATAAATAAAAATAATAATTAAAATTATAATAATATTCAAAATAACAACACGCGTAAAAATTTACAATTCACACAATTCACACAACTTTAATTAATTCAAATTTAAAAGATTTAAATAAAAATAATACAACAATTAAAATTAATTAATATTTTTTATTTTATTCAATATTCGTCCGAGAAATGTGGATGTTGAAATCTATATTCTTCTAGAAAATCTGGATCATCTTCGTCGTTCGAGTAATGTGGATGATAAATTCGATCATACAATTCCTCTAATGTTTCTATACCCACTACCATGCCACCCACATTATAATGCCCATAAGCTAAACTTCAATCTGTGTCTTCTTTTCATTTCCGCTTTGCTGGGGTGACATTTTTTTTCTGATTTGGTTTTGATTGTGGATCACGATTCCTTTGGGTATTAGTTGAAGTGAAACATGAAATGGGTCAGGCGGCACTCGGATCAACGTCTAAAACTGTATTGGGGTGATGTCCGATCTCTGCTCTGATCGTTTCTTCAACTTTAGCTGATAACTTTCTTTCTTTAACTTGTCGAGTTTGGCCATCATCTCCGTGTGTTGGTTTCTTAGTAAATAATTTTGTTGTTTCAATTTAGTCGCCTGCTCCAGCCGAGCCCATGTCTCCTCCATCCGACGACATCTTCAGATCATCGATTCAGCTCTCTGGCTAAAAAAATTTAGATTGAATCGAGGATCGTTTTGGAAATAATAAAAAATAGATTCATTGATTTCGACTTCTATTCGTTTACTTTTAATTAAAGGTTACATTACAGTTGAGAGTTGGATGACATCTATGGGAGGTCTTCGGTAACTAGTTTAAACCCCCAAACGAAATAAAATAAAAACCCTTTTAAACTCGAAATCCGACCCCTTTTACCATCCTAAAATACGGTAAAATGCCTATTGTTCAAAGTAGAGGAATTTATTATTTTCTATTTTTAGATCTCGGAGAAAAAACATTGTTTAATTTTAACACCACTACTCGGTGAGAGGTAAGATTTATTTAGGTCAATTATTATTGATTCATTTATAAATTTTTTAGGTTTAAGATTTCCGGCAATTTTTCCACAAATTTGGAGCTTTTCCCCGATTATTCTCCTTTCTTTCAAAAATCCATCTCCATGTTGTTGGAATTCATGATGGCAGGGTCGTGGATGACCGGTAAAATTAATATTTTATTTAGTAATATTATTATAGTATATCAAGAGCCGAATTCAATACTCAAGACAGAATGAGAAATTATATAAAATTTATCAATATACTATTAAAAATAACAAGAATAATTATTATGATTACTCGACACAGTTTCAGAATCAGTATATATTTTGTAAATTTTCCACTTTCATTTTATTTCTTTTTCTTTTCAATTGGGGATATCAACTTTTATTAATATTTTATTCATTAACTCATTCTTGACAAATATTTTTCTTCTCTGATAATAAAATTCACTACATTTATTTTCTTTTTTTTGAGTTAGCATAATAATAATATACATTGCACGGAAATATACATCTTCTCTCTGAGTTGTTCTACTAGTATATTCTTCATTCTTTTTATATTATTTAAATCTTCCTCATGATCCTTCGCTCTCTACAGAGGGTCTGACGTTGAGGTTCTTGGAGCGGAGATCTGACCCGGCGATCTATCATTCACTACGGGTACCTTCTACACCGAAGTACTAGCTTTAAATTAGTTGGTGAGAATGTAATTTTTCTGACTTGTATGCATGTGATCGTAGGATAATAATGGTAAATAAAATTAATAATAATAGTGGATAAAATAACTTTCACATTTGCATCGTTTGGATTTTCAAAAAGTTTTTAGATAAGAGGTAATTTTATGAAATTAATGACAATAGTTAAGCGTAATAATAATAATAATAATATTAAATGTAATAAATGATTATTATTAACATTTCATTATTAACTTTTCTCGAGTGATGGGAAAATTGGTCACGAGGCATTCCATATAGGTCAAGTACCATGGAAGCGAAGCTTCCTTGGGACTTGATTGATACGTGGAAAAATCATTCTGAGTCGTATTTCATTAACATTGTTTTTCGGTCAATAAACTAACGAAAATTCAAAAATTCAAAATAATCACATCATATTATTTGAACAATAAATATTTTAATATACACAACCGATACATTTATAGGCCTAAACATTACCGGTGATAACCTAAATAGAGTTTCCTATATAAAAATTCAATCTTTTCAAATATGATAGTACTTATCCTAAGATCTTTCATAAAAATCAAAATAAGGATAAAATAATAATAATATAAAAATAAAGAGACTTTCCATTACTTCGGTATGATTCCTTGAAGTTCGATAAAAATATCTTGAAAAATAGCATTAAATTGTGTCGATCTGGCATCGACTTGTATAGGGGGGTTTTTCACGGATGGTTTTTGATGCGGTAAAACAAAACGCCTACACGTTTTTACCATATTTCATCACTTTTACCCTAGTTGTCAGATTTTCGTGATTCTTTTTTGTTAAAGTTTCTAATTACATTTTAAGCTTAATCTCATAGTTATTTTCTAGATGAAATAGGTTAATTTTGCTAAAATTTAATGTTTTTTTGATTCTTTTTAAATGTATTTATTTATTTTTTATATATATTTTGTATTTTTCTACTCTTTTTTCTACTTTTTGTATTATTTAATACTAAGTAGGCTATTTTTGATGATTTTTCGTCCATTTGCATTTTGTGTGCCAGATAAACAACAATTTAAAAAATTTGTTTTTGCCCAACATAAACACTCCGGACCCAGTTTAAATTGCGACCCGCTATTCTAATGATTACTCAAGATAAGAATAGAACTTAATAAGGTCAAAAAGTAAATAACTTTTATGGACGATTACCGTCGTGACTCATACATATAAACACATACACATGCCAAAATAAATAAAAGGAATAAATATATTTTTATAGCACAGATAGGATAGTTTTAAAATCATAGTATAAAAAATATCAAAAATATCAAAATGTCGTTCTGCATCTTACGATCCTTCGCCACTCATCAGCAAAATTTCTTTTGGTTGGGTTCATTCGCCAGATTAGTTTTCTTGATTTTAAAATATTTGTTTTTGCCCAACATTTACTAATATGAAAATTAAATTGTCATCAATTTTTTAAGTCTTTTTAAATGTTGGTTTAGAGCAGTGGTTCATAACCAGGGGCGCGATCTAGTTTATATGGGGGTGCAAGTTTACAATTTTACAAATTCAATGTAATTAGTAGATACTTATGCACTCAAGTACCTCTCAGGTTCGAATCCAAAAAAATACAAAATACTAACCTAATTGGATTTTTTATTGGTCCAGAACTCATCTAACCCTATACCTAACCCTATTTTATTTTATTTAATTGATTATTTTAGAATTTAAATTTTAGAAAATAGTTAAGATTTTAAAAAAATTGTTATGCACATAATATTAATAAAAAATATATTGTGCATTGTTTTTTTAAAATTTATATATATCTTTATTTTTGGTATGGGGTGCGAGAATTTTGTTTGAACACTTTAGATGTGCTAGTAACTAAAAAAGGTTAAGAACCACTGGTTTAGAGGGATAAGTAATTCATTTAGAAGCCGAATTACACAGTCTCAAGTTAATGCGAGTTTTTAAGTTCTCAACTGTCTTACCATATAAACTATTATTCAAAAGTTTAAAATAGTTTTTGCCAAGATTATATGCTGATACAGCCTTAAGTCGAGTATTCATATCAATATAATTCTTAAATATTGAAGACAGTTGAAACTTAATGGCTCTATAAATTTTATTTACCTTTACCCCAAAAGAAAGATAAAGTTGAAGAAATCTCCAATGAACAACATAATGTTTTTTTCGGTGGATGCGTGAGCATTAACTTTTCTATTTTGGAACCTGGAGCAAACAATTGCTCAACTTCGACCGGAAAATCATCCAGTTTATCATGAATAGATGTTAGCATATTTTAATCCACTTCTACGGTATATCCATATGGTAGTAAATCAATATCATTCGATTCACAGTACTTTAGTAAATTATTTAAATCAATCTTAACTATAATCCAATATAATTCACTTCTAAGTAGCATTTGGCTAAGCGCCCAACCATATAAATTATTTGTGTCAATGTATAAAAGGTCAGTATTCTCATTTGTTTTAACATAATGGTTGTTTACAACCATTTTCGACCCTTTTTTAGAATCAGAATAGAACTAGTATCGATAAATTTCAATTAATTAAAATTTAATTCTTACTTCCGCCAAATTTCAGTTCGATCCAATCACTAGAAGTGGTTTAATTTGCCGTTGCAAGATTTTCGTGTCTCATTCATACATACAAAGTGAAGTAATTATAGAGAGTAAAAAAATCAGGAGCCAATACAAAAGTAAAGAATGGATATTTATTTTTGAAGGCAGACATACTGATTCCATAATTAATATTCTTATTAAGGTAACCTATGTTTGTGACAATATATTGCATATAACTTGTACTATAATGATCATTTTCAAATTCTTGACTATATTTTTCACGATAGTCACTTCCTTTCAATAAAATTATTGATTTAACATTATTATGATCATAAATTGAATAAGATGATGAAAACGATCCGCTATTTCTTTAATTTCATTGAAATCTTTCTTCATTTCTAAATGTACTATCTCTCCCTGTTGAATAAAAGTCTGTTGTTATTTTTTAATCCATACAGATTTATAGAAAAACTCGTTACGTTACTAACATTTATTGGTTTCATAATATTTGAATAATTAAACATTTGCTGATGAATTTGAATTATTTTTGGAATTTTCACACCAAAAAGATTCTTGCCAGTCAATTTCTAATTCTTTATTCTGAAAGTTTTTTTTAATTTTTGATCAAAAATGATATTAGAAATATCATCTACAAGTTTTATTTTTACCAATTCTTCATTTCCAAGATTGATTTCTTTAAATGGAGAAGGATTAATTGTCAATAAGTATCCACGAAGTTCTGATAATGTTGTTAAGAATAATTCATCTTCAAAATAATGTGTAAATTAGGCTTAATGTCATAATTTGTAATTATTTCAATTTGTTCAACAACAATATTTTCCATAAATTTAGGTAATTTAATTCTACAATGATCAGATTCGCTAGTGATGGATATGGTTTGTAATCCAAATTAAGACACATGTTCGTAATCGAGAAATTATATTTTAAATAGAACATTCGGACAAACAATCATCAAATTTTCATAATTTCCCATGAATATATCAACATCTGAAGTATATTTAGTATTTAAAATTTCTAAGATTCTATTTTCATTATTTATTTTCAAGTATTTAGTTTCTTCATGAGATTTTTTAAATAAATATTGTATCCATGAATTGCTATAGTACGGAAAATGATTATACACAAATGTAAAGTCCATCAAAGCCACTTCCCACTTACCATCCAAATAAACTGGATTTTCAAATTCAACAACAAAATTAGTAGGATTATTATCATGATAAATAAGAGGACAACTATTACTAGATAAAATCATATAGAACTGATTTTCTTTCATAATATTTGTTTAATCAATTGATTTTTCATATATCCAACTAGGTGTTTTATAACCATACAATTTGACATAGTATTGTTTATATTTACCTCCTAATTTGGTTTTTAAAATATTTTGAATTCTGAATACATTGGGGGCTGGAATGACTTGAAGTTCTTGCTCATAAAATTTAACACTGATTTGATTGTTTTCATAATCTTTAATAAAGTATATTACTGGATTCTGATTAGTGCCTATTTTAAAATTTGAAATACTTAGTCACTCCAATTATTATCAAAACTCTATATGAACGGAAAAGCACTAATTTTACTTATTCTAACATGGTCTCATACTTTAAATTTTGGCTTTTTTGTTTTTGAATTTTCTTGTTGTGTTATCCATTTATCAATATTATTTTTTGAATAAAAATCAATAGATCTCATTCCATTTAATCCTATTTGGGGTGAATAACTGTAACTGTAAATTATTTTCGACAAAATCCAAGTTTTATCACCCGGATCAAAAAATATCTTTTCGCACGATCTCTTAAAGTTCGATTATATCTTTCAACATGTGCTGCTTTAAATTGGGAAAATACTGAATAATTATTAATTCCTTTGATTATTTCTTTTACTTTACTTTTATAAAATTCTTTACCTAAATATTATATTTAATTTAATTAACTTATTTTAATTATATACCCAAATCCGTTTGTATATTACGAAACGCTCCTTCATCAAATAAGGCTTTCATGGCAACAGTCTTTTCATTAGCTGATTTAATTTTAGTTGGTATAGCACGGGCATATCTACTAGATACATCAATAAAAGTCAAAATATATTTGTATCCTTTATTGATTTTTGAAAATGGAATCATTTCTATCAAATTCATTTGCAATAAACCATTAGCAACAAATGTTTTATAAGACCTCGTGGGGAATTTTTTTAACATTAGTTTTATTGGTAATTTTACATAACTTACATACTGTTATGTAATATTTTTGTAATAAAGTGTATGGAAAATTTAATTCTCTATAAGATCGTTTGATTGTAAATGTAAAATGTTGTAATGTGTGCGCTACACACGTCTTTTGTTGTATTATTGGTACTTTTACATAATTTACATACTGTTATGGAATATTTTTTGTAATAAAGTATATGTAAAACTTAATTTTATGTTAAGATGGCTGTATTCGAAATTTGAAATAGTTGGTTGTGTGTTCTACACACATGATTTGTTTTGAATTATGGATTTTTCATCTAGTTAACATAAGTTCATTATGTTTAAATTGTAACAATGTGCATGTATAATTAAAGTTTCTATAATAAGGCTTGGTTTTGAAATTTGAAATGCTGTGGTTTGCTTGTGACACGCATGTTTTGTTGTCAAATTAATACCCTTCACATAGTTTCCATAATTTTATCCAATTTGTGTGGTAATAAAGCATATATGTAAAATCTAATTCTCTATAATATGGTTTGTTCAAATATTTGAAGTGTTGTGATGTGTGTCCTACACACGCTTTTTGTTGTACAATTTGCACTTTTTACTTATTTAACTAACTTTTATAGAGGTTCTGTTGTATTAAAGTATATGTAAAATTTAATTCTTTAAAATGTGTCTTGATCAGAAATTTGAAAGTGTGTTGTGTGTGCTAAACACACGATTTGTTGTGAATTATGTATTTTATGGATTTTACATGGTAAAATGTGTATTACAATGAAATAATTTTGGTAAATAATTTCTTGTAATGTTTAATTAAATTGATACAATTTACTGTTATGTTTTACAGAAATAAATAATTTGTTACAATTCGAAGAAATATTTTATAACATGACTGCAATTTGATTAAATAATTTATTTTTTCAATATAATTGACTGTAATGTGTTATAATTTCGTAGCAATTTAATGAAATAATTTATTAATTGTTGTAATATTTAAGTACTTTGCTACAATTAATTGTAATATTTTCTTATTTGTTATGACTTAATGAAATAATTTATCACTGTGATTAAATTTGAAGAAATATATTATAACTTGGTTGAAATATTTAATAGCGTCATTACAATTTAATGAAATAATTTAGTAATTTGTTGTAATTCACTGCAATATTTTCTTATTTTGTTAGAATGTGATAAAAATAAGTTATTAATTTGATGGTTTATTTGAAATTGGATGTTTTCTTGCTTGCTGAATTTTATCAAGAATTTCGGGCTAAATCTATAGCTCATTATAGATTATAACATTTGAATTTCTTTGGTATTCCCGGTATGTCATGGAATTTGGCGTTAATGATGAACCCATTGAATAATTACAAGACATGGAAATTTATAATTTCTATGTAGGGGGAATTTGTGGTGGTTTGATATTTGTTAATATGCTTCACGTTTAAACTACTGAAGATACAGAGTATTTGTATATTGACTTCAATAATCTATATGGATGGGCTTTAAGTTAAAGTTTACCCGGTGAAAATTTAGTTTGATTCATGATAAAATTGATAGTATTTTAGAAAATTGCAAGAATTTAGACTTAGAAAAGTTGCCGTATGAATGTATTGTGGAGTTTGATTTGAAAATTCCAAATGAAATTCATGATTTATTCGATGATTTCCTTATTGGTGCAGAAAAGAAATCTTCATTAGAAGTGGTGGTCTTATATTCAAAAACATTGATTGCCAATTTTAACTCGCTATTGTTTCTCTCAAATTTCGGGATGTTGCAGAGTCTCATTAAACAATCAGTAGTTAAATCGTAATTTAACTCGTATATAAAAGTTGTGTAAGATGAAACACGCTCCCTATGCTTTAAAATTATATCGCGCCTTAAAATCGTTAAAACACTATATATAAAACACGAATAATCTGTGTTTTGAACATTTTTTACCACTAAAAAATCAGGTATACGGATAAAACTATGTCCAGCTAATCAACTTATCGGATAATATGTGGATAAAATAAATTTCGATTTCACGAATCTTAACTACGCACAACCAACTTTCCAAATACGTGAATCTTTCGATTTTCTCATTTAATCGACTCATCTCATCAGCAAGAAAACTATTGAAGAAGACACTCGCGTTATTAGAAAAGAAATTATCTTTTATTTCGCCATCTTTTTTGATGGAGTAAATGAAAATGAGGTTTAAATAACTGCAAACAGAACCGTACTAGTTTGAAAATGTTGGTATAAATGTATAGATAATTTATTATAATTTGTCAATGAGTAAGTTGTTTCATGTATTATTAATATTATGGATGTAGTTCTGTTCAGGTTTTTCGAATTGGGAAACAAATACCGGGACATAAATTTTTAAGGGTTTTTCCTCTTGATAAAATTCCATATTTACGTAAAAATCAAGCCATAATCGTCAATATTTAATCATCTCATCTCAGTGGAGAAGATTGGTTAGCAATATATATGAAACCAATCAAGATATTTGCATTCGATTCTATGGGTTTCTATTATCCGGCTTTAATGGTTTCGAAACTGCAAACAATGGGTAAACCTATTATATATCATAAAATTATGTTTAAAAAACCATGGACCTTAACATGTGGGCAACACTGTTTAGCTTGGTTATTATCCAAGCGATTTGATGTTTAGCTTTTATAAATGTATTTATGTTTTGTTTTAGTATTATTATTATTATTATTAATATTATTATTATTACTATTAATAATAATAATAAATAATATTTAATTAATGTTAACAAAGAAAGTGCGTGATGAGTGCGTGATTAACAAAGACACTGCATGATCATCACTTGATTAGCAACAAGAAATTCACGCATACACACTCAAGACTACATGTAATTTACAAAGAACTTGCATACATACTTTTGACTACATCTAATTTGCAAAGAACACATGCATACACAGTATAGGCTGCATGTGTCATACAAAGAATACATTCCTACACAAACGTGACTGCATGCGTCAAAATCTCTCACCTTTATGCGTGTATTGCTAGAATGTGATTGGCTAAATCCAGATAATTTTATTCTCTTTATAAACATTGAAAATTTGTCACAGTAATTTCAAAAGCTTTTTCACCGCTAACAACAAAATTTCAAAAAGGAACAATAATATTTTAAGAGCTCTATTGACGAACGAGACCAGTAAATTATTTTTTATTTTATTTTTTATTATTATTTTATTTTTTAGATTGATTTACAATAACCGAAATACAAAATGAAATCGATGGAATTAATGAATTTGTTCCTGGTAATTTTAAAAAGATAGCGATGATTCGGATATCGGTTAATTGTTTATTAAATTAATAAATTATTAAATGATTTTTCAGAAATTAATAATGAATGTATTACTGTTGATCTGGATGAAATTATAGAAATTACCACAGTTTCTATGGGGCATAATGCCCAAATTTTTGTGGATGCCCCCGTTTCTGGGGTAGATATGCTGGTGGATATTATTTATTTTTAATATTTATTAATATTTTTAATAACAATTTTTAAGATATAAGTTAATAATATGTATCGTATTATAATATCATTATTATAATACTTTAAATATCATTAATTTATAATAATAATAGAAATATTTAAATTCTACGATATGCTTTTTATGAATTGAAATATTATTATTAGGATATGATTTAAATACTTAATTGAGAATACTTACCTGAGAAATGACAATGATCCTTAACTTTATCCTTAATAAACCTTTTACATTAATAACAAGTGCGACATTCCTTGAACTCCCGTTTCACATTGAAAGAAATTTTTCCTATCGTTTTTTGGCAATGAACCTCATAATAAGGCAAGACAATCGAAAGAGCGATTTCATCTATTTTTTTCAAAAACACCAAAAACACCAAAAACACCAATAAAATTAAAATATTGTTTAGTGTTTGTATAATTATTAATTAGTAGTTGACCTGTTGCTATCGGCATGTGTATTTGATGATGCCTTATATCCAGTGGTAAAATTGACTCAAAATCTACATAAATTAAGAATGGCGGGGTAACGGTTTACTCATCATTTGAAAATTTTAAATATTTAATTTTAGACAGCGTATAAAGGGTAGAGCCAGTTGGATTTTTAATACATAAGGAAGCATGGGTATCAAATGCGGGTTTTAATCTAAAACCATTAAGACAATGGGTACATTAATGTACAGAGGTTTGGATATTACAAGATGTAGTCGCATGACAGTTCGTTAACTTATCCAAATCAAAAATAGCCGTATAGTGAAAATTACCACCGTCCTCCAAAAGAAGTAAATAAATAGGTGTACCGTCAGTAACTTTGGAGCGGTGAATTATATCTAAATGTGGATGATGGGGGATATAATTTATATCATCATTGTTAGGAATTTTAGACGGTTTTACTTTTTAAGACAAAACATTTATAGCAAGGTTTAGGTCCTTGTTCTTTCTCTCGAACTTGGAAATATTGCAGAGTCTTATGAGACAATCGTCAATGGGGTTGAAATTCGATTCATCCAAATAATTCTCGTAAGAAATAACTCTGTTTCTATGTGTGCGAACTGCATTACGTTTTAAAAGAGCTAATATACTATATATAAAACAATGATGGTCATTGTTTTGAACATTAACTATAGCCTTTTTGCCAGATAAAGATCTTGGTATGGGGATAAAACTATGGCCGGCTAGTCTATTTATGGAATAATATTTAGTTAATATAAAATCAATTTCTTTGATTTAAACAAACCGCCATCTACTCACTAAATATGTGAAAAGCTCTGTTTTATAATTTAATTTATAATATTATAAGTTTTTTCATATAATCAATATTGTGAATTTTTCAATAATCATTATTATAAGTTTTTCAGCAAATAATATCATAGTTTTTTCATCGAATATAGTAATAGGTTTTTCAACAAAATATAATCATAACTTTTTCAACAAATAATATCATAACCTTTTCAACAAACATGTGTTTTTTGCATCAAATATTATGTTTTCATATAATCAATATTATAAATTTATTTATAAATAATATTATAAGTTTTTTCAGCAAATAATATCATCAGTTTTCATCGAATATAATCATAACTTTTTCAACAAATATGTGTTATTTTTCAATAAATATTGAAATTAATTATTAATATTTGGTTTTATTTAATTCATTGTAAATGGTGTTAAATAATAATAAATGTTAATAATAATATCTAAAATTAATTATTATGATAAAAGGCTTTAATATTTCTATAAAAATTTTTAAAAATTTTTAAATAATAATATCTATTATAATTAACTTATTATAAATGTATTAAGATTATAAAAATAATCAAAAACTAACATTTATCTGAATCCTCATCGGAATCTTAATCGGTGCCATCCACCTCAATGTGGACATATCCGGAAACATTATTTTCATCACCAGAAACGGTGGCATCATCAGAAAAAGCATCATCGTCAGAAACTGTCGCATAGTTATTTTCTTCATCTAAAGTATTTATAATAATTTTAAAAAATTAAATAAATTTACCATCATTGATAACTATAACATTAAAAACGGTTGCAATAATTTAATAAATAAATTTACCAATATCAGAATCTTTACTATCCTCGATTAAAATAATTTACTTATTAACAATTTTTTCATTTGAAACATTCTCTAAAATAATATTAAAAATAAATAATAATAAAATTTAAAAATACCAGGAACAAATTCATTAACTCCATCGATTTGATTTTGAATTTCGGTTATTGTAAACCAATATAAAAATAAAATAATAATAAAATAAAATAAATTGAAAAATAATTTACCATTCTCCTTCATCAATAGAGATCTTAAAATATTAGATTTGTTATTTTCCATTTTTGAATATCGCGAATTTTTGAATTAATTGTGACAACTTTGGAAATTGTCAATGTTTATAAACATGTTGGGTTTCTGGGTGTTTAGATTTTGAAGCTATATGGTTGTTAACCAGAAAACCCCATACAAATATTTTCGCTTAACACTCGGCACATGTTGCTAAGCAATGTTGGAACTGTGTTCGAGTGGGTGGATCGTCCGCAAAACGTGAGCGCTATTACTAGTGCTATAATTGACCGAACGATTCATGGATCCAACGAGCTGCCAATAGAAGGAATGTGCTCGATTTCGATTTTTAGGTCCCATTCTTCTCTTATTTCTTTCAAATGTTAATCTATACATTCCCTTGGTCCTTCTTATCATTGTTCGTATTATCGATTTTTACCATGGCCTGTACACCCTTTATTATGTTGAATATCCTCACAGTACCTCACTTACCCTTATCCTTATTATAACTACTATGTTCTCTTTTGTCGTTACTAGTATTATCATAGTTACTATTATATGTATTATTCTAATCCATTGTCACTGCTATTACTATTATTATTCTTATCATTATTATTCATATTAATTTACATATTCATATTCATTTTATTATTATTAAATCTTTTGTAGAGATCCGCCCTTATTTCTAAGTTTTATCAAAATATTATACAATTAATTGAGCTGCGCTCCACATTTACTTTACAATTTTTGATAAAGTATTTTAATTCATTCGGAAAATTTGAGCATCGTTCCGCCCTTATTTTCCATATCAACTCAAAATAATTTGTTTAGTTCTTACATATTATTTAAATTAACGTATATTCTTCATTAGAATTCTTCATTTCATATTTTCATCATAAAGTTTCATAACTACAAGTAATTGAAAATACTACTGAAAAGTAAGACCACAAATTGACATCTGCATACTGAAATCAGACTGACCATCTGCACACTAAGACTAAAATTCAATCTGTATCTCTGCACACAGTTTTGTCATTTTTGTCTGAAAATTTGTGAAAACACATCAGTATATATACCTATAATTTGACCTTAACCTTGTGTGTTATTTTTATTGCGATAAAACAAAACTTGACCTTGAAATTATTTGTGTTATCTAAATTAAATTTTTATAATTTTCTTAATTTAAATTGGCAATTTATTTCTTAAAACTTTTAATTGGATTGATTCAACCAAAAATATTTTATTTTAACTCATTTAGTTCATTAATTTTTAACTTTTATATAGATTGTCATTTTTCGGTCAAATTTTCTTGTTATTATGTTATTTTTATATAAATTTTGTGCGGTTTTTGATGCATTTTATATTTATTTTATTTTACTTTTATGTTTTTATTTTATATTTATTTATGTTCTCTCAGATTTTAAAGTGTTTAGTTGGTGTTGTATGTTGTATTTTAAGTTATCTTAATGCTGGGTTTTTGTACTATATTACTGATACATTTAAACAATTTTAAAGGCCGTTTGTGTTCTGGCCCAACAAAGAGAATAAAATTTTCAGGATTTAGCCAATCACATTCTAGCAATACACACATATAGGTGAAAGACTTTGACGTATGATGTCACGTTTGTGTAGGAATATATTCTTTGTAAAACACATGCAGCCCATACTGTGTATGCATGTGTTCTTTGTAAATTACATCCATTATTGTGTGTGTATGCGTGTATTTCTTGTTGCTAATCAAGTGATGATCATGCAATGTCTTTGTTAATCACTCACTGATTATGTCCCAGTATTTGCTTTCCAATTCGATAGACCTGAGCAGAACTACATCAATAATAATAATACATGAAAAACTTACTCCATGACAAATTATCATAAATTATCTAGACATTTATACCAACATTTTCAAACTAGTACTGTTCTGTCTGCAGTTATTTGAACCTCATTTTCAAATACTCCATATATTACAACATGTACCGGTTCAGTTGTAGCTTTAGCAAACTTTATATCTAATCGTAAATTTCCATTTTGAGTTAATTGACTCTGATATAAATCAAAATAGGGGACAAAACAAATGTAAAGAATGGATATTTGCTTTTAAAATCCTCAAGAGTTATACCACAATTAAGGCTTTTATCCAAATAACCCATTTTCTCACTATATTCTGCATGTATGTAGCACAATAATTAACATTCTCGAAATCCTGAGTATATATTTCTCTATAATCGCTATTTTTCGATAAAGTTAACGATTTTACCCCAAAGATTTTGAAAATTGAGCTCGATGTGAAGTATGATCCATTATATTGAGATTCACTTTGAAATGTTACCAATATAAAGTTGGGCATTCTTCTATCTCCAAATATTTGTTCCTTATAAAAAGAAGCTGCACCTTTAGCAATAACAAATGAACAATTTTCTTTGTTTTCGATGGATATATTGCATGCTTAGAATTAAGGCCCATTTGATGACCAGCTAATACAGAAGGATCAACACCAATTCTTCTCACCAATAATTTTGCATACTGATTGAAGAATTGATGCTGTGGTAGGACTTGTTAGTGATAATGCCGAATCAGATCTTTTCAATCTAATGTGTACATTAACACCTGGAAGTAAATATTTCGGTTGATCCATAAAATCGAGTTGGATTGATGAGCACATGGTAAATAATTTCGAACCCTTAATCCAATTTTTCCTATCGTCATCACTACCATAACCCATAGGAGTTAAACATGTATTTTTAGTATCGCTATTGTAATTTATAATAGCTTCTATTAGAGCTTTGTGAATATATGTACTGTTACCACCCTCAATCTTGGTATTATTAAACCCGAGCATCTTTAAAAAGTATATGAAACAAGAAATTGTTTGGTACCACATCACAAGGTTCACTCAAAAATTTTCTATCTTTATCTACAAACTTTGTATAGTTCAAATCTAGATATTCAGTTTGGGAACCGTTATATTCATTCTACTACCCCTAATAGAATTCATCGGGAATAATTCTTCAAAGGCACCCATTTCAATTATGTTCTGGGGAGACGGTCTATCAAATAAACACAATTCAGTTTTACCGCAAATCATTTTTGAAATATATTTCCATGTCCTTTCATTCGTTTGTTTATATGTTTATGATGTCTTTTACGTTTCTAAGCTGGTGTCGATGTCGGTGCTGATGTCTTTTGAAACATACCTGCAACAACCGGTAGGACTTTCCTTAACTCGGATAATGCATTTGATTTAAGAGATGGTAATATTTTCTGCTCATTCATTATCACATCTTTTGCCGTTTCATACCAAAACTATCAAAGCATTTAAGAATAGGAAGTGCAAATCTACCAAAAGTTCTCAAGAATCCAGATCCATACTGTTTACCAATAAATTCACCACAACTTTGGTTACCACTATACATACTAATAATATCGTTATGGCCATCTAATTTACGAATATGTAATGTCAAGAGAGTTTTTGTATCTTTACTAAATTCAATAGATTTACCGCTATCATCACGAATATTTATCTCTATATTGTTTATACATGATGTTGATACCAGTAAGTACATAAGATTATCGATATTTATATTGATAACTTCATCATGGTCATGTTTATCAACCCAAACAGATTTCAATAGAGGAACCAAAGAATCTCCAACAAATATAGGATCGATGATGTTAGCATATATAAACATTTGTTTATGAAGTTTTATTATTTTTGGTTTGTGTACACCAAAACCACTTATTAGATATGTTTGTCTATCTAATCCCAATGTATTAGCCAAATTTTTAACAAATGTAACTTCACAAATGTTATTATTCAGACTGAATTTACATAATCCATTTTTAACAATTTCAATAGTTTTAAATATATGTAAACAATTGAATGAAATATATTTATGTAATTCTTCAAGTGTTTTAATATATAAATCATTAGTAAACGTAAATGTATCTTCCACCTCATTAATATATGATACAGATATTTTGATGTGTTCATTCACAGGCCCGACATCAATAAAAGTTTTGAAACTTAATAGGTATTCAGTACCAGGAACAACAATGTTAAGCTTTTCACTACACATTCGCTTGGCATCACCAATATTTTTATTGTAAATGGACTATAATCACAACTAACATTCAATTCATCTTTGAAAAACATGCCACTATTTTCATCTTAAATTTGATTCAGAATATGACAATATCGATCAATATTATTGATTGAGAAAATACCACTACATGTTTTGGGAACACGCTTCTTGTAATAGATTTTACATTGACTATAAAATGAGAATGCATTGTACATAAATGCAAAGTCTTGCAAAGAAACTTCCGAATTTTCATGTAAGTAAATAGGATTTTGAAGATCAACCATAAATTTACTCGCTTGGTTTTCCGAATGGATTAGTGGGCAACTATTGCTCGGTAGGTCTCAAACCATTCAGTCCTTGATGTATTGAATTATTATAACTAGCAAGTATTTTCAGTAATACATTTATCCATATTTTATTACCTTGGTGCATAAAATATTTGTTCAATCTATCCCTGAATGTCCGGTTAAATATATCAACATCAGCAGCTTTGTATTGAGAATATACAGTGTAATGATGTATTTTAAGACGATCCAGGATTTGCTTAACTTTACTATTGTAAAACTCCTTGCCTATAATAATAATAATAATAATAATAATAATAATAATAATAATAAAAAGGAAGCGCAATTGAAATCGTGACACACAAAAACATTTAAGAAAAAAACTTCCGAAAGACCAAATCTACGAAAGACAAAAATTGCGAGAGACAAGAAATTTGCAGGAGACAAAGAATTACAGAAGACAAAGAAAGAAAAAAAAGGAATTAAAGAGAAATTTGAAACAGAAATCAAGCAAGGTCAAAGCAAAACAAAGCAACTAAATCAGAGTTACCGATCTCAGAAACCCACCGCAGTAGTCAGGTGATTGTAAAGCCAATTGATCCGAAAAGTTCTATTCTTCCCGAAGAGTCGCAATAATTCGTGGTGTTATATTAAAGTGGAGATAAAGTGTATTAACCAATAAAGTTTATATCGTTTGGAGTTCGTTACTGTTGTTTAAAACACGCTTGGAGTCAGATCGACAATAATTTCTATTCGAATTCACCGACAACCCCAACATATTCAAAATAAATTTGAAAATAAATTTTGAAAAATAAATACACACAAAAATAAATTATCATAATTGCGTAATGATGTAATCAAAATTAATTATGTAATATAATCCGTCGCTACTCATTTTCAATGTATGGTTTCCAGCAGTACAACAAATTTTTATCCCGTATATGAAACGACGAGCCAGTTGATGTCTACTTAGCAGATCCACAGCGATACGCAACTCTGGCTGGAATACAAGATGAAATACTATTGATGAGAGCTTTCGTCGTTTTTCTACCTCTGGCCGTATCACAACAATTAAAAGCTTCGATCAGAATTGTGGAAATGGATCTCTCAAAAGTATTATGACAGGCCCAAGCAGTCATTTCGGAGCAACCAAAATTAGCAGAGCTAGTGGTCTCAAAATCACGAAACATAGTTGAAAAAGTGAAATAAGACCGTGCCATCAATGCGGGAAAATTGGTCATTTCTAAAGAATGTGTTCTCTCAAAGAATGTTGGAAATGTGGAAACATTCAAGACACTGTACTCAAAAATATGCAACGGGAAACGGGTTGGGAGAAGCTAGTGCACCAGTGGCTTCTTTCTAAAACACGGAATGGCGCGGGTACTGGTTGAGCTGAAATTGGATGGTAAATGCTGCATAGTTTTAGTGGACGCTGAATGCTCCCAAACGATAGCTTCCAAGAGATTGGCTTGCACTAGATGGACGAAGAGTGCGTTGTGATCGTTAGATTCTATATAAGCTGTCAGTTCAAGAAATATTATTTAAATTAAAATTCATGGTCGAAACTTGTAGATGTTACTGGGTGTTGATCTTATTGGACATTTGGGAGGGGTTTTGATCAACAACAAAGAAGTTCGATTTACTGGATTTTCGTTGGTGTTGGTACTGGAAGAAAATTAGGTAATTATTTATGATGATTTTAGAGCTGTATTTGATGGAAAAAATGGAGAGTGTCATGAAATTGGAAGGAGAAGCCCATTATTCTAAAACACACGGTCTCTGGTATGCAGTACAGCCAGATTTACGATGTGATTACTGAATCGATGGGTATCAGAAGGCTGGCTTATTCCAATTGAACGTGACGAACTTAGTATTCTGCCTTTACTAGCTTCTTTTCAAAAGAACAAAGGGAAGGTCCGTCCGGTCTCAACTTCAGGGAACTAAATGTCAGTATAAAAAGTCACACTGGCGACAGTAACGTTTGCTATGAAAGTCTCACAAGTTTACGTCAGATAGGCGATGATATTGCAATTATTGATCTAAAAACGCTTATTTGAAGTTGCATGTGAGTAAAGAATTTTGGAAATATCAAAAGGTTCTCTAAAATAGGTGATTTATACTTTTTTACGAGATTAGGTTTCTGTCTCAATTGCGCCCCAAGATAATGCCTTCGATTCTTAGGAAGGTTGTGAGCCTCAATGCAACAATTTATTGAGCCACTAATCATTAAATTGACGATATTATTATCAATATTAAGCTTGTCAGCGTTCAAGACGTCGTGCATCATCTCGCTCAGTTTGGTCTAATGGTAAAACCACCAGAGCCCATAGAAATCTCGAGAATTCTTGGACTGAAATCGAATTCGAAATGGTTGCTTAATTTGGTCTAGAGGAAACACGATCAGTTCAATCAATGCAGAAATCACACGGAGAGAGTTGTTCTCATCCCGTAGAAAAATTACTGTCCACTATCCAGTGGCAGGATGGTTAAGAGTGAATTGTAATTATATTAGCAGATTTGCAGATGTTAAAAGATTTATTTCATTGGAAATAAATGCGAAAACATGCTACATGACCTCCAATAAGTTTTGAGATAGAGGATCCAGTAAATGGTCGTCAGAAATGAGCACGGCGTCATAAGGTGTGATCCAAGCAGTGTTGCACTTGGAGTAGTGTTGATGGTCAATGGAGAAATCGTGGAAAATGCATCTTGGCTCAAAGAAAAAGATGATCAGTCTCACATTAACCTTGGGAATTAGATGCAGTTCTAAAAGGAGTTAATCTGGCCATCAAGTCTCGAATGAAAATAATTGAATTAATGGTTGACTCAGCGACGGTGTTAAGCTGGTTAAGAACATTTTTCAACAAAGAAAGCATAATTCATGTTCATGGCATCTCTGAAACGTTAATTAAATGTCTGATTGCATCAGAAGTGGCTGACATGAAGAAAGCCGTTCTATTGTGTAGGGCTGAGTACAGAGCAGATAATGGATAGATATTGCAAACATCACTTTGGGGTTCAGAAGACAATTTACTTTATACAATCAAAAGATCCTTAAAACGTGCCAAGAAAACATTAAGTTCGTTGTGGAAAAATGTCCAGAATGCAAATCTATCGATCAACCTGATCTGACAACCACTTTTGTGTTTCCTTTTTCGAATTTAAACTTTTTTCTTTAACTTTAACACTCCACCGAAACATGCTTCTTCTTCTGGGTTTGTTCAAATCTTCTCCATTACAACAAGATGATTTAAATTTTAATTTGACATTAGGTAATGATTGCCCCAGCGTTTATTGTCATCCACCTAATAATGATATTGTTAATGGTAATATGGCTCCGATAAAACCGCCTTGTTGTTTATATATGATTTTTCTCATTAGCTTACGATTTTTATTATTGACTAGCGATAACAAAGGTTTTCTATGTTTATTCAACACTAT
Organism: Schmidtea mediterranea; assembly: GCA_022537955.1. Lineage (NCBI taxonomy): Eukaryota > Metazoa > Platyhelminthes > Tricladida > Dugesiidae > Schmidtea > Schmidtea mediterranea. Next base: position 188,293,685 of record CM039679.1, on the reverse strand, counting down.
AAAAGCTCGTAACTACTTTATAAAGATCATAATTCAAACATGACAAGAAAAATAGTGAGCTCTGCTAAAGAAGAACTTGTAGAAACAGTTCAATTGTTCCACAATTATAAATCTCTCGCTGGGACACTCTAAATGATAGATATCAAGGATATTGATACTGTTTTCAATAAGATCAATTTGAATTTAATATGCAATCAAAATGCATTCTTCACCTGTCAATATACCAGATATTATGATGCATTTGCAGAAATAGGTTTCAAAGAACAGGTAAACTGGTATTTAACAATAACAATACAAGGATATAAAGCCGATCAAAATGATGTGCTTTCTCCAATCTGGAAAATTATACTCCTAGACTTTCACAACTATTTTAATGTATATTTTAGTGTTTAATGTGGATGTTAATAAATGTATTCTATCAGATTTTGTTTTGTTTTATTTATAAGAAATTACAGTATTCTATAAACAAAATTATAATTAGGTTTAAAATTGTTTAAAAGTAATGTCTGAAAAAGGTAAAATATAAAATATAAAATAATTAATTAATTATCGTTTAGAATATTTAATAAACCTTTTGTTCGATAAATTCTTAGAAATATCAGGTATAAAAAATAGAGATATGTTAACTCTATTTAAAGCATTGAGTTAAGAAGATTCAGGTTATGATTCTGAATGTCCGAGTGACGATGAAGAAATTGTTAATGATGAAGAAATCCCTACTGAAAATTTAGTGGAGGTTGAGACTAATGAATATAAGACTTGTGTTGACCATGTTATAGAAAATATAATGATAGAATATTGTGGTGATGAAGCATGTACATGTAATGATCAATAAATCTTTAAAAATGTAGTTTTTATTAATAATTCAGTTAATAACAAAGAATGATACATTTATTAAAATTTATGATAAACTTTATTACAGATATATATGACAGATGCTCCAGTTAATAATTTTAATAAAAATTTACAATTTGAAACATAAATATCTGAACGTTTGGCTTCTGTGGCAACTTGAATAATTGATATCCACCCATCGTTTGCTTATACACATCGATCAATTTTTGTTTCTATTACCTAAATAATGATATAAAATAATAATAATATAAATTAATATACCTCAATGGACCTATGGAAATAATTTTCATAATCGGAACCAGATTTTAACATCATGTGTTTCATATACATTAATCCTACTATTATTCGCTTCCATTTATTATTTTCATCAAACATATAGCTGAATATCGATTTGAATGAATTTTTCTTTCTCTTCAATGTTAGCCAATTGAGTATGGGATCAAATGGAATATTTTTCGATACGGTTGACCATGAATTTTATATTTTTAATGATATCATCATCATCTCCATTATTAGCAACACGCTCATTCATCAAAGTTATAAAAAATTTAGTTTCTGGCATTTTAAATAAAAGTTTGGAGGTGTAGGCCAATCAGAATCATGTATGAATATTGGATATATATGGCAATGTCTTTGTTACAGAAAAATAGTTTAAATGGAAATATTGAGGATTTGTTTAGCGGTTGTTGGACTTCTTTCATCATAAGATTGAACTGATCGTTTGTTTTATTGAAATAAGCTTTTATATTGTAGTTCATTTATCATTTCTTCATAAAGCATTCCATTTTCATTCAATTTGAATATTGATTTATTTAATTCATGTTTGACAATACCAATGTTCGTATTTAAATATAGAATATCGTAATATATTTTCTTTCGAGCGCTTTTAAAAGTCTCATGTTTCACTTGAAATCTGTAGCCTAAATTTTCAATTATTTCAGATTATCTTTTTACGTGGATTTTCATGTATCGGCTTATCTATCATATATAATATATCGTTCAACATAGCGATATCTGGACACATACATCTTGTTTTATTTCGATTTATCACAGTTATAATAATTGACTTGTTTGCATTAGTCACTTTAAAATAACTAGCAATATATATTAATGATAAAATCTCTTTAATCATTTCAAATCTCTCTAAATTAATTTTATTATTTATAGCTAATTATCAAAATAAGTAATATCCATAATACATTTATTTAAGAAAATGGGTAAACATAAATAATTGAAATGTGAATATTGATGATTTGTTGCCACTGTTTTGCATAACCGGTTGCATTGGTTTCATTGGATGTTGAACTTCTTTCATTATACGATTGAACTGATCAGTTGTTTTATTGAAATAAACTTTTATACTATATTGAAACTCTATTGTACCGAGCGCAGTTCAAGCTATGAACGGAATTGAACATTATGGTAATTAATTATTATTATTATTTTACTTGTTTTGTAGATGATTATTTTAAAGTTATCAAAGAACGTCTGGACTTCTATTATCCAGATATATGCTGGGCACTGATGGGTAACAAAAGATTTTATAGGAGCCTAGGGGTTAACCAATCCCCACTCAGCGCCTGCATAAGAGTTTAATCGCTATTTACCCGTCACAAATTGACGTTGATACTGTGTGCTAGTATGTGAATATTAGCAAAGAGTGAGCCTCTTTTCAAAGACTGCAAATGCCCTAATATTCGGTTGGGTTCATGAGCTGTCATAGAAGACGTTATGCTCTGGCTTTAATGGTCCCCGCTCTCAATTATATGACTGATTTAATTTTTTATTCATAAAACCAAAACTAAACACAGGTAATACTATTATTAATAATTTAAATTTAATAAACAACAAATCTAATATCACAGTAAAAGTTAAGTTATTATTGTGAATACTCAAATCTCGTTGGACTTGAGCATGTGTCCCATCATGCGAGCCGTTTTGACCTTGTTCTGCCTCTCGCGCTCCTTCTTGCCAGGCCTATTTCGTTGTCTATTCCTTTTCGGTTTTTTTCCCTGCGGGCGAGAGGTTCCTGGAGTGATAATTTTTACTCGATGTCTTTTCCTTTTACGTTTCGAATAACTATCACCTCTTATTCGGCAGATAGCTGGCTTCCGCATCGTATGAGTCCAGCCCGGATCTCGTCTTTCAATTTTAGCTCGATTATGTCTTTATACTAAATTGGGATCTTCTGTTCGGCCTGCATTAGAGCTTCCTCCCTTTGAGATAGTTTTGAATTCAGAGAGTCAATTTCGGCCCTTAATTTAGCCACTTCCTCTGGTCTTAGCCAGGTCTGTTCAATGCACCGGCATCGGCGTACCAGAGCTTCGGCCCTTTGATTTTGAACCATCACTTCCTGATGATATTTGGCGATATCTTTCTGGAATCGCTTAATGATTTGACTGTTTTGTTCCACTGAAATAGATAAATGAACAGATAACGGGTACATCTATTAATACTTGGTTAAAGTTTAAGAAAAATGTGTTTCATAAGTTTATTCTTGAATTTCTATTAAAACTTTCTGAAACTGTAGAAAGGGTAAGAGCAATTATAACAATAATGATAATAATTATTATAATATTAATAACAATAAGAATAATAACTATAAAATAATAATAATAATAATAATAATAATAATAATAATAATAATAATAAAATTAATAATAATAATAATAATTTTAATAATAATTATTATTATTATTATAGAAATAATAGTAATAATAATAGTAATGTTTATAAAAATGATCCGAAATATGTCAATGTAGCTCTCAACCTTAATCATAACGATCACTATATAATACCAATAATGATTGTTCCATTAATGTCTAACATAACATTACTCGACTTTTATTATCTATATAGTATGGGGTAGGGAAATTTATATATAAAATATAATTGATATCAGAACTTTATTTCCTATTTTATATTAAGGGTTCCCATCATATCCCTTTAAAACCAAAAATCTAAAGGATAAAATATTCTTATTTTAACTATGACCTAATCAATTCATCTATTCGCTTGCCACTTATTTCCATGACAACTTATTATAGTATTTGAATTTCCTATAATACAATTAAGTATGTATGATTTTAACTCCTTTAATTTAAAATTTGTGTTATTTTAGGATTTCCTGGGGGACACGAATCCCATCTAGTAAAATTAGCATCCGCTGGCACACACAACACGGTTACTTTATTAATTTAATTTAAGCTAATTTAAATGATTTTAATTGTAGATCTCTCTGTTTCTTCATTGGGAAGTAATTTATCTAATCTGGAATTTTATTATATGACTTTTGTGAATTGGTGATTTATTCCTGTTAGATTTTATTTTCAAGTAACTAAATTTATGAATTGTTTTCTCATTAATTCTTTTTAATGTAAATCAGTTGGTAAAAACTTCAGAAAAATTCGTAACCTTTCACAATGATAATTTCTTTATGATATTAAATATTGATGATGTTGAATTTGTTTTTGATTTTATATATATCTTTTTTTTACATGATTCTGCAAAGTTCTCACAATGAGAAAGCACCGTTAATTTCAAGGTATATTGATTTACTAAAATAATATGATAATTTTTATTTTGAATTAGGTAGAATCTGATTGTACGAATTTTCGTATAGTTCACTTTGACAAATTAGTTATCTTATGTTTAGTTTGAAATATACCTAGGGTTGTGGTTGGCTTGTAATGATAGGAATTTGATAGTGATAGTGATAAGTATAGTTATATAATATAAAAATAAAATTAATATTTACAAAAATAATTTTATAATTTTGAACATAATATTAATAATAAAATCGAAATGGGTGTAAATGTATGAAAAATAACAATGAAACTAAATTTAATAAAATTATCACAATAGGATTAAAATAATAATAATAATAATAATAATAATAATAATAATAATAATAATAATTCTTTTATCAAATTTTTGACAATTGGACATTTGCTTTCCTTTGGATTAGGTTCATTAATGTTTATTAAAACGTATTCATTTAGGGATTTTCTAATAAGTATTGTCGTTTCAATTGATTTTAAATTAATAGTTCATGATTTTCAAAATTCAAAATGACTTTTGTGTTTCATTGACCATAATCTGTGTAAGTGGTGATTTTATTCGTTCAAATATCTATCCGAAATTTATTTTCGGTTTACTTTTACATGTCTTTGAGTGAGTCATGGTCTTTGTTTAATTGACCTTGACAAATACGATGGCTCATCCAATGACCTTGAATTAGTCATTGTCTTTGTCTCAGAAATTTTTTGTACTTTTAGACTTAGAAATTTTTCATCTCCAGGAGGTCTAACGGCGACATAACCATCTACTTATCTGTATTATAGTTTGTTGCTGGTCCTGAATCCTGGCTGCTTGATTCAAATTTCGGTTTACGCTTTTTTTTAGTGCAATATGGATGGTCGTCCATTGTGCTTGGACATAGTTGATTATTTGGGTCGTTAGTTCGCAATAAATTCTCCATATTGCTTCTACTTCTTAGTCTTATATGGTCATCGATCTAACTCCACTATCTCTATTGGTGCGTTCATGATTGTTGGTTGCTGCATGGTTTCTATGAATGGTGGTATCTGAGCTTGGTATTGTCTATTGCTGTTGTTCGGATTCATCTCCTAATTATAATATCTCATTAATTCATCTGCGCTTACCTCTGAGTGGTTATTCAATCTTTATATAGTTTATACACTATTTATACACCATTATACACAATACTACTACTACTATATATATTTATACACTATATACACAATCTTCCTCTTCACTTATACCATCGTCTCTATGGGGCTTACGCGGAGAGTGCATATCCCTCCGTATCTCTCATTGGTCATCTGGTGTATGTCAGTTTCTTGGGGCTATTCTTGGTGTCAGTACTTGCTTTTGTTGGACACATGGGGGTTATTAAATCCCATTTTCTTCGCTCGTTATCCTGATGGGACTCTCAACTTTAATAACTAGGGGAAACCCCCCGGTGCGCCGCACGATTTCAGTAACCATCATGTACCCGTGACCGCAATCACGTTGGTACCGTACACAATGGCCGAATGCCATTCGAGCAGGTGAGCGCCCTTGCCAGCACTACTCCTCGAAGGACCTTCGTCTTTCCCGAGCTATTGCTGCCGTTAGAAGGGCTTACGCTTTCGACCACGGATTTTCCGTTCGCGACAACCCACGGAGAGAAGATTACGGATGACCATCTAACCCTGATAAGGGTCCGCTATAGTTTATCCCTTCTATTACCGCTACACTTCTCATAAACTGATTCATTTAGCCAATCTCAACACAAAATTCATGAAACGAGAAGGAAAATATTGTATTTATTGACAATTGAAGTATTTTCAAAATTATTAAACAAAAATTGATCAAAATTAGTCAAGCCGGGTTTTAAGGAAGAAGGTTCCTATCAAACGTTCCATTTATAGCAAAAACATTTTCGAGTTTCTTTAATCATCTTCGTCAATGTCGGTAGGGAAGTATTTCCGTTTCATAGGCCGGTATGGTGGCGGGTTCGAGGATTGAATCTCTTCCCTTCGCGTCGAGGGACCCGCGATCTCTTGTGCCGCGGTAGAGCTAGGCACTTCGCCCGTGAGAACGGCGATTTCTTCGGTTCCGAGCCCAAGTCCATCGAGGATGTGGGTGACCGGGAAGGATTCCGGGTCCTCGTCGATCAAATCGATGTGAATAGACCGGGCCGGTGATCGGAACGTGACCTCGGGAGCGTAGAGAATATCCGGGTCGAAATCCGGAAATTCAAACTCCTGGTATGGTGGAGGCGGATCGTTGGTCGGACGAGAGACTTCAGTGGGTTCCGCTCCGGCGAGAACCTCTTCCACTCGTCGGCGTCGCTCGCGGCGTCGCCGATTTCGATTCGGTCGCCGGCGTGTTCGTACGTTAGCAGTACTCCTTGCGTCCCTAACAGGTGGTTGAGGGACATCGGGTTCGACGGACTGACTTGGGATCTCAGTGATTTGGTTCCCGGGAAGATGGGGGTGAAGGCAAGGCATCGGAAATAGGGAGATGAGAAGCTGGGATTATGTTCAGTTGTCTGGCTCTAATGCTTGCCGGGACGTGGGTTTGCAATTCCGTATCGGTGAACGCGCGTCGGAGCGCGGTCGATTGCTCCTTGATGAGCAGCCGCTGAGCACGGGATTCGGTGATTAGCTCATCTCGCGCTCGAGTGAGTCGCTCGATTTTCTGTCTCAATGCTTTGATGGCCTCTGGGGGAGCCCAAGTACCTTTGATCCGTGCATACTTGGTTTGTAGCACCTCGTAATTCCGTTTCAACTCCTCATACTGGTGGCGGACGGCCACGATCGACGGTGGGAGTCTGGGTATTCTTGGTGAGCTGTTAAATCTGGAATCGGCATTACTATCTTGCATTCTAAAAAGGAAACAAGAAAATTTGAGGAAAATTCCCTGAGAAGTGAAGGGGTAATACATGACGGGAATATTGATGAGGGTCCGATAGGGACAACCTAGCCTTTACTTCCGTAGGTTTCTCATATATTTTATTTTAGTACGATCAGTTACCCATTATTAGGTGAGGCTATTACCATTTCATTTATCAGTCACGATTCCATGGTCAATCGTGTTAGGTCAACTTATTAGTACGATCACTTATTCCCTCCTCGATTGGTCTTTCCTTAATTGTGGATTTGGTCCTTACGATTTTGTTTAAATTATTTTCAGTTCCGTCGATATATTCTGCCGACATTTATCGCTATAATTTGAATTAATTTGTTACCAACCAAACATTAATTATGGGCTGTTCCCTATTCAATTCAATGACTAGTTGTTATTAGGTTACGCCAGGGTGTCCTAGCGCCTGTTACTATGAGTCAAATCGTTAATCGTTCATTGACTTAATTTTCACTGAGTTGTCGGATTTATCGTAAGAGGGTCGACAATTATCCTTGACTTTTGACTAAGTTCATTTATTTTGACGCGAAAAGAGCATACCTCATTGGTGGGTTAATCCCTAAATACTATTCTATTTACCCGTAACATTGTAAGCGTTTTATTCATTTTATTTATCACGATTACCATACTCGTAGGATTTATTATCATCACTACCATTATCATATTTAAGTTATTCGCTCTATTGGTTCCTATGTTTATAATCATTTTATCCGTCTCGTTTATCATCGTTATTATATTTATGTTAATTATCATCAGGGCTATTAGTATGCTATCCGTGCTATCTATTATATATATATTTTTCTATTATGCTCACAGTTTGTCTAAAATCTCAACAATTGTGTAGGACGGTTACCATTCTATTTAATACTTGGTTCAAAATTTGGTTTAAATCATCAATATACCAGCTGAAAACTCAAATGTTTTAGAGTCATTCATGCTTAACTGTTTACCATTTAAGTAGATCTACTAATTTTTATATTGATACCTAGTAATTTTGTAAATTTTTGGGGTCTCATATTGTCGCTATTTTCTCTATTCGAGGTGAAGATTTAATTTTGTTGGGGAGAGATTGTGGCGTTTGCTTTTCGTACTGACACTCTCATAGCTGTTTTCTCCTTATTTCACTCATGTTAATAAGTTTACTTGTTACGAGGACCTCGTGACCATAATACTTATTCATCGCCTATTCTTAAGCTTACCCCTGCTACCCATTCCCTATAGAATGTCCGAAAGAAAAATGATCCGTATGATCTAATTGCGATCATTCCTAAATTCCCCCTTTCTCTACTGTCGCATCTTCCCGAAGGTTACTTCGACTCGTTCCGGCCACATATTTCAGAAGCCGCCCCGAGTATACAACGGCACCCTGCGTAGCGGTCCTGTGCGTTATCACCAGAACCGACTGCGGACTGCCGAGGGGTCCACGAGGCACGACCCGCGAGCCCAACTAAGGGTTTTCACCCACTAGTTAGCCCGAGATCCGTCCCATGGACCATCTATTACCATACGATATATATAATATTTTGAGGGTCGGACGATAAATATAAATTTAATTTAATTAACATAAAAGTAAATGAGACATTATGATAAATTTTATGAACAGAACATACAAAGGTTAAGATAAAACAAAAATAAAAATTCCTTACGTTCAGAGTTTTCAAAAATTTTCTAAAGTTTTGTAAAGGTAGTTGTTGAAAATTTGCATAAAGTTTTAAAGGTTAAAAATTATGAAATTCATCACTGTATTTATACTATTTGTATGCCTGTGTGCGACCAATAGGCGATTTTTCGCCATTTTTAGGGCTTTTTATTTATTTTATTACTTAAAATTTATTTTTATTATTTTTTGTATATTTTTCTTTATTTTTTTAATATATAATTCAGTTTATGTTCGAATTTATATTTTTACTGTTATTTTTTGATAATATTATTTTTGCCCTTTTTTATTTGTTTTCTGGTCGCCACTTCTGCCTGTGTTTTTTCTAAACCTTATTTTGTAAGGTTTTGGCAGTTTATTTTATTTTTAATATGTTTCTTTCTGCAGCTGTCTTGCTTTTTCCTGATTTTTATTAATTATTTGTTTTATTTAGTTTTGTTATATATTTATTTTGTTTTAATTAATATGTTTTTCCATTAATTTTTAATATCTTGGTGCGGTGCATGTTTATGTGCAGTGATTCCTTCCACAACTTTTTCACTTTTATTTTTGTTTAAACTGTGGCTCTGAGCCCAACACTTTTAAATTTTGGGCTTCTTCTTTTGATAGGTGTTGGCTCCTGGTGTTCTTTTCTCTTTCCTCTATTGTCTCGAGAACCTTTTCTATTTTCCTGTTCAATTTTATTCTCTTAAGTAGTCTAAGTATTATTTTGCAGATGGCTTGACTTTCTTTATATGCACATACCTGATATATTCCCTCTTTTGCGTTCGTTGGAATACGGATTTCCTTTTGTTTCTCGATTTCTACTGTCTTGCATTTTGTTTCCATTTCTCTAATCATTTTTGGTCTCTCGTTTCTTAAACATATCTGTTATTTAGGCCCCTGCTAAGTTCTTGAAGATTACTTCTTCTTCTCCTTCCGGATTGATCTTCACTTCCATTATTACTGTCTTTCGGTAGTCCTGTATTTGTGTTAGTTTGTGTTTTATCTTTGGTCTCTGAGTTTCTGTTGGTATCGATTGTTGTTGTTTCTGTGGGTATGCTCCTTTTGATTCTAACTTTAGCCGCTTGTTAACTGTAGCCACTTCCATGGTTGTTTCTTGGTGTTGTTTTCGTTTCCTAGTTTTGTGCACTATTTTTACTATTACGCATGTTGTTTCTTTACCGCTTCTTACACATATTATATATTCTACGTCTTTCTTTAGCCCGTTCCATTGATATTGTTGTTTATTTTCTATTTTACTTTTTACACATTTTATTCTTTGATCCTCTTTTTCGTTTTGTTTCTCTCCATCGTCGTGTTTTATTACCGAAAGATTACATTTTCCTTCTAATTTGCATATCTTTTCTACGTGTTCCTTGGTTCTCCATTCTCTGTCTTGTTTTCTAGTAGTATATTTCTTTCCATTTTTGACAGCGCATATTTGTTCTAATTATTTGGTTCCTAGATTTTTTATCTTTATGCGGTCGAGTTCTGATACTACTTCTATGTTTACTCCGGTTGGACTGTTAATTCTCTGTAGACTTTTACTTGGTCCGTACAATTTCGACCAAATTGTTTAGGTAGGCGTAATGTGTTCTCCTGCAAGGTTTCTCCATGTATACAAATTATTCCGGTATTTTTTATTATTTGAATACTTATCCTGCCCAAGTTTATTTCATGTATTAGTTGTGGAGTGAGATGTTCTTCCTCTTGTGATTGTTCTCGCTTGCATGTGTTTTTCAATGTTCTAGTTACTATGCAGATTATTTCTCCATTATTCCTGGCGCATATTGCATAATTTTGATCGTCTTCTAACTTATTCCAACGGAATTGTTGTCCGATTTCCATTCCTCTATTTTTACATTTGATTTCATGGTTTTCTTTGCATATCGTTTCCTTTACCTTAATTTTGTCATGTTTTATCAGTAACTTTTTTTCCCGCCCATAGGTGTTATTTCCACGTCTCCCCTGAATTTCGTTTCTCAATTTTTTGTTTGTTCTTGGAGTGTGCATCTCTTTTCCCAACATATTCGTTCAATTCCTTTTGTGCCTACATTATTTATTTTTATATTGTCGCTTCCTGGTTCTACTTCTATATTTATTACCATTATTGGTGTCTTTGTGTTCTCACAAATGTTCACTCTGTCTTGGCATGTTTGACTTTGTTGCTTTTGTATTCTTTTATATCTTTTATGTTTTTCCCAATATGGCAATTCACTTTGGTGTATTTTATCAATTGGATACATGTTTCTTCGGTGTTTGCTTCTCCTATTAGTTGTAAAGTGAATTTCCGTTTTTCATTGGCTTCCGATAATTTGATTGACGCGATCAATATCAGTAATTTTTGTAGTAGGGGTGGTCGGTTTTGGTTTTCATTTGCTTGTTGGGTATTTCTTTCCTGTAGCAGTGTCTTTCGTTTTCGATTTTCTTGTCCGTCGTCATTATTTCTTGTTTCATTGTCCTTTTTATTTCCTGGTTACTGGTTTTCGCTTTTATTTTTGTTACCGTTTTGCTGTTTTTTTCCGACTTGAGCGGGTTTATTCTTGTCCAGACCATCATCATTGTTCTCTTCTTTATCTCCATTATTATTTCCCTGTTCATTAATCTCTCTTTTACCCCTTTGAAATTTTAATTGCTTACGATGTCACTCGTGTGCGATTGTCAAGCTCCGATTCACGTGGTTTCCTGTGGATTACTTGTAAATCTTAATTTTTCCCATTTTAATAGTGCTTTTATTGTCTTTGGGTACAGGTAGTAAGCATATATTGTCTCTTTCATGAGGATATTCCTATTCAGTATCATATGGTTTAGGTTAAATACTCTTATTGGTGAACCCTCGTATGTCCATTTTATTAAGCTTTCTGTCATTTCGTCTTGTTTTGTGTTAATGGCTTCCCAAAGCTTTTGGATGGTTCTTCCTATCATTTCTTTTTCGTTAAGCGTTGTATTGTTGATAATAAACTTTGCCGGACTGACTTGTCATGATTTTAGTGCGTATAGGAGTACATTGTTTTCCCCGTTATCTTTTTCTTTAATTGTTGATCCGGTTCGTAGTAGTTCTCTTAGAATCGTTGGTGAGGCGTCTGCTACTACTGCTAGCATTAATAGAGTCTGTCCTTCTTCATTTTTCATGTTTGATTTCTGTCCGCATTCTTACTTAAATCGAATAATGACAATGGTTCTTTTAGTATTCTTGTGTTGTCACGCGAAATGTAGTGGTATGTTTCCTTCTACGCCAGTCATCGTGAATATTATGGGTATCCTTTCTTTTATGAGATTCATTTCAGGTGGACCTTTAACTCCTTTGGCATAATCCTTTCCTATCTGTCTTCTTTTTTGATTGTTCTCATCCATCCTTTTCCTAAAACCCATTCTGGCATTAGTTCTCTTATTGGTTTTACGATAGTATCCATCTTATCCACGTTATCCATTGTTGTACCTTGCGTTACTTTTGGTTCTTCCGTTTGGGGTTCGTCTTCTGTTGGTGGGACATTTGTTACTGTTCCTTCTTTACGACTCAATATAAGTCCGTTTATGTTTAGTTGTAGGGTTTGTGATATGTTTTCATACTTCTACTTTCCGGTTCTCTTGTTATTGTCTTGGGTATTGCCTTGCATTGGCTTACATTTACATATATCGGTTTAGTAAGTGGGTTTTTTACTTATTTAACTTGTGCGTTGTTTTCGTCTGAGTACATTATTTCGTATGGTCCTTCGCTGTAGTTTCTTGGCTACTCCTGTAATAATTCATGGTGCTGCTATTATCATCCAATCTCCGATATGAAAATTATGATTTTTTTTCAGATATTTTCAGATCATTAATCTACAGTTATCAATATTTTCAGGTTAATAATCTACAGTTATGTTTCGTAGCAATATTTTCAGGTTATTAATCTACAGTTATGTTTTGTAGCAATATTTTCAGGTTATTAATCTACAGTTATGTTTTGTAGCAATATTTTCAGGTTATTAATCTACAGTTATGTTTTGTAGAAATATTTTCAGATTGTTAATCTACTGTTATGTTATTTTGGTTTATGTACATCGATGCCCGATTTAAAATTTGTTTATATGAATGCCAAATATACAGTTTATGCGTCGAGACTTTTGCCTAATTCATGTGGTAATTTATTTTTTCTATTATTTTATTTTTGGTGGCCCACAGCCAACGACACATCACAAGTTAATAAAATCATATACAGTATTCAGATTCGTGTAAGTGCGTGGAATACCGCCGATGATCTGTGCCCGTGAAGACCCGGCGTGCGGAACGTCAATATTATCCGTACATAGGGGAAATTGGAGGGTAAATGAGTAGCCCTTTGGCTGCTCCTTCATCATCCGTTTCCTGTAAAATTGACATAAATTTTTAACAACAATCGGCTCAAAATCTCTAACACCGAGTAGTCCAGTGGGCACTCATTAACTGTGAAATGAACATACATAGATCTTAAGGACAAAAAGAGGGAATGGGTAGCGGGAAAAATTGCAAAATCGTTGCAACAGTTAAAATGAATAGCCATCGGAAAAAGAATAATCCGAACGACCAAAATCATGAAAAATAATGTTTTTAAATAAGAATTAAATAAATTAATTTGAGTTGAGGCGGAAAATATGGGCGGGACGCTGCTCAAATTTTCCGAACTAATTCAAATACTTAACAAAAATAGTAACGTAAAAAGGGAACGCGTAAAATAAGGGTGGAACGCTGCTCAAATTTTTCGAGTCAATGAAAATACTTTGTTGAAAACTGTAGAATAGGGATGAACCGTAAAATAAGGGCGGAACGCTGCTAAAATTTTCGAATTTACAAAAATACTTTATCGAAAACCGAAAAATACAGATGGATTACGGCTAATGTTGTATATCAATAAAAAAATTTTAACGCTGAGGAATAAAGACGGATCCCTACAAAATCCTAATAATAATAACGATAATGATAAGAGTAATGGTAATAATAATAATAATAATAATAATAATAATAATAATAATAATAATAATAATAATAATAATAATAATAATAATTATAATAATAATAATAATAATAATAATAATAATAATAATAATAATGATAATAATGATAATAATAATAATCATGGTATTTGTAGTAATGATGATAATAATTATGATTATAATAATAGTGCTAAAAATCATAGTAGTAATAACAATAAATATAATGGTAGTTATAGTAATAAAAATAATAATAAAGGTAATAGTAGTAACAATTAAGAAAGGTAATATATATAATAGTAACAATGATGATGCTAGTAATAATAATAGGGAACATTGTAGTTATAATAGGGATAAGAGTAAGAGAGCTAGTGTGTGAATATTTAACATAACAAAGGGTGTACAGGCCAAAGAATAATAATCAACACTGACGACGATAAGAAGGACTATGGGAATGGACATAACAATGAATGATATGAGAGTATAGGTTAACCTTTGAAAGAGATAAGAGAATAATGGGACCTAAAAATCGAAATCGAGCACAGGCCTTCTATCGGCAGCTCGTTGGACCCATGGATCGTTCGGTCAATTATAGCTTTAGCAATAGCGCTCACTTTTTGCGGACGATCTACCCACTCGAACACAGTTCCAACGTTGCTTAGCAACGGGTGCCGAGTGGTAAGCAAAGGAAATATTTGTATGGGGTTGTCTGGGTAACAACCATATAGTTTCAAAATATCAACACCCAGAAACCCACCATAACGGATCAACCACTAATTCAAGTGGATAAATTCTGGTAACCGGCCGTAATAATTCTCTTCCCTTGTACATAATCTTTACAACCCTTACGTGTCTATCTTTTCCAGGAATAGTCTGTAATACTCTGCCAGGTTTCCAACGTTTTACTCCCAAGCCATCTTCATATAACCCTTATTTTCTGTTTCTCCACTAAACAATACTTCTTTTTTTCTCTTATCTTTCAAACTTTTTTCTTTTCATCTTTAATCCTTATCCTTTGTTGATTGGCACTTTCCGTATTTTTGATAATTCTGTGAACAAGTCGTCGCCACTCGGAATATCTTGTTGGATCTAAAAAACTTGTTATATTAAATGGTTCTGTCTCAATTTCTATACTTTCTGCTTCTTCCATTTGGCATTGCACTCAATCGATCTTTCAGCATCTGGAATTTGATTAATCTTACTCTCATTTTCATCCATAGCTACTGAGGATTTCAATACATCTTGACTTTTCAATTTCGTTTCATAATTTCTTGAATCTTCCACCAACTCTTCAAAGACCGCTTCAAATAGCTGCCGATTGATCTTAATCTCGTCATTCGCAGATTCTCAAACTCAATATCTAGAATGTTAGATTGGATTTTGACAGTTTCACAAGAAATATGATCATAGATTCATTTATGATAACAATTATGCTAATGAAGAATTACAAGAAAAACAAAAATTTAATATTGGCGATCGAGTTCAAATATTCAAATGGAAAAATAAATGGTCTAAAGAAATTTTTATCATTTCAGAAATACATGGTTACTCAAAACCAATAGCTTAAGGAATTAAAGATTCAATCGGTGAAGAGATTCTAGGTAAATTTTATCAAAATGAACTCCAGAAAACAGAACAGAGTTTAGTTTAAATGAATCGGTAACAACACCCAAAAACAACATGCAGATTTAAAATCAGACCCATAAAACATCAATTAACCATGGTAAAATATGAGAAAGAAACAATTAACCCGCAAACGATGGAAATAAAAATCAACGATTTTGTTCATTTTGGACAAAAATGTCCAAGTACACAAAAATGACAGAATACCAAGAAATAAAGCTATAATTTATGAGCAATTCTTACAAATGTTGTGTAAATGTTCTTTGCATATAAATCTGTTACATTTAACACATGTGACAGTGCACCGTTTTCGATCAATACACATGTAGCAGTCACCATGGAGTCGACGATAGGGAGTCGGCGGCAGCAGTCCTTCTTCTGTCTTCTACATACGCATTTATTAAACTGTTACCAAGTTCAATCAGGAATAGCCTTCGTCTATGTGACTTGTTAGCATTCCATTGAGGCTCCACAAGATAGTGCAAGGCAAATTCATTGAATGCTGAGATGTCTAATATATTACAAAAGAATGCCACATGCCATCTTCGACATTTAAACTTTGTAGTATATGTTGCAACTCTTTTGTCCATTGCGTCAACTCCACCTTTTGTAGCATTATAAAAGAGAAGTACGTCCGGTTTATGCTTTGAACCGACATATCCAGTTATTTTGTTATGGGCAGTAGATAAGATATTGACAACTTTGTTCTTTTTAGCAACATAACTAACCAACAAGGCTTTATCTCTACGATCTGCTATACTTGTTGTTATCAATTCAATAGTTGAAAAAACTTCACGCCCTGGTACCTCGTCAAATGCTTTGGTATGTCACGCCTCGATGCACGAATGGTGCCTACCATGGTGATACCATTTTGGAACAATCGCTTTGATAAATTCAATGATGTGAAAAAGTTGTCACACGTTACATTTCTTCCACTACCATATAGTCCCTGCAACATATCCATTGTTATATACTCACCGCACGACACTTGCATATCCCGATCATCTTCTTTTCCCATATAAAAACGTAGATTCCAGCAATAATAGTTTTGTGAGTCACAAACAGCCCAAAATTTCAAGCCGTATTTGGATGGTTTGGAGGGCATATATTGAACAAATTTGCAACGTCCACGGTATGGATAAAGTTGCTCGTCTATAGTGACAGATTCACCGGGCATATAACACTTTTGGCTATTTTCAACAAAATTATCGATCAGCAATCTAACAGCCGCAAATTTATCACGTAACAGCCTTCCTTTTCTTGTGTCGGGATTATCAAACCGCAGAATACGTCGGATAAGTTTAAATCGATTGAGAGACATAGTATTCCGGAAGATAAAACGTCCATGTTCAGCTGACCACAATTCATCTATACTTTCTCCAGCAGCACGATATATTCCTCAAAGAATGAGAATGCAAAAAAAGCATTCAACTCATTTAACGAGAACGCTGTAAATTGGTTGTTATACAACTTTGATCCTTCTCGATTTGTCTCAATCAAAATTGTTTCCATTGTTGCTTAAAGTCAAAAGAACATTATAACTTTTATTTAGTGTACATAATAAATTGACTTAGATTTTATAAATAGAAGATTAAAGCAGTCTAACACGGAATTTTCCCCAATCCTTTGAGTAGCTCAACGGGTTATACCAGGGGATGGGCGGAGAATGTTTGCTGCGTTTACTCGACCTGACATGCCTTTATTAGGTGTAACCCATACATTTCCATTAGAATCGGTGAATCTATTGATATCATCTTGTTCATGAAGATCAGCTGGATTGATTTCAACTTGTAGATTGTCAGCATCCTCACTTTCAGTATCGTCATAAGACAGCTGTTCTTCGTCATTACTTTTGATTTCATGTACATCGTCAACTTCCAGCACAACTTCATTATCACTACTGCTACTAGAACTTTCTCCTAGGATAGCACGTAGAGCAAATGCTTTTGCCGCTCGTGGATGAGAACTCATGTCAATTGTGATATGTTTATGTAGTAGCAAACCCTCTACCCTACTAGTATAAATGCTGTATTCTAACACGACACTCACACACTTATAATGAATGACAAAGTGCAGACAAACGCATGAACAAATCCAGGTGAGAAAGATCGTGAGAGAATATTATTATGTGAGACATTCATTGGTTCCAATATCAATTCTCAATTTTAAGTGTCACGTGCATTATTACTTGATACTTAGAATGAGGTATTCTAAGTGCGTCTGTGTGTGGGGGATGAGTAGAGAGAGACAGACAGAGTACCAATGTCATGAGTGTAAAATGGTATAGTCTGCCTACTTTACAAAATAGACGAGAGCAAATAAGCTAACTAATATGAATGCAGAACTGTTTTGAAGATGTTAGTGAGAAGGATATTACATTAAATTTCTCTTGTGTGTAGGCTAAAGCAACTTATGGTCAGAGAGTGGTTAATGGAAGACCATTCCTGCCAAAGCAGAGATGGAGAGATATGTAATCAACGAACTCTATTGTAAGAACTCCATCCGCCATCATGTGATAAACATATCATAGTGTCAGCCAGTCACAATAATTGTTTAAAAAAGTCTGATCAGCTTCATTTTAACGCCAGTATTTGTTGAAATGAGTTAACGCCTATGCCAGAAAATATGACATGAATTGTCAACTGAAAAAGCTAAAAACTAATACACAATGAATTTTGGACAAAAATGTCCATTTTTTCTCAAAACAGAATAACTTGTCATAACTTTTTTATTTTAATAGTTATGAATGTCTGCTAGTTTTACTTGAATAAAGATTAAAAAATTGACAAATTCATAGATTCACAAAGCAGGGTGTTTTTCAGTTTCCAAGAAAACGTCACTAAAAAAAAATGGACATTTTTTTGTCCAAAAAAAATAATAAAAATAATAACAAACTGCAACAAGAACCACGCAAAATAAACAAAGAAATAACATGAAAACATGAAAATTTGACCGAAATTTGACAATTTACAAAAAAAAGCGAAAGTCCACGAAAGTTGGAACTAAAATTAAATAATTTCAATTAGAACCAATTCAATTAAAAAGTTAAAAAGTAAAATTGTCAAATCAAATCACGAAAATAATAAAATTAAGATTAGAATATACTAGAAAATTCAAGGTCAAATTTTGTTTTACTACATCAAATTTAACACGCAAGGTTAGGGTCGTACAATAGGTATATATAACGATTCATTTTTCACAGTTTTCAACCAGTTTTAAAACAGTTTTGTAACTAAAACTCGAAACAGTCTTAATCAGTCTTAGCAGAATAATTTCAACGATTCTTAATGTGAGTGGAGGAATGTTCGAAACTTTCTCCACGTCGCGGTCAGACAACCTCATTTGAGCTCTGTCTGGGCGTATATATATATGCCAATTTAAATAAAAGTTTAGAGTGATGACAATTTGATGTCAAAATTTTTTCAGGCCCACAGCCGATCCACCACCACAAGATAGTAAAATATTCACACCCCAACCGAACAGTGTAAGTGCGGTGTAAGTCCGCCAATAGTTCGTGTCCGTGAAGGCTACGGCGTGAGAACACAGTAGCTGGAACGTCAATACTAGCCGTTATAGGGGAAATTGGGAGGTAGTCTTTTAACTGCCCCGCCGGTGCCCATTTCCTGAAAATTCGACCTAAAATCTCAAGTGACTGTCGGCTAAAATCTCTACACTGAGTAGTCCGATGGACACTCATAATATTCTAATATGAACAGAAATGGTCTTAAGGTCAAATGAAAGGGGATAATGGGAACATATAAGTAGAAAAGGACATACCCATCCCTTCCCCATCTAGATGACATAATACTTACCGTGATGATATTGATTAAAATATAAAATTATATTAACACTCATTGTGTGTAATCTGTTAATGTTGAATTTGTTATTGACGTGTGGATGGGATTGAAGTTGTTGAATATGGGGGAAACGGAGTGAGCTAATGGATAGATAAGTTAGTGATGATAAATTAGTAAGTAGATGGATAGATGAGTGAGAAAGGGACCGATTAAGTAACAGCATGAAGTCTTCTATGACAGCTCATGGACCCGAGAGTGGTTAGGTCATTAGCAGTTCTTGAGAAGGAGCTCACCTTTTGCTAACCTTCCTCCCACTAGTTCACAGTACCAACGTCATTTATGACGGGTGACTAGCGGTTCAAAATTCTTATGCAGGCGCTAGGTGGGGATAATAACCCTTAGGCAGCTCAAAACTATTTTAAGGACCCATCAGTGCCCAGCAATATGACTATTACGAACCATTTCAAGAAGAAATCAATTACCCTCACACCGAGTTAGACTATCGGCCTAGAGTCAACTCAACCACTCGACGCTAATTGAATCAATGATAGTCCAAGCATCCGTCATAACGTCCCGCCCATAACTATTCGCTCGACTCCTCCAACGCCACACCCTGATACACCTATCTTCCCCGTCAGCAAATAATTGCTCTGAACGACTTCATGTTTAGCGTGACCAATTGGCTGAGAAGTGTCGCAATAATCGTTATAAAATTTTTCAGATAACTCGTGGATTATAAATGGAAAATTATAGGTTATAAAATGGAAATTACAGGTGTTGTTGATCCAGCTGAAGTTATAACTCTTGAACATAATTGGTTTTTAAATTTATTTAATCAAATATCAATAACTTTAGGATCAACAGAAATTGAAAATATAAGATATCCTGGTGAAATATCTCCATTGTTACAATTTGTTATGACTGATTCTAATTTTAAAAATCAACATGGTCAATCAAGGAGGGCCTGAGTTACAATTTTATTGTAAGATTTAAACAGGAGTTCGATGCACCGTGTTAACATAAAAATGATAAATAATAATGACAAAGAAGTCAGAGTAAAAAACTTAAGTGAAAAAATAATCTAGTTAATTAAAAAGACTTAGAAAATAATATATTAGTCGATTCCTCAAAAACAAATCAGTGATTGAAATTATAAGAAATATGAGCATTAATGCAACAATTCATTATTTTGGAGACGCTGACGGTGTTGGCAGTTTCTGGCTGACTAACTTAACAAGAAATTTTTCCAAATTATCGAGATTCAGTGCATTGTGCAGCGTTTCTAAAGGATAGATCTCTGGAACACACGGCGCGCTAGGAACATTCATTTCATCTTTCATATCTAATGATTATAAAATAAATTTCAAAGTAAATTCCTTCTATTTTACTAAAATTTACTTAGGATCTGGGATAAAAAAACAAAATAAAATTATTATCAAATTAAACTAATAAAAAAAATAAAATAGTAAATCTAACGACTGACTTGCTATCAATACACAACTATTATATAATGAGATTGAAAAGGAGAATTTTATAATCAAAAAATATTTTGCAGCAAAAGCTAATGTTATCATTTATTTACACTTTTAACATTTAATTTATGCTGCTACCAATAAACTATCATTTTATATCATTATTTTTCAGAGAAGTAAATAATATGCCCTTGCAGAAAAGTATGCATTTATTGGGTGAAAAGAGTTTTGATTATTATTATTATAAGAAAGCGAAATTGAAATACACATTTTACGATAAAAATCAACTGACTCATTTTATCATTAGGTAAAAAACAAATTCAAGATAATATGGATTTTATTTATATATTTGAACAAATTATAACTTTTTAAAGTTTTTAATATATTTTTTGTTTTAAAAAATTTTACATTAGCTTTAAACATTATATTTCACTTAAAATAAATTTTATATTATAAAAAATATTAAAAATTAAAATTTTTAAAAACAAACATAATTTTTAATGCAAAAGATGGTTGATAATAAACTTATTGATGAAGAGATGGGCTTCTAAAAATCCATAACGATGATGCACTCATAAGATCAGTTTAGTCGATGCTTATTCTGCCCAGTATAACATAGTAAAATTTTTGAATGGTTTATTAAAAACGTTTATGATATCAGATTTTTAATGTAAGGATAATTTTGAGTTTGTTTCTTGCATTTAAAAAGTTAAACTGAGACTAAGTATGAACAAGATTATGGTTTCGTTTGATGTTTGTAGTTTATTTACGAATGTACCATTGGTGAATACGATTGACTTATGTTGGGTGTTGTGGAATGAAAACGTTTCTGCGCATCACATTTTGAATGAAAAAGCATTTCTTAAAACATTTGTTAGATCATTTTGAAAATTTTATAAGATTGTTAGGTAATTGCTAAGAAAAAGGTACTTGTTGAATGAAAATTAATGTATGTTATCGACAGCTCTCAGTATTTATTGTACAATTTTTCAAGTAAATCTTTCATTCCTGGAAATATTCATAAATATTTAAATTATTCAGAAAATTGTCAATAAAAAATTAATAAATGGGTAACAAAAAATTTTAAATACTAGTATATTTTAGTTTTTAATTAAATTAAATTACAAATGTTTTAATAAAATCAAATAAGTACACGAATCAAAAATTTTCTTAAAATCCAAATTATCACACATTTTCTCATTTTTATTCAGATACACATTAAAATTAACCAAAATATATTCTGATTAACCTTTCTGAAAAAGTAACAATTTTCCTAAGTATCTTAAAAATTCAACCGACTTGATCCTCTTAAAAATATCATAAATTCTCTTCTTGACCAATCATTTGCCCTTAAATAATTTCATTTCAACCAACTATATTCCATAACTTTATTAGAAACTCCCTGTTTAAATAACATTTACTCCTATTTATTCAACCAACTCGACCACCCTAAAAATATCCCACTTAAATCAATTTTTAACTGAATAAATCCCCCTAAAAATATTATAAATTCCTTTATTGACCAATCATTTGCCTTTATTTGACATTATTTTTACGCTCTGTACCAAATATAATCATTATTGTTTTAGTATAATCCTCTATATTATCCATTTAGAAAATATTTACCCTTAAAATAACGAAATTCAACTGACTTGGTTACTTTAAATTACCCTATAAACCAATCATTTCTCACTTGAATTGACATTTTTTTACTTTATCAACTTTATTCATTATTTTCATACAAATGTCACACTTATATAATGTTGGGCTATAAGCCACCATTAAAACAAAAACAAAGTGACTAGAAAAAGTCATGTCGAAAAATTGTGAGAATGGCTATTTGTAATACAAGCACGCACCGCAAACAGAAATTCAAAATATAATAAAAACATCAAATAAAACAAAATAAAAAATAACATAATTAATTAAAACAAATAATTAATAAATTTTGCACGAAAAATACATGGAAAAATAAAGTGAAAATACAAAACCGCCAAAACCTTGCAAAATAAGGTTTAGAAAATACAGGCGGAGGAGGCGACCAGAATAAGAATCAGCAAAAAATAAAAATGAAAATTTAATAAAATTAATATTAAAAAATTAAGAAAAATAAATAACAAAAGAGAAAAATATAAAATTAAATAAAAGCCACCAAAAAACCAGAAAAAATGGCCAAAAAAGATTCGAAATTAGCTGATTGGTCGCACACACGCACGAAAACAGTATAAATACAATAGCCATTGTCACAATTATTAACCTTTAAAATTTTTATCTCATTTTGAAATTTTGAAATTCGCACTAGGTAATTTTTGGTTTATTGTACTTTCATGTTGAATAAAATTTTTAATATGCATTTTAATTGTTTTCTTTATCATGGATGGCCGCGATACTTTTTAGTATCTGCGACAGGTCCCCCTAAATTTAATTCTATATATTAATTAATTGTGGAGAATGGCAAAGTAATATTCGATTCCGGCCGTTAAGTTGGCAGGATGTCGACGTGTTACTTAGTCACAAACCACCCTTCGGTGTCTGCCTAGTCTGGTCAGGTCTCGTTACACTGATCACGGGGTAGGACACCGTCGTAATTCACCGAGGCGGCCATTTTCAATGTTGGTCGGAGCGGTACGAGTAAAATGCGGGTAGATCGACATACCTAGGGGGTTGACATTTGTAAGATGTCTAAGTAGGGATAATAATTTTTTATTTTTAAAAATGCCTGTCGAGAAGTTGATTTTAACAAGGGGACGACTAGGGTTAAGTATAAGAATAAATACATAACACAATACACGAAAATGAATTTAACAAAACGAAAAGATTTTAAAAATATTTTAACGTGAACCGAAATGACCCGAGCATCAGTATTTTCCATTTTTCTTTTTACCGAATTATTGTCCGCAGACCAACAATAGGTGTTACGCGAAAATCGGCATTGTAGAAATTAATCCTAAATATGAGTTTGGTGTAGGAATGTGCGATGTGGTTGTCTAATTAATTATTCTCTTTTATTATCCTTATTTTCTTCTACTGAATTATTCTCCCTCATGATTGTTTACAATTTTTTCTTTGAAGATCTTCGACAACATGCAACCAGGCTATAAAATCCCGAAAATTACGTCGCCAAGGACGGAAAAAGCTACCTCATCAATTCCCAATAACGATGACAAATCCCACCAGGAATGCAGAAGGAAATATAATCAGTTGGTCATAGAACACGAACGCACGCTCGGTACGTGGTTCGCCCCCGAGGCTGTGAAAGCCCTCCACAACCAAATTCACCGACTCACCAGGTGTCGGGAGGATCTCATTGCCGAGAATCGAGCACAACGGATCGTAATCAACAACCAGAGTGCCGTTCTAACCGCCTCTTTCAATGAGACGGAATTGAAAAAACGATTAGCCGGCCGCGATCTGGCGATTAAACTGAACATAATTCCGGCAGAACACGTACCCGAAACGGCCACAGCTGGCCCTCCACAAATGCCGAAACTTAGCAAGAAACATAACCCCAGTAAAAACCGGCGTCGCCGTGAACGACGTCGGGCTGAGGGAGTCACCCTGCTAAAAAATGCAGCCCAGACACTAGAAGAAGCGGCGATGCTAGTCGCCGAACAACAGGCACAACTAGCGAAAGATGCCGAAAAACTGCCAGAAACGATTGAATCCGAAAAAGTTGCCACCCAAACCTGTGCCGGCGAACCGGACGAAAATCACAAGCCAGCTGCTTCAATCAGTTATTGGACGGACGAATTTGGGGACGAACTCTGTCACTCGGTTCCCCAAGTCGGATCCAATGAACTGAGAATCAATAGGAAACGAAGATTGCCCGTCGACATCGACGAATAAAAGCCGATTCTGGCAGGTGACCAAGTTTCGCGTCGACGAACTGATTGACAATTATTTATGTCTAATTATATTCTATTTTTATTTTTCGTTTATTTTCTTTAGTTGTTATAAATATAAAATAGAATTTTTATTTGTTAAATTTCTTAACTAATGTTTCAATATGTTTGGCATAGATGAGAAAAAGATGTATGAAGGTTTGCCTGAACATAACATAAGATTGGTGAAGCTTGAGGTATGTGAATACGATGATTGGAAAGTTGTGTTTAATTTAAAATATTGAAAATTGAAATAACTAGGATTATTGAAAAATTGATTTTAAACCTTTAACAGGGGGATATGTTGAAAACGAAAGTTTAAATATGAATAAGGAAAAGCTGTGGATGCTAATGTGAGTTTATTTTCCTTCGAAAACGCTTAGGAGATCTTCTCCAACTTAAAAACAGCTGATTTAACAGCAAATAGCAATTAATTATTTAATAATTTAAATTTCTGCCAATTACTTAAGGAAAAGATTTTCCAAATTAAAACAAAACTCGAGGTTAGCGATAGTTTTTCACATTTTAATAATTAATTCAGCAATAAGTCGGAAATTTTAGCTAATTTAAGGATCAGAATTTTTCAAAAGCTATTAATCCAATTTTCCTTTGGAAAATATTCTATATTTTAGAAGTAAAATTTAAATTACTAATTATTTAAATTTAATGCAAATCAAACTTACCGGACCAAGGATAAATAAGTAGCCAGCGTGCAAATGAGTATATTTCTGGCAGTGAAGGTGTACGAATACTTACTAACGGGTAAAACGAGACCATAATGGAGAACCTGATGCGGACGCATACATATAATCGATGATAACCGACGGGAAAGTGTGTACCAATATTGAAGGAAATAGATAGGTGAAATAGACGTAAGTCCTTCTATCGGCCGTCAGGAACCCGAAAGCGAGATTATCACAAGGAGTAGTCTTGGAAACGGGGCTCACCTGCTTGTGGACTCTCGGCTGCTGTATACAGTACCAACATGGGCTTGCTCATGGGTATACAGTGGTGATGTCAAAATTGTGGGGCGTCTGGGAGAGAAACCCTAGAAAGTCAAAAGTGATTGAGGAAGCGAAGGTAACAAATGCGTATCGATTAAAACAAAATTAGTTCTACCCAGTACGCCAACAATAACATCATTTTCATTTAAACATCGATATCCAAACAAATAAATTTCTTGCACTCCCTTTAAACGATCATAAATTCTCTTCTTAATCAATCATTTCCCTTTAAAATAAAATATACTCTAAACCAATCATTTCTTTTTAAATGACAATATTTCCACTCACAGCTTTATTCATTATTTTTCCATCACTGTACCAACCATATACACTATTTTTGTACAAACCTATTATGTAGATAATATTTATTCCTCTAGAAATCTATATTCAACCGAACAAATCCCTTAAAAATCCATCATTCGGATCATATATACCATATGTTAAACCTTGCATTTAAACGACTGGATTTCATTAAATTATCATAAAATTTTACCGATAAAAATCACTATAGTTTAAAGTATTATAAAACTGTAATCGATACCCAACATATTTCATCTAAAGTCACCACAGTTTGATTCTGCCCACAAATGCAAAGCAAATAAAAATCTCTTCAAAAATAACTAATATTGTATGAAATCTATGTTTTCCACAAAAATCATTAAATTTCACAAAATTATTGTAAAAAATCACAAAATAAATATCATATTTTCTCATCAATAGTTTGCTCAAATAATTAAAATTAACAGTCAACCCATAGAAATAATTAAATGATTTTCATAAAGTATACTGATAACTCTTTAGACTGAGTAACCCCTTAAAAAACTCAAAATGACCATAATTAATTTGACACTGATGTCCATGAAATCAATAATATTTAAAATTAATTTAAATGATTGTCCTTTTATCTCAAAGATTTTAAAAATTACACTGTAAAATCAATTAAAATTCTTTCTAAGTTTCACTAAAATATTTTTAAAAATCAACTGAACCGCTAAGTCTGGTATAATCCAAATAAATTTTAATTAAAGTTTACATTTTGTGTCTCCAAATATTCCAAAAGATGATGGTAATTTACAGTAAAATACATTAATCACCACCCAATAAACCATTGAAATGATTTACATACTTTCAACGAATAAATACATTCTTTAAAAAATATATTTCAAATTTTTAAATAGATCATAAAATTATAATTAAAACATCATTAAACTACTCAAAATTTATCAGTCAAATTCAACCCTAATTATAATAAAATCTGTTTCATGTGCATTTGATCAATTAATTACCAAATAATACATCGAAATAACAGGTCTTGAACATAAAATTAAATGCCACTTTATATTACAGTAAAAACCCTAATTATAAACCTTATCATGAAAATTAACTATTATATAAAATAATCCTTAAATAAAGTCAAATCTATTAATTTATCAAGAAATTTAACTCTTCTAAAATTATTTATTTACCTTCATTTCTTCAATAACTTTCATTAAAAACGTAATAAAGCCTAAAATTTTCAATATCCATTAAAAATAATCAGAAAACCATAAAATTCTCAAAAATTATTAAAATTTACTAAAATAATTACCTCATAAAACTAAATATTTTCCTCACTAAAAATCATCATAAAATCGTCTTAAAAGGTTGAATTTATTTACAACCTAAAATAATATTTTTTGTCAATTACAACCTAATCTATAAAAAGTTGTCATTAAAATTAAATTTTCATTGAAAGTAGTTTTTCGATTTATTTACTTAATATTTTTCATGAGAATTGGAGAATTTTTATGAGTAGACAGTGTATTCTATGAAGCAAATTGTAAGTGAAGAAGTTTGAATATTGGTAGGATAGTACATTAAGTGACTAAAATCGTTGAAATCACTGAAAAAAGATGGGAAAGCTAAAGATATCGACTAAATAGAGAAATATCAAATGAAAAATTTAAGATACACTTACAACGGTAATATATGGAAGGGAAAAATGAAGAGGAAAAACATTCATTGGAGAGGAAAAACCTTCATTGAAGAGAGAAATTATTCATTGGAGAGGAAAAACATTCATTGAAGAGAGAAATTATTCAAATTTTATTGAATTTCGATTTGAACGTTTGATTGCAATAAATGATATACAAATAAAGTTCTTCCACTCCCACTTGGTCCTACAATTTGTCAACCAAAAACAGAAAACATTTACGAACCAGAACTGTTTCAAGCATTGAGACTTGTCAGGTACAATCCGCTCTGTGTGAATGTATTTGTAAGTGGGGAAAGTTGTAGTCATGAGAATAAAAACACTGGATTATAACAAATTGGTTCAAGAAATATTTAATTTTATAAAATGCAAAATTAATAATCTTAATACCAATGAAGAAATTCTAGATTATTTATTAAACCCAGATTGTGTTTTAATAGATTTTAATTAAATAAATTTTGAAATATTTGTTCTTTATCTTTTTAGGTGTTCTTTTTATATGTTTGTTATTAAGCATTGATATTTATTTGTAGTGTTTCAATTTTTATTAAGTATCTACTAAGTACTTTGTATTATTATTCATATCATGCTTCTTTTTATTTGATTGTTAAATTATTATTATTATTATTATTATTATTTAATTAAATAAATTTGTCAACGATTTTATTAAAAGATAACGCCAATAAAAAAAACCTTGTTACGATATATTTCGACAGCATAACTGTCATCTTCAGGTACACAAAACCAACTAAAAATATTATGAATTAACTTATAATTTAAACAAATTATTTTTTTATAATAATTTAATTTTGTAATAAATAAATATTTAAAAAATATATGCAAATACTTTTAACTAATTTTAAAATGTTATTTATATAAATATTATAATTTTTTATCTATAGTATAATTTTAAATAATAATGTAATTTATAAATTATTTTAACAATATTTAAAAGTTTTTTTAAAAAAAAATAATACATAAACATGATTTAACATACTTAAACTATTTAAAAACACTTAAAACATTAATCTTTGTATCCAATGACCTTATTAGCAATTCTTCACATATCACGCGTTCCCAATAATTATTAAATTTTTCAACCAATTTCTAAAATCAGACATTCCTATTTCACTTTTACAGCCTCTATTGTGCTCACTAACATTGGTCAAACCCTTCAATCGACAATGCTCAAGAACTCGAGTACAGAGATGACGGGAAGTCTCTCCAATGTATGTGGCATTACACCCATTCCATGTAAATTGATAAACGAGATCAGGACACAATCCAACCGAAGTTTTTGATTTATTAATAAAGATATTGCGTACGCTACACGAATTAGAAACGATCTCATACTCTAAATGTCCCATCTGTTTACTAAACTTCCTTTTATAATTTGTAAAATCTTCAGAGTACGGCAATACTAACACATACTTAGGCTCGATTTTT
Organism: Schmidtea mediterranea; assembly: GCA_022537955.1. Classification (NCBI taxonomy): domain Eukaryota; kingdom Metazoa; phylum Platyhelminthes; order Tricladida; family Dugesiidae; genus Schmidtea; species Schmidtea mediterranea. Next base: position 188,264,615 of record CM039679.1, on the reverse strand, counting down.
TTATATCGATTTTTATTATTATTTAGATCACCACTCAATTAACACTCATTTGTCAAATTACACTCAGACTTTCCAAAACACGGATCCTTAGATTTTTAATCAATTTGTCAACAGTCTCTTTAATCATTAACAATAAAAATGATTTAGAATACCTATTCTTTATCAACAACTCAACCAATTTATCAACACTTTTTACCGAATTAGCAAAAGTAGAAGATAAAGATCATGAACGATAAATCAATCCCTTCACCATATTTCTCTTATACTTATTATTATTATTATTATTATTATTATTATTATTATTATTATTATTATTATTATTATTATTATTATTATTATCACTATTATTATTATTTCGAATTCTCATCTTTAAAAAAAATTCATTAAAAATGATTCGACTTAAAAATCACACTTAAAATTACAATAAAAATTATAACTTAAAAAATTTACATTAAAAATTACATTAAAAAATTTACATTAAAAACTTATATTGAAAATAAATTACATTAAGAAAAAAAATTACTTTGAAAATTATTTTATAAAATTTAAATTTGAAAAACAAACACACACACAAATCAATTATCTTAATTGTGTATTTATATAATCAAGATTAATCCGAAATAATTACATAATTGATTAATTAAACTCCCTCCCTCCCCTATTTTATTATGCAATGGTGTGTTGCTGCAGAAAGCCACTAACTACCTACTAATGTTTAATTGTAATTGGTTTGTAATCGTATGGAAGACATAAACATGACTAAGTGCTTCCACTTCGAAACCTTGCTATACTGAGCTCTTTTATTTTTGAAACACTTATAGTTAATATTATAAAAGTTTATTAATTGAAAAATTGTAATTGCTGTGAAAAATAAAAAATAAGCTGTACTTTATTATTTTTACTAAAACGAAATTGCTAATATTATAAAAACTTCGCAAAAATCAGTATTATGATAAAAGTCCATTTTAGCAAACGAATTGCGACATTTTTTGGAAATATATCAAGTCAAAGAAAAAGAAACTTGACACTTAAATTAAAATTTCCAATTAAAAGGTACAAATATATCTTTAAACTAAATTTTATAAATCTAAGAAAACTAAGTATATTTTCTTAGTTTGTTTTGTATTTAAATTTCTGTAACCTGTATTATATATAAATACACTTCTATAATAGAAGTTTTAATGAACATTCAACTACGATTATGACTAATTTTATGAATTAGCCATTTTTAAAATGGCTGACAGGTAAGTTTTTTAATAAAGTATATTAAAAGGCTTGGATTGTAATCTTGTATATTTATGATATCATTATTCAAGTTCTTAAATAATACTTTTCATCAACGTGTATTTTAAATTTACTTTTATTAATTTTCTTTGCGTTTTTTTAGGAATTCATGCCAAGTCCGATTAATTGAAAACTAAAATTTATTATCAAAAAGTTTCTATATTCAAATAAACTATTTCTCTGTTCTTTGGAAATTCGTTTTGGCTGCTATCTTTTTTACTTTTTTACAAATCCAAATTTTTGGAAATTTATTGATTTTATGAGGCTTTGGAAATTTCCATTAATTTCCAAAATTTATAAAAATTTTCCCCATTTTCAATGGTATTAATGATTTGGATTTTTTATACTTTATAAAAAATATTATTTTTAAAACTTATGTTTTCCGTTTTTTAAACTCCTCATTTGAAGGTTCTGCTTCCACTGCTCCTGATAAATTGCAAATGAGGTAAAAAATGAATTTATTTTAAGTACAAGTAAAATGTTAGATTGATATTTCTTCATCTCCTCAAAAACCTAGAGTTTCGATGGATATTTTTGAAATATTTGAAATGTTGTAATATTAAGTTAATTGAATTTCATGAAAAATCTTACGAAATTATTTCTTAATTTTCTCTACAACTCTAAGTAGAATTATTGGTATTTTTTTCAAAAATTTACGGCTTTAATTTAAAAAAAAATTGTCTAAAAAGTTACTAAAAATAGTTTTATATAAAGTTTTTATTGAACTGAACATTTCTACACTCTGAAAGTTTGCATACATTATTTGCTATGTATTGTTTTTATGTTAATAAAATTTTTTCTTCAAATTCCTTCCTTCCTATTATAAAGTTTTTATTCAGAAACGGATAAAAATGTATGTCCCTATATTATAACATTATTGATTTTTTCATTTTATTGTAGGAGTTTTTAATGAACTGAAACAGGTGTATATAGAGAAAGTTAAATACAGCCAGAAGATTTTTTCATACACTGTTGATTTTTATTATCAGTGTTTTTTGGTTGAATTTAATATTATTCAATTAATAACAATATTTTCTTTGAAAAGCAAGTAGGTATTGACTTTAATATTTATAATATTTCTATTAATCCTATAACGCTGAATTTTAAATATTTGAAAATTTTAACCATTTAATATCAACCGTAGTCTATCAAAACATGAAGTAGTTCAAGAATGTTGTCTCTATAATACGCGACTAGCGGTATGCATTTAAACTAATAAAGTGAAACAATATTCTCAATATCTTCGTCGGCCCTGAAAACTTTATATTTTCGGTACTAGATACGTTTTAATGAAACGTTACGAAAACGTCGCGCTCGACGTTATAGGGTTAATCTAATACAATTGATTCTAAACATTTTGTTCCGACAAATGAGATAACAAATATTGGTGGATTAAATATCTTATGAAAAATAACTTAAAAGTTTAATACATAAGAATATTTACTCGACTGGTGTTACAATACTACTACTACTACTACTACTACTACTACTACTACTACTACTACTACTACTACTACTACTACTACTACTACTACTACTACTACTAATAATAATAATAATAATAATAATAATAATAATAATAATATATAATAAAATTATTAATACTTCTGTATCTAGCACCATCTTCCGAAAGTTCTGGTAACATATTAATATGGGGAATACTTCCAGTGGAATAATGTTTTGCACCCATAATTACCTCCGTACTGATTAATGGCCTTGATGTAGCACATACTTTTGCTGAACCTTAACCAAAAAATAATAAATTGTTATAATATAAATTTATTTAAATATTATCTTAAGTTATAACAATCTATTTCAAATTTATTGGATATAAGTTACTGTTTTACACAAATTAGTGAAGTTTATTTAATTAAATTTAAAATACCTAAAACATATTTTTCAGCCACAGATTTCAAACTATACAATTGAAGACAATATCTATATTGCAATACCATGACATCAATAGGTCGAAAAAGTCAAAAGTAAACAAAAAAAACAAAGTGAATCTTTCATGTGAGTTTATAAAGTGCACCTTAATCACGAGTCATCAACACGATGATATTATTTAAAATAACACACACATATATTGTCTAATAGAAGTTAGACAAAAAATTCTTTACATTGAGCATAGTATATAAAAAAAACTCGATAAACTATTTTTCGTCCAAAAAATTCAATTTACAAAATAATCTCCCAAAAAATAATCATTGTAAGTGGCTGCATGTCTCATTCATTAATCTTGAATATTTGGGTGATCAGATAATAATATTACTTATAATTGAAATTGAAATAATACAAGGAAGACTTGAACAATATTAATTACTTTAATTTTCCTGTTAATTTTATGAAATCAACACCAATGAGGTATCATTCTATTCGAACATGAAGATCGAATACAAAAGTGAGTTTTGTCCATGACACAGATTTATTGTTGGTTAGTTTTATATTATTGAAACTTAAATTTGTTTACCCAATAAATTAAATGGAATGCTTTATTTTACTAATAAATTTAAATTACAAATTGGAATGACAAAAATCTACAATAACAATAATAAAATTTTTAAAGTTAACTTGAACCTGTCAAAAATGACGGTCTTTATCAGTTTAGATTTTATGTTTACATTAATCCCATTAGATAAATTTCATTCGAAAATCACCAGTTTAATACTAAGCTAAATTTTGTGAAACCAACATTTGATCATAAAGAATATCAGGAGTTATAAAAAAACTGGCCGCGCAATTTAAACTGTTCTTGATAAAGAAAAAAAACGTAAATCATCTTACGCACTATATATATTCCAGTATATAGAGGCATTTAAACACAAACACACTATTTTATAATGGCGATGATGTATATTGTGTTGCAGTTATTTGAATAGATATAAATATACGCGAAAATTAGATAAGGCGTACAGATAAAAATGAATTTCAATCATTTATATATAGTTAAAGTTAATGTCCTACACGCATTTATATTCCAGTTTCACGTTAAGACTGGAATATTCAATGTGCGTGAAAACATATAAACCGCATTTTCCAATCTTGAATGTCTTGCATACATATACAAATACTTGTCAATGTTTGCCAAATAACGAAAAAATCGTATGCGTACCGTTACAGTGCTACACTCAAACTAAAATTGTTACATGAAGTTAGTAATTTTCTGATTATTTTTCAATAATATATATATAGCATTATCATTATCATTAACTTCTATGGTTTATTTAAAGTAACTATATTTGTAGAATTATAATATTTTTAAACTTAACCCTTGAACACAAAAATGCCTCATTGTGTTCAATTGGCAAGTGTCTACAGAAAAACAAAAAATATTTAAGTTAAGGCACCCAACCGAAACAAAAAACTATTCCATAACCAATAACAAGAAGCCTTTATAAATATTCACCTCCAAATTTTAAGGAATTAATCAAGGAACCTATGATTAAAAACTTACATTCAATAGCCAATAATATCTTATAAAAATTATTTGGTTAAAATAAAATTAGTTATTTTTAAATTGTGTAAAGTTGATCCTATCAAAATATTGAGAAACCTAACAGAATATAATTTGATTACGAATGATCATAAAAATCTTTAGATTAATGAATAAAAACCCAATATAAAGTTTTCAAAAATAAATGTTTATCATTTTATCTGACCCCAATTTATAGCACATAGGGACTACTAGGTAGTTATGGGCTTTCTGCACTCACACACAATTGCATAATATATAGGGGGGTATATTTTGTGATTATTTTCGGTGTGTATTGATTACACAATGATAATTAACTTTTATGTGTGCACATTTTTTTGATAAATTTTTGTGTGTGTATTTTTCAAAATTTTTCCCAATTTTTTAAGTTAATTTTTAAGTGGATTTTTATGTATGTTTTTTACTAAAATTTTTATGTGTATATTTTTTATGTGTATTAAAATTTTTTTCAATCGCACTATAGTCAGGGGGTATTTTTGAAAAAGACTAAAATAAATTGGCTTGAATCGCCTAACGATAAAAAAAGCATAAAATTAAAATTGGTTCAAATCGACTAAGATGAACACACTATAGTCCGGGATATTTCTAACTCGTAATAAAAAACAATGCAATATTTGGTCTCAATACTTTCTATAGGTAAATATAGGCATAAAATAAAAATGGCTTGAATCGCCTACTGATAAAAAATTGACAGGGGTATTTTATAGGCTTGTTAAAAAAAACACTTGAAATATTTGTTCACACAATTTTCATAGGCAAATTTACTCTAGATAAAAATAATTTAAAATACCTAAAGTAAATTAAGGTAAATTAAAGGCTCTAAAGTAAATTAAAGTACATTAGAATACATTTAAGTATATTAGAGTAAATTAAGGTTCCTCTAGTAAATTAAGATACATTTGAGTACATTAAGGTAAATTAAAGTAAATTAAAGGGTCGAAAGTCAATTTAAGTACATTAGGGTACATTTAAGTAAATTATGGTTCATAAAGCAAATTAAGGTACATCAGAGTAATTTAAAATACGTTAGAATAAATTTAAGTAAATTAAGGTTCTTAAAGTAATTTAAGGTGCCTAGAGTAAGGTATGGTAAGTTAGGTAAGAATTTTTAAAAATAAAATAGAGAGTCAACAGTTAAGTTACATAGAGTATAAAAAACAATGCAATATTTGGTCTCAATACTTTCTATAGGTAAATATAGGCATAAAATAAAAATAGCTTGAATCGCCTACTGATAAAAAATTGACAGGAATATTTTATAGGTTTGTTAAAAAAAACATAAATATTTGTTCACACAATTTTTATAGGCAAATTTACTCTAGATAAAAATAATTTAAAATACCTAAAGTAAATTAAAATAAATTAAAGTACATTAGGATACATTAGAGTATATTAAAGTAAATTAAGGTAAATTAAAGGTTCTAAAGTAAATTAAAGTACATAAGAGTATATTAAAGTAAATTTAGATAAATTAAAGTAAATTAAAGTACATTAGAATACATTTAAGTATATTAGAGTAAATTAAGGTTCCTCTAGTAAATTAAGATACATTAGAGTACATTAAGGTAAATTAAAGTAAACTAAAGGGTCGAAAGTCAATTTAAGTACATTAGGGTACATTTAAGTAAATTATGGTTCATAAAGTAAATTAAGGTACATCAGAGTAATTTAAAATACGTTAGAATAAATTTAAGTAAATTAAGGTTCTTAAAATAATTTAAGGTGCCTAGAGTAAAGTATGGTAAGTAAGGTAAGAATTCTTTAAAAGTAAATAGAGGGTCAAAAGGTAAGTTACATAAGGTAAGAATTTTTAAAGTTAAAGAGTCGTCAATAATGCACGATAAAATTTATTAAATAAAATTTTTAGTATAGTTTTATCGATCAATTTTTATACATATTTTTAAATGATAAAATTTTTAACATAATTTTACAATGGAATTTTTTATACATATTTTTAAATAATAAAATTTTTAACATTATTTTACAATGAAATTTTTATTACATGATTTTTTAATAGAATTTTTAGTATAATTTTATCGATGAATTTTTTATATATAATTTTTAAAGATGAAATTTTTTGGATAATTTTACAATGAAATTTTTATACATGTTTTTAATTGAAAAATTTTTTAATGTAATCTTACAATCAAATTTTTAGTATAATTTTTACTATGACTTTTTTATTCATGTTGATAACGATCAAATTTTCAAAGAAATTTTTCAAAAACTTTTTTCAAAGAATTTTATTAAATTAAATTTTTGAAATTCAGTGTTACATAGTATTGCCTAAGGCGGTAGTAGTCATTTGCAAGAGCAACCCATCCTTAATAAAAAAATAATAAAATAATAATATTAATAAAATAATAATAATATTAATAAAATAATAATAATAATAGTAATATTAATATTGCACTTTAAGAGTGGATGAATTACTATTATATTCAATTAAAAATTATTAACAATTGAGTAGATTTAGTCGGTTAAGTATATTTAAATAAGGATATATATTGTTGATAGATACTTAAGCGCAGATGAATAGTTATTAAATAAAAACGCGCGCGCGTATACTAATCCAACGAATATTCAACAAATCCGAGAAATATACATCAAATACTGAGATATTAGAAATCAAATCTACGTCTCTTACATTCAAAGCACATTGAATGATATATTTTGAATGAACATTACGGAATTTTATTGCTATTAAGAATTATTATCTACATGTAAGTAATTTTGAAAAACTTATATTTTAATACTATTTTAGTTGTAACTATTGACAATATATTATTTAAAATTCTTAAATTATTCTATTATTTGAAATTATATTTGAAATTTGGTTAAAATAATTTTTTAATGATTAGTAAATAGAATATTTGATTTAGTTTTATACGAATATAAAACCTTTGACAAATTAATAATATTTTGAATAATATCTTTATAAATTGATGGTTATAAATAAATATTAAATCGTTGTTTTTATGAAAATAATGAATATAGCAGGAAATATTGTCATTTAAAGAGAAATGATTGGTTAAGAGTAAATTTTATTATATGTTAAAGGAAAATGATTAGTCGAGAGATGAATTTTGTTTTAAGGGGATTTCTAGAAATTTATTCGGTTCAATAACGAAATAAGTCGGTGATTTTTATGAAAATAATGAATATAGCTGGGATTATTGTCATTTAAAGAGAAGTGATTGGTTGAGAGTTAGGGTTATCAAAATATATCAGTAAGATTTTGGTTAATTTTAATGATATTATTGGAATCTGAATAAAATATACTATACGTGTTCGGTTCTAAGAAAATGTTTGATTCATGTAATTATTTGTATTCAAGTATTTATTTGATTTTATTATTTGTAATTTAATTAAAAACGACTAGTATTTAAAAAATTTATGATACCCATTACTTATGTTGTTATTGACAATTTTCTGATAATTTAAATATATATGATTATTTCTACGAATGAAGAGAAATTGTACAATTAATTTTCATTCAACAAGTATCTAGAACAATTACCTAAAAATCTTAAAATTTTTAAAAATCTAACAAATTTTTTTAAAAATTATTTTACAACTGAGTTAATTTAATTAATTGATAAGTACTATTTTCTTTACAATTTGCTACTGTGTTGAAACTTTTTTTTAATATCTTATTCAAAGTACTAACAAATTTTATTAAAGATATATCAAGACTTGTCAAAAATTATAAAACTTTAGTAATTTTAATAAGTATTACTCAATAACTACTATTTTCTTACCAATTTGCTGAAGGTCTTATTTTAAAATTTCTTCAAAGTACTAATATTATTTACAAATTAAGTAGTTTTATTTAAAATTTAACAACTCACAAATTTAATCAAATTCTAATCACATGATAATCATAATTTTTGGATTTTTAGTAGATTTTATCGGTATCTATCAGTAAATGTTCCGTGTAGTTTAATAAGCTTGTTAGAAATTCAACTTATTTAGTGGTTGGTCGATAATCATTTAATTTCTAGTAATGTGGTAGATATTTTTTTTATATCAGTTTTATTCAAACCTTTAGCATCTTTGAGTTTAAAATTTTAAGAGTTGAATCATTTTTAATAAATATATGAAAATTTATTCCATGTACAATGAAAGTAATATATGTTTTGAGAAATTAATTTAAGAATATTTTTCGAATCAAGTTTCTTTTCACTAGCAATTAGATTAACCACTACTTGTACTTACTAATTAATTTATCATTCAGTAAACAATAAGAGTTGGGGTGAAAAGAAAATCTATAAAAATAAATTCAAGTAATTTTTTGATGAGTTAGCAATTAATTTATTTAGGGGCATGTGAAAATTAAATGAAAAGGTTGACATTAATTTTTGAAAATAACTTTTAGTAATTGTTCATTGTTGGATGCAATTAAAAATATTACAAAAATAGTAGAAAAATTTCAGTCTTTTAACTAAGTTTTACAAAATAATTTCAATAAATCACATACAAGACTGTAAAGCAATAAATTTTTATTCAGAGAAAATGCAATACTTGATTAGGCTTCAATGATTAATAGTTTCTTGATAGCAATCAGGTAACTAAGCAACCAAACAATTTGGAGACATCAATGATCGATAAAAGAGTGGAGAAGTTAATAAAATTTGTAATTGAAATTGTATTTCTTTTGATTGTTCAAATTTTTATGTATTTTTATTTAAAGATTTCTTGGTCAGTAAACAATTTTTGATATTAATTTGTTCAGTAACTAGTTATTGATAACATATTGTGAGTGTGTGAATAACCAAGTATTTTAATAAGAAATGATTGAGAGAAAATTTAATTTAATTTTTATGTGGTTTAAGATGGTTGAATATCGGTGTTCAATAGGTAAATATTATTTAAATAGGGAATTTTAATGAATAAGTAAATTACATAGTACTTTACGTACAGTACTCAGTTATCTCTATATAGTACCTAGTTATTGTTGTTCAGTTATTAATGGATTATTCAGTGTGATGGGGTTATCAGTGTTCAGAAGTTGATACCAAGTAAGTTAATTTTTTATGTTTTCTGAAAGTATTATTATTATTATTATTATTATTATTATTATTATAATTATTATTATTATAATTATTATTATTATTATTATTATTATAAATATTATTATTATGAATATTATTATTATTATTATTATTTTATTAATATTATTATTATTATTATTTTATTATTTTTTTATTAAGGATGGGTTGCTCTTGCGAATGACTACTACCGCCTTAGGCAATACTATGTAACACTGAATTTCACAAATTTAATTTAATAAAATTCTTTGAAAAAAGATTTTGAAAAATTTCTTTGAAAATTTGATCGTTATCAACATGTATAAAAAAGTCATAGTAAAAATTATACTAAAAATTTGATTGTAAGATTACATTAAAAAATTTTTCAATTAAAAACATGTATAAAAATTTCATTGTAAAATTATCCAAAAAATTTCATCTTTAAAAATTATATATAAAAAATTCATCGATAAAATTATACTAAAAATTCTATTAAAAAATCATGTAATAAAAATTTCATTGTAAAATAATGTTAAAAATTTTATTATTTAAAAATATGTATAAAAAATTTCATTATAAAATTATGTTAAAAATTTTATTATTTAAAAATATGTATAAAAAATTCCATTTGTAAAATTATGTTAAAAATTTTATTTAAAAATATGTATAAAAATTGATCGATAAAACTATACTAAAAATTTTATTTAATAAATTTTATCGTGCATTATTGTCGACTCTTTAACTTTAAAAATTCTTACCTTATGTAACTTACCTTTTGACCCTCTATTTACCCTCTAACTTACCATACCTTACTCTAGGCACCTTAAATTACTTTAAGAACCTTAATTTTACTTAAATTTATTCTAACGTATTTTAAATTACTCTGATGTACCTTAATTTACTTTATGAACCATAATTTACTTAAATGTACCCTAATGTACTTAAATTGACTTTCGACCCTTTAATTTACCTTAATGTACTCTAATGCATCTTAATTTACTAGAGGAACCTTAATTTACTCTAATATACTTAAATGTATTCTAATGTACTTTAATTTACTTTAATTTATCTAAATTTACTTTAATATACTCTTATGTACTTTAATTTACTTTAGAACCTTTAAATTACCTTAATTTACTTTAATATACTCTAATGTATCCTAATGTACTTTAATTTATTTTAATTTACTTTAGGTATTTTTAAATTATTTTTATCTAGAGTAAATTTGCCTATAAAAATTGTGTGAACAAATATTTATGTTTTTTTAACAAACCTATAAAATATTCCTGTCAATTTTTTATCAGTAGGCGATTCAAGCCATTTTTATTTTATGCCTATATTTACCTATAGAAAGTATTGAGACCAAATATTGCATTGTTATTTATTACGAGTTAAAAATATCCCTGAATATAGTGTGTTCATCTTAGGCGATTTGAGCCAATTTTAATTTTATGCTTTTTCTTCATCGTTAGGCGATTCAAGCCAATTTATTTTAGTCTTTTTCAAAAATACCCCCTGACTATAGCGTGATTGAAAAAAATTTTAATACACATAAAAATCCACTTAAAAATCAACTTAAAAAATTTCGAAAAATTTCGAAAAATACACACAAAAAATTTTGAAAAAAAATACACAAAAATTATCAAAAAAAAAGTTCAAACATAAAAATTAATTATCTTGATTACATCATTGTGTAATCAACACACACCGAAAATAATCACAAAATAAACCCCCCCTATATATTATGCAATGGTGTGTGGGCGCAGAAAGCCCCTAACTACCTACTGATACTGCATCCTGACTGTTTCATTTATCAGTTATTACACAGATTCTTCTGTTATAATTTGGATATTAAAAAAAATTAATTTTGGTGTAATTATGAAAAATGTTTTGTTTAAATACATTTTTGTGTGCATAAAGTTGTTTTGTTTATGTTATAAGATAATAGTAAAGAATGATTTTTATAATTTTATTTAAATTAATAACTACAAAATTATTGATACTTATTTTTAATTTTAGTTACTTAATTTTTGTTTATTTTTTTAATTATCTTTAATTAAATTTATTTATAATAATATTAGTATTTAATAATTTTCATTTAATTAATTTATTATTATTATGTTTATCATTTTATCATATATATATATATATATATATATATATATATATATATATATATATATATATACCTGGGTAGTCATTGGAATCCAAAAAATTGAATTTTTTGATTGCTATGCAACCAAGTTAACACCCATATAGTGCCAATATTCAACTCAACTTAATTTTTTTGTCCGCGTGAGTCAAAGTTCTTTTACTATTTTTGTGAGTTTTTAAGCATCAACTTGATGTTAGTGGTAAAAATTTTACGTAGATATTTTTATAGTAATTCAGATTTTAAGTCTTCAATTTTAGTCTTGACCAGCGTAATTTAGATCAAAGTCTTTGAATTATAATATACTTGAACCATTTAATTTAATGTCATGGAATTCTGCTCTAATGATTTTAAAATATCCTGTCGAAGGAGCGATCGTCATGTGTTACTATATATTTTTTAAAATACCATGTAGTTAAAATAATATTAGTAGATGCACAGGATGACACAGCGAAAGGTCAAGTTTTTGATGTGATGAGTATATTTTTCATATAAGCACAAGTGCAAAAATATGTAGAATTTCAATTTTCATAATTTCAGAATAAGGTTAATGTGTTTACTATACAACAGAGAACTCAATAAGCAGTATGTTTTGAAAGGTTGAGAAATACTACATTTGAACTACGAAAATTTAAAACTGAATATGGCAACAGATGCACCTAGTGACAAGAGTATTCAAAAATAGCAACCTGACTAATAGAAACTGCTAGTGTTTTGTATGTGATTAGACAAAAAAGCTATCAACACCTGCTGAAATTGTTGATAAAGTAACGGATCATTTTAAACAGAATTATCATTCGTCAATACGGCCTGATTGAGCTTCCTTTAGAATTAATCGAAAATCAGTTGGGAAATGCTTAAAAATGCAAAATGGCACTTATACAAAATACATATTGTGCAGTCTGAGCGAGTCTCAAACTCGTTAGTGTGCGAAAAAAAACCGGCACCTAATTTTTGTTTCGACACGATTGGAGGAGTACTGTCGCAGATAAATTATAAAGCCCATGAAAAAAAATAAAATTGGATATTGCATTACCAGAAAAGAATTGCTAGCAATTTATCACTTCACCCAGCACTTTAAGCACTATTCATAAAGAATTAGATTCATGTTAAGAACTGACAATAAAGCAATACAATTTATAATTAAGACAAAGAAACCCATTGCTTCCCAATCCCAGACATGGATAAATTATTTAAGCGGATTGTATATGAAGCTGGAATACCGAAAAAGGGAGTTATCGAGGAATAACTGTATCACGTGAAATCAGTATCAGTGGATTCACGAAGACGCTAAATCAGAAAAAAATAAAACGAAGATGTTAGCAATTGACGATTCAAAAGAAAATGGAGAAAAAAAGTAACTAAAAGTAAAGAATTGTTAATCAATGATGTGTATAAGAAAAACATATGCTTAAATTTAAATATTAATGAAAAAGAGATTTAGAATGTTAAAGAAAACTGTGTAGAATGCCGAAAATGGAAGACATAGAGAGATAAAACCAAGGAAATGGCTATAAGACAAAGCACCAATAAAGTTTTAAATTAGATATGTATTGATCATCATAACTTACAAAGTCAACAAAATATTAAACAAGTAACTATTTATTAATATACATTACTAACCTTTTCTCTAAGTGAACCAATTCAATTTATATAAATTTTCTGTGGCCGAAAGTCACATAAATGTTAATTATTGTAAGTCTGTTACAGCATCCTATTTCAAAATAAATGATGACAACTTTATGGGTTATGCATGTCATGAATGTCTTACTATTACGGCAGGTAGATTGTCAATGTCTGTGCGACAACATCGGCATCATCTAAGGCGATTTGGTGAAACGAAGAATAGTATAATCGCTAAGAGTAGGAATATTTATACTATAAACAATTATTAAATTTCATTTTCCAGTACTAGAAAGAATGTCAAAGCCCAAGAATTTATGCAAAATGATGAATATATTATACAAGTAAGGCTTTGATAATTTTTAATAATTATTGATTTTAAATTTAGTTAAACAGCATGCCGGTAAATCTAAACGAAAACCTACATCCAGCGAAAGTGGAATAACAGAAAAGCGAAATTATATCCGTTGTGAGTTTGACTTGTAGGGTAATCGCGTTGAGCTGACAAATAATGTCTCAGAATTATTCACCAGAAATATATGTACCAGATAGTGTCATCAAATGGGAACAGTTAAAGTTCAATTTGGACTATGTGCTGCGTTTACCAAAGATGGTGAGCTCAAGCAATGGTGTTTATGAAATAAAGCATCAATAATGACATCATCATATATTGAAAATGTTATTGAAAAGTTAAAGGATAACTTGGAGAAATACACTCAACTAAGTAGTGGATGGAGAATAAATCGAATATTGGAGATTACAATGATTGTAACTAAAATATCAAATATAATATATTTCTATATATTTTAATATATAAAAATTAAATTATTTTACAGGTTCGAGTTACATAAAAACGCCAAAATATTTAAGTAAATGTCAAGCTTTAATTAATGTTCAAAACAATGATCAATTCTGCTTTTTATGTAGCATATTAACAGTACTGCGTTATGATGGTATAGTTCGGGATAGAGAAAGACCTATGAAATATAACTTAAAAGGTAATATATATTATGAAATGATATAATTGGTCAACATTTGTCAATTTGAATCAATGAACCCAAATATTGCAATCAACGTACTTCAATATAATATAGATCCGGTGAAACAAAAGTCTAATGATATTTTCAAGAATCCGTTTGTTGAATTGGTATATAGAAGTAATTCAACCAGCTCTCTAGATATATCTCTTATTGATTGAAGGTAATATTTATTTAAATTATTAACATATTAACTAAATTTTAGAATCAAATTATGACAATTTGACGGTAACTAATATCGATCGATTGCTCAATTATAGAAGTAAAGTATGAGTCAGAATTCAATCATATTAGTGTCATATGTGTCTTGATGGTTTTCAAAAGCAGCCTGCTGTTGAAAGACATATGTGTCTTTGTAAAAAAAATGTGGAGCATACAACATTATACTCTATGCAAGAGAATAAATATATTGAATTTAACGACTGGAGTAAAACTATAAAACAACAATTTATTGTCTCTGCAGACTTTGAATCGGTATTACCTCCAGATGACAAATACTTCCAAAAACATGAACCGATTGCAGCTGAATTTGTACTTCTTCATCAGAGATTCATATCCGGAATGAAACATTTGTTGCCGAGAATTGTATCGTTCAGTTCATGCAGGCGTTGAATGATATAGCTGCAGAAATAGTTTACCCGTGGTTTAAAATTAATGGTACCAAGAAAATGATACAACTTATTCGTGAAAAACAAGAAGAATTCACCAACCAAACTCATTGCTACCTTTTCAAAAAGATTATAAATATACCTGTTCACGATCATGATCATTTTACAGGTCAATATCTTCGTGCAGCAGGTCAAGATTGTAATGTGGCTTTCCCAGTTGTATTTCAAAATCTTCGTGGTTATGATATTCATCATATCTTAAAGTATGCTATTGGAAAAGTTCCCGAATGGAATTTAAATGATATTTCTCAATCAACAGAAAAGTTTCTCACACTTACAGTAACAACAAAAGGAAGGAGAATTAAATTCATTGATTCCTTGCCATTCTTAAATAGTAGTTTGGCAATTTTATCAAAAAACTTACCAAATTTTCCACTCACTTCAAAGGTTTTTGAATCACATCTCATATCTATCAAGGGTATTTTCCATATAATATTGCTACGTCAATGGAAGTATTACTATCAACAACTGAATTACCACCAATTTGGTTGGGAGTTAATCAAATAGAGTATATGCATGTCAATCAAATATGGCATCAATACAACAGTAAGATACTTTTAGATTACTTGCTAGTATACGTTAAGTTGGATGTCTTTCTGTTGGATGATGTTTTTGAAGCATTCAGAGACAGAAAATTTGTTGAAGATGGATTCGAAGCTCTTTCTTTCGTTTCTATAAAGGGATTGAGTTAGGCTTCAGCTCTTAAGCAATTATCTGAACCAGTAGAGATTATTCAAGATCCGGAACTCTACCGATTATTTGAAGCATGAATTCGTGGCGGAATGACATTTATCAACAAACATCATGTTGACGCGGATGAATCCACTCAAATGACATATCAAGATGTTAAAAATGTATATGGATGGGCTTTATCTCAGAAACTTTCTGTTGGAGAGTTCAGATGGCTAGAAGATCAGACTGAAATTGATAATATTAATAAAAGATGTGAGAGCGGATATGAGTTTGATGGAGATCGTGGTTATGTTCTAGAGGTAGAGATTGTGACTCCTGACCATATACAAGATAAATTAGATGATTTTCCCATTGCATCTGAACTTAATTATTCACCTGGGAGCAAAGTCGAGAAGCTTTTATTAATACATGAACCAAAGACCAATTATGTAATAGATGGTAGGGTTTTGACTGAGTGGTTGAGCTAGGGTGAAGTAGTTTCAAAAGTCAATCGTGTTGCAGAGTTTAAGCAGGTAGCCATTTTCAAGAAGTATATCGATTACAATACCAAAATGAGACCACCTAGTACAGATCCTTTCAACGAGATTATTATAAGTTAAAGAACAATAGTTTATACGGAAAAACTGTTGAAAATCTGAAGAAGCGAATAAATTTCAGATTATGTAGCAACAGCAAAAGACTGATAACTAACTGCAGTAACACTATGTTCCAGCGTTGTATCTAGATTGATGATCTAATTGCGGTTTTACTTAACAAAGAAATGGTATGTTTGGATAGACCAATGTATATTGACCAAACCCTACTTGATTTATCCAAACTTCGCATGAATCAGTTTCAATACAAAGAATTACAGAGTTATAGATAGGAATTCAATTATCAAATCAATATCGTAGCCAGTGACACTGACTCTTTTTGTTGAGTGTAAAAATGTAGACATACGCTCACAACTGTATCCAAAAATTACTGCTTATGAGCTTCTAGATACTTCAAATTATCCGGTTACCGATCCATTGTTCTCAGATAAAATTTGTTCTGTAATCGGAAAATTGAAAGATGAAAATAAAGGAGCTCAATATAAAGAATGAGAGTTGCTCTGACTCAAGTGTTACTCGCTCCAAGGTGATAAAGATACTCTAAAAGCCAAAGGAATATGCCTTAGAAATTCTAATTTTACACACGAAACTTACAAAAAAATATATACTGATGGAGGAATAGTGAGCATCCCTCAAAAGAGAATAGTAAGCATCAACCATTAATTGAATACTTTTAAAACAGAAAAACGAACCCTACAATGTTTGGATGGTAAAAGATTTTGGTCCAATTGTAATGAAAGTTATGCTTACGGACACTATAAAATTCGACATATACATGCGACAACTGCTCGATCAAGAAACAAATCTCAATTCAAACCACGAGATCCTATTAAAATTTAAAAACAAATGTGTATCTATTGTGTATATTTAAATAAATATTGTAAATTTTTGGCTTATTTAATTTGTTTGATAAGTAATTTGTTTGATAATAATTACATTATAACATTTAAAAGAAATTTACATAATTAGTTTTAGTGATCATTTTCCAAATATATTTAATGAATAAGCTCTAAAAGTTAAAAAATAAATAAAAATTAAATTAACTTATTGACTAATAAATATATTATATAAATGTAACAAATAAATAAAGTAAGTATTTTTCATAAAATATTAATAAAATGTAATAAATAAAATAAATAAATAAAATATTAAATAATTAAAACTAATAAATTAAAAAAAATAATAAAATAAAATAAATAAAAAATAACAAAAATCAATAAAGTTATAAAATTAATAAATAATTAAAATAAAATAATTATAATTATAAAAGTAATAAATAATTACCGTATATTTCGGCGTATAAGACGACCCTTAAAGTCAAAAAATCACCCTTGAAAATTGTGGGTCGTTTTATACAACCGATATAAAAGAAAGTATTACAGTACAAGTAGTTGTATTTATACTACTTTTATGCGTATCTAAAACCCGATATATGATAAATCATAAAAATTTGCTCTAATTTTGTACCTCGTCTTATCTGACGGTCGCCTTATACGCCGAAATATACGGTATATAATAAAAATAATTAAATAAAATAATTAATTAAAATAAAATAACATCAGAATGTAATAAGCAAAAAAAAATTTTAAAAATAAAAAAAATAATCAAAATAAATAATAATTATAATAAAAAATCAAATATAATGAAGATAATTAAATAAAACCATCAATTCAAATAGCTCATATTTAATGAAACTGGCCTTTATTGATGTCAAAGTGCCTGGAGTCCTTACTCCTTCTAATTGCAGTATAATTTATATTTATGTATGAGTCTAGTCCACTTTACATAATATATAATAAAACAAAATAAATTAAAATAATTAATTAAAATCAAATAACATTAGAATGTAATAAGTGAAAAAAAATTTTAAAAAAAATAAATAAGTAATAATAATAATAAAATAAATAAGTAAATAATAATCAAAAAAAATAATAATTAAAATAAAAAATTAAATATGCTGAAGATAATTAAATAAAACCAACAATTCAAATAGCTCATATTTATTGATCCTGGCCTTTATTGATGTCAAAGTGCCAGGAGTCCTTACTCCTTATTACTTTATCGGGCAATGATTTTCAATGTATTTTCCATAGAGCTCGAGGTGTTCCTCGATAAGTTCCAAAGTACTCCTTAGAATTTTACAATTGTTGATGTAACAACTCAAAATAATTTCTGAAATTTATGTTCATGTTTTCTGTACTTCGAAAGAAAATATTTTGCTTAGACAAAATTTGTTTCAAACATTTAATAAAATTATATAGTATTGGTAAACGCACATATTCACTTTTTTATTTAACCACATATTGCTTCCAAACCCTTCGCCCAGTTACTTGATAGTGAAATACTATTTTCTAAGAAAGTAGTATCATTTTCATATAGAAAATTTTGCACTAGTCTCATAAAATCTATTTTGTCGCAATTGTTTTTTCAGGTGATGAAATACAAAAATCACTGGGATTCAAAACAGAGCAATATGGTTGGTAGGAAACCAGCTCAATGCCAGCTCAATTTTTAATTCTTTAATTTTCTACTGTAAGGGCAAGTTAAGGTTAAGAGGCATGTAGTTTACAACTGTTATAATATTATAATGTACAATAAACATTTTTTAAAAAATTTTGTGCGGAGTATTTCCTGTGGGCATCGGGTCTGGTAAGAAAAAATGTTTATGGCCTCAAGATAGTTTAATCTGAACCTAGGTAGGTAGTACAAAATACATGAACCAAATAGTTATAGGAGATTGAACTTTCAAAAATAAACACCAAGTTATCCATATTTTAATAA
Organism: Schmidtea mediterranea; assembly: GCA_022537955.1. Classification (NCBI taxonomy): domain Eukaryota; kingdom Metazoa; phylum Platyhelminthes; order Tricladida; family Dugesiidae; genus Schmidtea; species Schmidtea mediterranea. The sequence continues at coordinate 188,245,261 of CM039679.1, read as the reverse complement.
ATTAAAAAGGACCATAAAATGAATCTGGTAATTATATTTTCAGAAACACCAAACTTTTACGCAATAACATATAACATATATAGACATCATTTTTCAACATAAAACAATAACTTATTGTAAGTACTTTTTTGAAACACCACGAATAAAGTAATTCTGTTATCTAGTTCTTATATCTAGTCTGTTCACATTGTATAACAATTCCATTTGTTGTATTAATAAAAATTTTAATTAGTTTAATAATAATAAAGGGTTTATGAAAAAAATTAAAATATACAATTAAATCTAAAAAGTGCATACGGTGTGTACTTAATAAAAAACATTTATAAAAGGACTAATGATGTCAATAAATGCTTCAATAGGAAATGCGAAGCTATGCTATTTTAAATTTTGCATATTTAAAAGCCAAATTTTGTATAATAATATTTTCAATTAAATCATGAAACACGAACACTTTGATTTTTAATAATTCAAACAATTTAACGCATTTGTTAAACATTAATACAATTTAATAACATTTTATACTCCCAATTATTTTCTACATAAGGAAAGTTAATTTCAAAATAATAATCAACTTTATTTTAATCAAACAAATTTATTGGTATTAGTGTCAATTAACTAAGAAATGCTATCATTTTAAATCAAAATCATCGTGTTTTAATGCAAAATGCAATGTTATTTGCTGTAAAATCTACAATCAAACAAAAAACGGGAAAAAGCAAATAAGCTTTTGCATTGCATTCTTTGCTAAATAAAATAAATGCAACTAAAAAACCTTTGCGTTCCATTTTCTGTCGTTGAAACAGATCTAAGAGTGTTTTGCGAGTCATAAAAATATAATATAATATAAAGTAATAAAAATTACAATTCAAAATTGATATATCTCTTGATGGATATGTTAAATAATTCATTTCTTGATTCTCATCTTCTTCATCTTTAGTCGAGGATATTTTGCGAAGAAAAGTATCTAAAAATAAAGAGTAAATGAACGCACATAAAAATAATTAAGCTTATATAGACCAATATAACATTTTAATTTAAAAATATAAATAAAATAATAAACAAAAGTCAAGCTTGAAATAGCCTTGAAGACATTTAAAACTTTCTCGTCAAATAAAAGAATCCATGTGTAAATTTAGAAAAATAAATAAAGCACAATGAGAAAAGTTTTCTTAAATATGTTTAAATGAAATTAAATATTACTAATTTAAACATACATTAAATATTAGAATTTGTCACAGCAATAACAAACTATATTTCAGCACTATTTACAACATGTATTGATCGAATATGTTCTTTATATATCATTCATAAAACATATTTATTATAATAAGTAATTTCACAAAAAGTTGCGCATGACGTAAAGCTAAATTATAATGGTAAATTATATGAATTATATACTTCATTTTATTCATCTGAAATCACTATTAATATAAAAGTAAAATTATTTAGATCTAATGTAAAAAGGACTTCAAGCTATGTAAGAATTATTTACATTAATGAGTCAAAATTGGGTACAAATGCTTCTTAAACTGCTAAAACTTATTTTCAGCACAGGAAGAAATAAACGTATTATAATTATTCAATGACCGCTGAATAGTATTGTCAATAAATTGTAATTATACATCATAATTTGTACTTGTCAACAAACTAAGCCCAATAATTTCCACACTTTCACTTACATGTAAAGAAAATTGTTCGAAAACTAGCTGAGCTTGAACACGAAGCTCTCATTTATCATACCTGAATTATTTCTACGGAGAATCTTTAAATCAATAAATTTTTCATATTTTTTCAGTTTTAATTTCAATCGCCTTTTCCAATCAATTTTATTTCAAACAATTTTCATATTTAAAACTTTTTCTAAGTTACGAAAAGATATGAGTGTCAAGTTATAATATTTAAGAACTAACTGTAAAAAGATTGACACCACTGCGAGATTGTTATGAAACAATCTTTTATTCGAACATATTAACTAGCGGTAAATTCAACAGAAATATTGTTTTGTGTCATTAATAAAGTACATGCTCATAATACTTCGACATATTGATTGAAAAAACTAACATGGCACAAAACTAATAGATCAGCTTTTCAATTATCAATTACCTTAGATTTATCAGATAATGAATATTTGTTGCGAAGGAAAACAATGCATATCAAAAACAATAATGAATAATGTGAATTATATACATGCAATTATGTTTTATTTGCTAAATCTATTTGTTATTTCTAACTAAAAAGTCTAAATTTAGACATGAAATTTTAAGCATTAAAATATGTTTAATAACTAACTTTTTGATTTGAGGGATTCGGTTCCAAGATTTGACTTAATAAATCCAGTTTGGTTCTAAAATAAATAAATTTATTTAATAAATAATACAAAAATGAATTGAAACTTTCTAGATTAGATAGTTATAAATTTAAAGTTCAAATGCTGCTTGAAAAAATGTAAAATACTTCTAGTGAAATAAAAAAAATATTTGAATTTTAAATGTATTTTTGTAAAATGAATTCCAATTGTATTTAGTTTTTAACTTAATACTAAAAAAACATACCATAGTTAAAAAGCATCATTATTTCCAATTTAACACAAATATCTGGCATTACACTTTTCAAATAATATTAACACAAGAAAATCGACTTAAGTTCCAAAAATTTATGTTAATTTTCAATTGTCCAAATTTGAGTACAAGATGACGTCTAAGGTAAATCAAACTAGTTTAATGTGTTAAAGTTGTTCCTTATATAGTCACTTGAATGCGGGTAGATCCATTGTAGCACAATTTATTCATACGAACTTTTTATAAGAAGATATATAAAGGCAACATTGAGAACTACAGCGTAAAAAAACAAATTTATTCAGTTAAAAAAAATTACAAATTAAATAAAAAATATAAGGTGACCATAAAAATAAATAGTTTAACCAATAATTATATTATTTTAACGTAAATAAAACTAATATTTAGTTTTATCATTTGAAATAACAACTAAGAATGGTTTTAAAAATAATAAACGCACTGTATATAAAGATGAGTAAGTATGTGAAATTAACTATATTTTTTACTATTGGAGAGTTTAAAAGTGTTGTAATAGTTTAGAGTAATTAATATTTAGAACCAAGATGACTTGTAGAACTATAACTATTGAGTTTAATTCAAATAACATTCTGAAAAGCGTGTAAAATTACGAGACACTACATGAATTAAATAATCCATCCAGTCTCATTGGAAAATAAGACGTATGAGCAGATTAAAAAGCACGAACATTTCTGATTGGTTTTAAGTCATTTGATTATCTATTAACTACTCCTTATCTTTCACCCCACTCTAGCGGGTCAACAAATTTTTTCAGCAATTTTTCTATAATACAAATTGATAATATAATGTCTAATCAGTAAAATAACTCGATTTGAAAAAAATAGTCCGGATTTCTAACGGTTTGATAAAATTGATGCCTCCTCTACACACCTTTACAGTGGATTATCTGTTTTTTCCGTTAGTACTTTTACACTTTACTAGTCGTTGTCAAACGATAGCTCGTCCAATGACTAATTAAGTCAATACTAATATCAAAATTCAGCCCAATTTTTCCTCAAATTCATATCTGAAATAAGTCTGGATTTCACATTAATAAAATGACAAAAACATAATGTAAATTATAATTAATTATTCGATAATGCGATTTGATAATAACTGTTTGACAATTATATAAAGATAAGGTATATAATATTAAAACGAACATCATTTTTATCATTTAAATCCATACTAATATCGGCTTCAGACAAATTAACGGGCGTAACTGTAAATTTGGAAACATTGTCTGTGCTAGCAGGAGATTCATCTTCATTTATATCTGCTGATTTTATATCAGCTTGAGGACCTTTAACATTTTCAAAATCAAACTGAGTTTGAATATCACTGGAATTGCTTTTAGTTGTAGATTCACGACTGGAAGCTTTAATTTTCTTTTTCCTTGAAAGTCTTGATAACAGATCTTTAACATTAAATCCTGAATCTCTTTCCTCGTCAGCTGACTGAAACTTTAAATCTTGTTTTTCATTGATAGAAGACTGACGTGATATTACTTTGCTGTTAGGTGTTAATGAAACATTGCTATCAGTTCGACTTAATACGCTAGATCTCTAATAAATGAAAAATAATGTTAAAATAAATCTTCATATATAAATCAAAATATCAGTTATAATTTTAAAATAACAAAATGGAAAAGTATCGAAAGAAAGACTAAAATTTAAAAAAATAAAACTAAAATATTCTCGTAGATAATTAAATAACCATAGATATATTCTAACCGAACATTTTCTACACGTTTAAATACATGACAAAAGTGAATATCAAATTGATAAAACGTTATAATCCTTTCGACTAATAGATGAAAGTAACATAAGGGCTGTTCACAAATTACATAACGGTCTTAGTGTGAGGAGATTGAAAATTTGTTAAGATTTATCATGGTAAGGGTGGTGTTTTTCAAAATGTGAGGTACTAAAATACTTGAGAAACTATGATGCCTTGAATGAGTCGTGGTATTTGTTTAAATGACCTTGAGAAATTATGATGACTCATCCAATGACCTTCAATGATTCATGTTCTTTGTTTCAATGACCATGAATGACTCATTGTCTTTGTTTAAAATTTGACTTGTATTTTTAGACTTAGAAAAACAATTTGTCCCCGGTGGAGGGGGTGTGCTGGATGTGACACATCATACTACTACTTAGTTATTTATTATTTTTCTTTTTTAATTTTTGTTGTAGTGAATTTTATTTTGTTTATTTGAATTAAAAATTTACTTTAAAAATATTTTAAGTGTTTTAACTTTTGTTACGTTTGCAGAAATTTATATAATTCAAACTGTATCATGTATTCAGATATAGGGGATAACTACTAAAATGAATCTTTTACATTTGAATCTAATTTAATGTGACCAGATATTTTTTATTGAAATGTGGGGCATTTTCAAAATTTTTAAAAAACGCTTAACATATTGGAAGACAGCATTTTCTTAGATTATTAGCGCGTTAATAAAATGCATTAATTACTATAGAAATCGAAAATAAAATTTATTCCTAGTAAATTAGTTAAACAAAATGTTTATTATGCTACAAATGATTTGATAACACATATGTTGTTGCTTAATTGGAAAGCGCTATTTAATATGAAGTAGTAGAAACAGCAAATTTGTAAAAATGTAAAAAGATTTAAATGCGGGATAATTTCCAAGACAGTTTGCAGTGAGGGATAAACAATTCAAATCCAGGACGTCTGGTCACTTAATATAATCAAAATTTTAAATTGTCTGCTTTTATCCGATTTCATACAATTTCCATGGGTATCACTTAAAACGGATGTATCTATGTATAAATATTTCGCGTAATTTCTATATTAATTTATAAATTAAAATGATACTGGAAGAATAGTTAATACTGAATAATAGCATGAGCTCCGATTTTAATGATGCACAAGAGCATAAATGATTGTTAAAGTCTATCACTGATGAACTTGGGCATCATTTACAGTTTTAATATTAAAAAAATATACATAACACCATAAAATCGAATATTATTTTCCTCGTGTTTATATAAAGGAGAAATTCAATTAATCTGAACGTACATGATAATAAATAACAAAGTTAAGACTTAGTGTTAATATAAATTATAAGAAAAGTCCTTACTTCCATATTTTGAGGCCTATAGCCTGTTCCTTCTATCTGATCTTCTAGAACTGTTAAAGCGCCGGGACTAAAATGAATTTCAACGTGGAAACGATCCTTTTCCAATTTCGATGACTATAAAATAAGTTTATTATAAAAACTTAAAGTTAACAAAGAAAATAATACGAGATTAGAAAAGTGAAACGCGTAATAAAAACTTCCGTAAAATTACTTTTTTTGCACTCATATTTCAAAATATTAAAAAACGATTAATTTGTAAGATTTAAAATAATTTTGATACACAGAAATTCGAAATTGATTGAATTAGATCCAAGTAATATAATGCAGGTGTGGGTTAACAGAAAATGTCTATGTAATAATTTATTAACTTCAATTTAACTTCTTTGTCTTCCAAGATATATTAAGAATAATGTATAATGCGTTTAAGATTTTATTTTAGTTCCATCTGTTTTACGACCATGAGCTTTATGGTTAAAACTAGAGATAAATTTTTCTTGAATTTTTTTTAACATCGGCTTATTTAATATAATCAATTAAAATTTAAATTAAATGTCAAATAAATAATGTCAAAAAAACGTATTGTTTGAAAAATCGACGTTAACTCTACCTTCTTAAAATCTGTGCCATGTACATAGATTATAAGCGTTATTATAAAATAACAAAATCTGTCAAACAACGGGAATTTTAATATTTAAAATCTGGTTCGATTCCAAGGTATAAATTTCAGCTGTCAATTAATTTTATCCAAATAAAATTCTTTAAGAATATGATGATTAGGGCTTTAAAAAATAGATGTGGTTTAATTATTAAATTGACCCTTAAATTTCAAATGGGCCGAAAAGAAGGAGCAAAGAATAAAAAGGGAAGTAGCTTCAATGTATATATTAATGATCATCCATATTTTAAGACAAACGAAGGGGTTACTGAGTGTTTTATTTGCAATGTAGGTTAACAGCATATGTTTTTATTTATTTTTAACCCCTGTAAAAATAAATGTGGTTTTTCTTGGAGCCCTAATGATAATACAAATTTATTCCTTCTAAATACATTTTTAAATTAGTAAAATTTTCCTAATTTCAATAAAAACATTATATAATTTCACTTCACTAGGGCTGATTAAATTTACAATTGAATGTTGACAAATAATTATGATAAAGATTGTAGAATTGTATGGTTTTAAAATTAATTCCGTTTCACTAGTTTCCAATTAATTTTTTTAGTATTATACAAACTTTATGTTATTTAAATATTCGACTATTTAATTGATAAAAAATATATTCATTGACACGAATTAAGTATTTACATATTTTGAACAAATTTTCAACTTAAACAAGTTTGTTAACACAAAAATTCTTTGATAATTCAAGTATTCTTATAAAAAAAGAATAACAATTTATTTTGAAAAATTCAAATTCAATCATCGCAAGTGAAGGATAATAAATGAGCTAGTGACGTTGTAGCTTGTTCATAACCATAGGCAACAAAAAAAGTTTTATAGTGTTCGAGACATCAGATGTGATTTGGTATAATTTTGTTGAGCTGAATTTTATGTATCAGATTTTATGCATCAAGTCAATTTTCTTTTGTGCTAGGAGTTCGGTCAGTCACATTTAATTGTCAAACATTAATCAGCTGTTTGGGCTCAGAGCCACAATTTAAACAAAAAATAAAAATAAAAGTTAAAAAGTAAAGTAAAAATAATTGAACGAGTCACTGAAAATAAGCACGCACCGCACGAAGATACCAAAAATTAATGAAAAACATTAATTAAAACAAAATAAAAATATAACAAAATTAAATAAAAACAAATAATTAATAAAAATCATTAAAAGGCATACAGCTGCAGAAAGAAACATATGAAAAGTAAAATAAACTGCCAAAACCTTGCAAAATAAGGTTTAGAAAAAACATAGGCCGAAGTGTCGACCAGAAAACAAATAAAAAGGGCTAAAAATAATATTTTAAGAAAATAGTACGAAAAATAAAATCCAAATATAATATAAATAATATATCAAAAAATAAAGAAAAATACATAAAAACAGTTTAAAATTATTAAAATAATTAAAAAGCCCGAAAAATCGCGAAAAATCGCCCATTGGTCGCACACAAGCATAAAAATAGTATATATACAGTAACGAAATTCATTATTTTTAACTTATGCAAAATTTTTGAAAATCAAAACATTACAACAATATCAAGAGTAAGGACTTGTATTGATTTTAATTTGTAAAATTTTAGTGTTTATTTGTTATCAATAAATTTGTATTTAATTAAATGCTCATAATGTCCTATGTTTTTACTTAACTATCATTCATATATTTTATATATGTTCGAGCCCCGTAAATATTATACTATATATAGAAATAGAAGTCAATGGGACGGATCTCGTGACGGCTGGTGGGTGAAAACCTCTAGTTGAGCTCGCGGGTCATGCCTCGTGGACGCCTCGGCAGTCCGCAGTCGTGTCTGGCAATATGCACAGGACCGCTACGCAGGGCGCAGTTGTACAACTCGAAGCGGCTGCTGAAAAGTGGCCGGAGCGAGTACAAATAAAATCAAGGGAAGAGCGCCATTTCAGTTAAGGGGATATTAGGTACGATCACAGGTTGATTTAAGGAAATTTTAGAAGTCTCGAACTAATTAATGAACAGAGAACGCGTAGTAGGGATAAGAATTAGACACTGACAACGAACTATTAGAATTATCACTCAAAAATAGAATCAATAAAGATTAAAAACGGAAATCGCATGATTTTTATTTGTCCTAAAAATGTTATTACAACGAACAGAATAAACGTTACTGATCAACGCGAAAAATTTTCTCTCACTCTAGTAAGAAATTCCGCCGCAAAGAAGTTGCATAAAAACCATGAATAGGTTAATATGGCCAATGAGGAGTAAAGATCCATGTTTTTCTGACACTCAATTCCATAAATATATTCCAGCGAGTCGGCGAATCCGCACTGCACATTCTTCTCAGCATGTTTGGATGTCCACAAGAGATTTTTAGGCATTATAAGGAACAGCAGATAGCGCTCGTTATATTTGTCCATTACAATTGTTGATGACTAGAGAATCAGGAAATTGCATAAAGACCATTGTAGCCAGAGGGCAAACGAAATTTTCTTCAGATATGATATCCATAGAGGGAAGACCCCGCTCGATTAATCCATAAGTTGATAAATTCCATGAACGACACGGTTGACTGAGCGACATAACATAAGAATAAACATAATCAATACTTATGCACTCACCTACGCGTGCAAACTTCAACTGACAGTCTTCAACTCACTACAATTATCATCATCAGTAGATAAGAATCGATAGAAATCTCTACAATTTAAGTTGTGCATTAATCAGTACCGTGAAATTTATTATCTTGTGATTAAAACCATTACGGAATATTAGGAATTTTATCTATACCAGAATTTAACCGCTGTAAGTGTAATTATTAATATTAATATAAATTCTTAATTAACTTTTTTACCGTATAAAAAATTTCATTGAATAATTTTCTTTTATGAATCGCTTGAGGTTCCATTTTTAACCGGATTGATAGAACTATCAGAGTTTATAATGTAGGCTATGTATAACGATAAAACGGACTTACGGACGATAGGGGTTAACAAAGTAGACATTACTTCCAATCGATTTAATAAATTAAGGTAGATAAAGATCGTTGATAGTGCAGATCTGCTTTTAATCAATTTTATAGATTAAATTAATAAGAATCATTAATCGCATAGATGTTACTTTAGTCAATCTAGTAAATAAAAATCGAGAAAAATTGTTAACCACGCAAATGCTACTTTAATAAATTGAATAAATTAAAATCGGTAAAAATCATTAATAGTATAGGTATTTCTTCAATAAATTTAATAAATGAAAATTGATAATAATCGCTAATGTTAATTATTATTGTAATAAAATTCAGTAAATTAGAAGTAACAGTAATCATTCACGCGGTGGACCTGGATGTAATCTCTAGGAACAAATAATGTGGGACCTCGTAATGAGTACACCGAAAATTTTTACTAATGTCAGCTCTGAAAAATTGATTAATTAATAAAATTATTAATATTACTTATTTTAAAATAAACCATAATGATAGTAATTCTTTTCCGGCGATGTATATTAATTTCTAGTGTAGCGGGCAGTCATTTATAACAGCAACTGGAGCGAAACTCATTATGGGACAAAACGTAGCAATACCAGGAGGGGCGTGTATTAAATTTGGTTAACATAACGGGAAATAATAAATTCAGGAGCTAACTCATTAAATAAACATTTGAACCCCCTCCTGCTACTGTTCCGTCCATCTACCCCCACCTTTCAGTAACCTTCGCTTCTAAAAATTTTCTTTCTTCTCTTTAGGATGAATAATAACGTCAACTCGGAGGTAAATAGTCTATCAAGGATTCCCCGACTTTCTCCGTCGGTCATCGCACTTCGCCAAAGGCTCGAGGACCTGTAGACGAAGTACAACTCTTTGAGAAGCAAGTACGAAAGGGTCAAGGGTACTTGGTCCTCCCCGGAAGCCACCTAAGGCTTACACCGGAAAATCGAGCGGCTGACCCGCTCCAGGGAAGATTTGATCGCAGAGTCACGCAGTCAACGGCTGCTGATAAAGGAGCAAGCCACGTCCTTTCGTCAGGCCTTCACGGACGTAGAACTCCAAACTCTCGTCCCTGGGAGCGTCCGGGTCCGCCAACTGAATTTAATCCCGGAGCACCATCTACCGCTAGCCGGATGTCCCTCAATCCCAACCATCTCAGCTCCCCCACCAATCGAGTCACCCCACATCCCAGTGGCAGCACCGCCTATAAATCCTGCCCATCGACGGCCAAACCGAAATCGACGACGTCGAGACCGTCGTCGCAGAGAAGTGGAGTCACTAAGAGAAACGGAGCCACTCGAAGGCCCGTGCCGGATCGACGATCTACCGCCCCCATATCAGGAATTCGAGATTCCGGGGCTAGATCCAGATATCCTCTACGCTCCCAGCATCATCTTCGCATCGCCCTCTCGATCCAACCACGTAAATCTCGTGGATGAGGATCCTGATCTCCCCGAGTCGCCCCAGTTCTCGACCATCTGGGGTTGGACCTCGAAGACATCGTTGTCCTCACAGGTGATGTTCCTGGTAGTACTTCTCAGTCTGAAATCGCGGGACCCTCCACGCGTATTGAGGGCAGCTATCGAACGAACCCCCCGCCTTATCGACCGCCAAGCGAAGGTGTCTACCCACCGACATCGACGCCGAGGAAAATTAAATTGGAAACGGGTTACGTTCCCTCAACCTGGGAGATCACTTGTATAGACTATCTGCTTCTGTAAATATGGCATCAATGTGTAGTACATTTAATATAACTTACTTGTATTTTCTTTTGTTTTCTTTTCTGTTGAGACTAAATTAATCATTTTGGGATTAGAAGAGGCGAAGTACCGATAATAATAGATATCGTAGAAAGTTTTGTAAACGGATGACGGTACACTAATGTTCTCCACGATTTTCTCGACGTAAATAACGTAGAATAGGGGGTTAGAAATAGGTTAAGAAATAAAAGCGTAAGTCCTTCTATAGGCAGCAGATAAACCGGGAAAGCGAAGGTCCTTCGAGGAGTAGTGTTAGCAATGACGCTCACCTGCTCGAATGCCATTCGGCTATTGCGTACAGTACCAACATGATTTCGGTCATGGGTACGCAATGGTTATTAAAATCGTGCGGCGTATTAGGAAGATATCCCTAGTAGTTAAACGAGAAGGTCATGCCAATAGGATAAGTGATATAGTACGCTGAAAATTCCTATGCATCCAACACAGCCATCATTTTGGCGTCTCATCTTCTTTGATATCTAAATTACAAATTCATTTTATAAGCAATATAAATGCTATATGGACTTTTTTGGTATTTCACCTCTGATTTATTTTTATTTATAAAAAACATTGTATTTTCAACAAAATTTGACAATGAATCAGATTTATTTATGGTATTCACGAATTTTCGGCACAGCCTTTTCAAGGGATTTCAATCATTACTTATTTATTTTAAAAAATAGGGAAAAAATAATTTACTATTTTATATTGATTTTATTGCTTAAACATAGTAGGTAATGTGCTTTCCAGATACTTGGTTTTTCTGAAAAAGGTACAGGATCCTTGCATTTTCAATTTTTTTTCAAAAGACCCTCCCTTTTTTTGCGGTACCCCTATTTTTTTGTTTAAATTGATGATTGTCATTTTCGAAAAATGTTAAAATCGTGATTACGCCACTATTATGCAACATTTTTATTGTATTTTTACATAGAAATGATCGGCGTGTTATACTCTACCATTTCATAACTTCAAATTTTGTTTAAATCAATTATTACGTAACCTAAAAACTTAACAAAACCATTGATCACGTCGCCAATTTTAACATTCATCTCAAATTGTTGGTCACGATAATCATCATTTTGTATGCTTGTTCTAATGGTACTATTACTATAACTTAAAAACTTTACATAAAAAACCAAAAAACTTGTTAATAATAAAACATTTATTCACATATTAAAATCCTAGAGAAAGTCGAGCACTGACTACTTTCCAAATTGGCGATATGACATCTTTTTCATCCATTTTATAGCCTTGGATTACCATATTGACAAACCAACTTTCCCCATCTTTATATCTGATTTCTTTAAAAGCATCATGAAAACTGTCAATTTGATGGTTGATGAATATATTTTCATTGCAGTTTAGATTCTTGTTGATTTTCATTAATACTTTATTTACTGCAACATATTTTGATAACTGTGCATTGAAACTTGAATATTGCGACTTGATCAATTTCACTGGCTTTGTACATTTATAAGGGAATTCGTTCTTCAAAAAATACATCTTATAGCTATGATACATTTGCACTGGTTGGAGATCTATTTGCTTATTCATCTTCTTGGTATTCATTTTCAAAATAATGAATGAATTTACATTTTATTTCTTTTTTATACCTGTAAAACCATGTGTGTAACCAACAAAATTCGAGCGTGTGTGTAACCAAAATCGACCATGTGTGAATCATGCACTTGTATTGCACATAATTTGTATTATTATTATTATTACCAACAAATAAAATATACAAATTTTATATCGAATAAAAATCAAGACAAATTACATTCAAATTTTTATTGAAATAAATTATCATTTGGAAAATGCGGACGGTACAAATTGTTATTGAAAATTTTTATCGTCTGGATCATTCATCGGCAGCAATTGATTATCCACACTCATAACCGTACTACACCCTCTATTATGCCAATATGCATAACTTTTATTTTTAAGAACCCATTCGCGCTTATCGTCTTTATTTGTCAAAGCCCTCTTATTATATTTATACTAAGAAGTTAGTGGTTTTACTAGTAATTTCTAAATTGTGGTGCTGTATAAATTTCATTAGTGTTGTAACAATCTAGATACAACTGATAAGTTAGTCCAGTATCTTTCATAGTAATCCCCTTTGCCTTCATACAATCATTACTCCCCTTCATACTATAACATTTAGGCCTTAAAAGTATACACACATCATATCCCAACCCCTTGCTCTCGTCTTTGAATTTTCCTATTACTATATAATGTATGTGTTGGCGCATAATTTGATGTGTCTAATAATTTATCCCCAATCATTGCCGACAAGAGTATTTAATCTACAATTTTTTATTTCCAAGAAAAAGGAATCTGTATCCCCAGCAATAATATTATTTTTCAATTAAATTCTTTACGATATTTTTCCAACTCAATATATTGAAGTTTGTACATGCGCAGTTTTGACAAACCAAAAACTGATTGACCAATATAACTTGGTCTATTTAGACATATTCAATCTTTTCTTAATAAAACAGATATTAAATCGCCATCAATTTTAGTTGTTCTTTTAAAATTAGGCTTCGAACAATATGTTAATAATTTTTGTGCTGAGTTGCATAACCGCAAGTTTATACGTTTTTTTCAAATTTTCAAAAGATTTTTTCATACAAACTGTTGTTTAATAATTTAAAATAATTTTTATCAAGGGTATTTTTTGATAAAGCCCTAAGTCGCGTGTTGCTATCTACATAATTTTTAAATATTGGATATTGTTTAAATTGAATAGCTCTATGGATTTTAGATACTTTTAGCTCAATCGTTGATTTCATTTTTCTTTTATTATTATTACTTTGGTTGGAATATTGTTGGTGGTATTTTTTATTAAATAAAAAATAATCTCTTTTAGGTAAACTAAATTGTTTTAAATGTCTGTGGTTTTCGTAAAACTGTGCATAATTTACTGTTTCTAATGTCTTACAGGTAGAGCAAATTAAAAAAGTGGTACGGTTATGAGTGTGACTATAATAACTTTCCATAACAATGTCACAATCGTCATTTGATGAATTGTTACAATAATTGGAATATTTTACAGCTGAATAAATTTAAGATTTTATTATTATTATTACTATTATTATTCGATATAATTTAACCTATTGTATAGTAGATTATCAAAAGACATTACATAATAAGTAAAAATTTAAGTTAAAATAACAAAATAATCAAAAACTTTAATTACTAAAAACCGTTATTACTCTTTATAACTTTAATATAAATTTTTAATTAAAATTACTAGAGCTCTTTAATTAAAACCATTAACAAAAACTTTGATACACTCAAAACATCATTTTTAGTTTTAGCATATCATAATTGTTCAGAATGAGTTCTTATGTTATAGAGCCCAAAATTCTGGTTGCCCTGTGTAATTAATAGCCACATAGCACACACTAGTGAACAGTGTGATCTGTTTTTGTTGTAGATGTAAATCAAAATCTTAGTTTCATTGGTGTCTTGTTACGTTAAGGTGTTAGAAAATCACATACACACAAGAAAAAAAATTGCATACACGAGTTCCAGTTCATTCACAACTTTTATAATAGAAGTTTGAATGAACATTTAATGCAGTTATAATGCAGTTTCTGTATTAAACATTTTTAAAATGGCTGGTAAGTAGATTTTTTAATAAAGTAGATTTTAAGGCTTGGATTGTGATCTCGTAAAAATCAAGAACTATTTTAAATTTATTTGTTATTAATTTTCTTTGGGTTTTAGGAATTTTATTCAATTGTTGGATTTATTTTTAGATTAAATGTAAGTCAGATTAATTTAAAAGTAAAATTTATTAAAATAAAATTCATTTATTATCAAAGTTTCTATATTCCAAAAAAATCTGTCCCATGAAAATTCGTTTTGGCTACCATCATTTTTTCCTTATGACAGAAATCCAATATTTTGGTATTTATTGATTTTATAATTATTGCTTTTTTTGAAGTTTTTGAAATATCCGTTAATTTCATAAATTTATAAAAATCTTCACCATTTTCAATGACTTGATGATTAAGATTTTGTCTACTGAAATTCTATAAAAAGAATATTTATAAACCTAAGTTAACGGAAAAAACTTAATTTTTGCGTTTTTTTAAAATTCCACATTTGAAGATCCGTGTTCCATTGCTCCAGGTAAATTACAAATGAGGTAAAAAACGAACTTATTTTAACTTACATTGTTATTTCTTCATTTCTGCAAAAGTCTTGAGTTTCGATGGATTTTTTGAAATATCTGTTATGGAAGTATTAAATTGATTGAATTTCATGAAAAATCTTACGAAATTATTTCATAATTTTCTGGACAACTCAAAGTAGTTATCAAAATTTTCTTCAAAAATTTTGGCCTCCATTTTCTAAAAGAAATTGTCTTTCCTATAATATAAGTTGTTATTCATTTGGACAAATAGGATATTCACACAGTAAGTATGTATGTCTATATATTATAATATTATTGATTTTTTAATTTTATAGGAGTTGCTATTCATCCGAAACAGATATAACAATTATATATATATATATATGTGTGTACAAAATAATTTTATTGTACGTATTCATGAAATTTGAAGTCAAAAAGTCTCGTACCTTAGTGACTTAGAATCACTGATTTAGATTAATATCAGAATTGTTTAATTATTGCTCAATTTTGAACGTGTAGTTTATTAAATCATTTGTGAAGAATTTGAGTTATTTTAAGTATGAGAAATAATAATAAAAATGAATGTGACGTTATCTTGACTAAAAATGTCCATATTCTGTAATGAAATAGTTTCCATTGATATTAATAGTTTATTTATTTTAAACAAATTTTTCTTTTCCTTTTATTGGTTTGACTTCATAAAAACCTTTAACCTTATAAAAAAAGGAAAAATGTCTGCTATACCAAAATTAAAATGGTTTAATTTATTCTATCTAATAGTTTTCATAAATTTGTATTTTGATACTATCTGCTAGTTAGAGATCACAAAAACATCGGCATCAAATATTAATTTCGATAAAAACTAATATAATTAATAAACTGATGAAAGACTGCAAATGTTATAAAATAAAATGAATTATATTAAGCTATGTCGGTATTATAAGTGTTTTATAATATATAACTATATTAAAAGTGTAGATTTAAGTATTATGTATATAAAACCGTTAGAGATTTCGATCCATATCTTTGAAAGTTGACTATTTCGTTATATAGATTGCAAAAATTAACCAAATAATTAAAATCCTTGAATAATTCCTTTTCAAACTTTATTAAATAAAAATATATGAAATTAAAATTAATAAAAAATCATACGTGTGAAGGGTCTTCGTAAATCATAATGACTATTTGAGATAAATAATTTAATTCTGTAACGGAATTTACGTAATCCATTGCAGGTTTCCACTGTTCATCAACATTTATGTTTGCCAAATCTCCATATCGGATACAATTTAGAAGAGCATGCAGATGACTTTCACTAGTAAAATAGAGACGAGTTCTTACAAATCGTTCAGGAGAAGCTACACCTTTAGAATAACTTAAAATATAAATTTCTTAGACAAGAATTTGAAATTTTGAATTAAATTGAAATATTTTATCATTGTCATTCAAATCAAAATGATTTTACTACTACTTTCATTTTTTGTTCAACTTTGATCTCTTTTTAACTTTAAAAATTCCATTCATTTCCATTACGATTATAAATATAAAACTTGTCCATGTGTAACAAAAATTTTCAACATTGTCTTCATCAAAAATAATTTATGTATTCGAATTTTGTATTAGAATATTTGCTTGTCCCCTATATGTAACTGTCTGCATGCTTGATAAACTATCTTGATTGTCTGAGTTTTCGGATTATGTCATTGCTTATTATTTATATCAATGATGCATGTGCTTTATTATTATTTATTTACATTGTCTGCTTTTCATTATTAAAGATTATTAAATTTTGGAATATTTTAAAAAATGTTTAAATCTTATTATTGAAAACATTTGTGAGAAGGAAAGGTCAAACAAGCAGAAAACGAAATTTATTTAAACTATATTTTTATTATTTATTCCGCTATCGAAAAAAATGTTTTTAAAGTTTATTATGATTGTTATTATTAATATTATCATCATCATTATACCCAGCATGTAATCGAGTGCATTCATCCACATCAGTATATCGCGCATCAGAAAGTATTTTTCTTAATAATGGTGTGCATATTCTTTGTCCAATTACTAATTTTTCATCAACTGTTACTCCATATTCCTAAAAATAATAATTATACTTCATATTTATATCCCTTTAAAAATTAACAATTTAAATATTATATAGAAATTTCAAAATTAACCTGAGGAACAATGACATCTCCCAATGCTTTAGCACACGAAAATAAATCTTCAGCTTCATTATGCAATAAAATTCTGGGATTATGTTGAATGTCATATTTGATATTATCGTAAATATCGGGAATTTTCGATAAGTCGTAATTATCTTTCGGTTTAAAGTCTTTTAATAGTTTGCTCCATCTTCTTAATAATAATTCCCACGTTTCCTCGTGATAAAGAGGTATTGATAATCTTTCTTCAACAGAAAATTCATTGAGATGCAAATTTAAATTTATTAAATATGACAACAATGTATCACACATTTTAACTGGATTATTTATTTCTTTCAAAGCTGACATTAATGAAGGTGTATTAGTTTGAGCAATTTTATGCATATCACTTTTTGTGAGACTTTTATTTAAAGACATTACATCATATATTTTCTTTTTCACCATGATTTGGTACTGACGACAATCGTTATCATTATCTAACAGGCCATTAGTATTCGCACTCTTTACCATTTGTGCTAATATTGGAGGTAATTCACCTTCTAATGCCAAAAACCCTTTAGCAAAAGCTGCTGCAGTCATTTGAACACGACCTTCGTCTGAAGCGTATATTTTTAAATCATGGCGATATGTACTATGCAACCGTAAAAGACCAAGACCAGAATCATTTCCTAAATCACCATTGCAACCTGGATAAAGACGCCTAAAAGCTCTTCCTAATTTTTCAGCTTGCAGCCGCCCTGCTTTTGTCAATTCACCACCCCATTTAATTATAAGAAGAAGACCCGAAACATCATTTCCATTATCAAAAAATCCTTTTTTGAAATTTTTCGATGGTTTATATTTCATTTGTATTTTTCGATTTATACCACTAAAATGCCCATACATTTCCAAAACATTCCTGAAACAATAAATATTTTAAGCCTTAGTGAATATAATCCATTACAAATAAGCATGTCTAATAAAATAAACAGATTTGCAATTCGTCACAAAGATAGTTTCAAACAAACTTTCTCCGAGACTTCAATATTTATCAGAATCAACTCGTTAAAAATAAAGTTGTAGTATTATTACTAATAAATATGTATTTTTTCTAAGTGTTAATTATATAATTAGTAAATGTGTAGTTATAATTAATTATAAATATATTAATATTTACGTTTTTCAATTTTTAAAATTTTTTTTCCTTTGAAGACTATCTTGCTATAATTTTTTAATATGATTAAAAATAATAATTGAAATTAGTTCATAATTATGATCATAATTTTCTTATATATATTATATATATATGTGTGTGGTGGTTTGATTAAATGAATCCGATTGATTGTATTTCATATTCGATTGCTTTGAAGTACTTCGCTCTTTCTCCCACGAACCGAATTCTTCGTTAGAATCAGCAGCCAATCAGCAGTATCTCTTTGCGATACTTGACCAAGATATAATCTGATTAGACTTTTATTAACTTTCATTGAATGAGAGATTTCCATTAAACAAATTGTCTTTACGTCATTATCGCGCAAATCAAGTCGTATTAACTGTTTTGTGTCGGCAAAATATTCAGCAATCGCTACCTCACCTTCACAGGTTATGCAAAAACAAGGCGAATTTAATCGCAATAGCGACCGATTGACTAGAAGACCTCACGAAGACCATGTATACCTTCACTGAAAATCGGATTGTTTCCAAAATTAAGTGACTGTCTAATTCTGTTTACTTTAAAGGCATCCGATAAGGCATGCATCCAATTGTAAGTATTTGAATCACTCCACGATATAAGACAACAATCGTGGACCTTGATTTTCATTCTCTTTAATTGTTTGAGGCATAAATTGTTCAGAGTCTATCTCAAATATGACTCAGTCCAATATCCCCAAGTGAATTATTTCGAACATCGAGTAATTCGATATGCCTATTGACTTTGAACTATAATCCCAATTGAATTCCATCTGAAAGCACCATTCGATTCCTGGCTAAATGAACCTCCTTCATGTGAGTATTCAATTTGAGTTGCAAAGTACAGTTTTCAAGCAAATATTTGAGTTTTCGAAATGTAGTATTTTGAAATTATTGCCACAGCAGAAGGCTCGATTAAATGGTGGTAATACAGCTTCCGTGAACATTTTTCCTTTTAATTCGATACATTCAGAGAAGGAGTTTTATTCAACATTTTGCAACAAGCATAAAATCCATTGTACTGAATTTTTGAGTTAAAGGACATATTTAAGTTCGAACAAGATGCATAAAATTCAATAATATCAAATGAAGATACAGAAGACTCATAGTTTAAACTTGTATTTTTAAGAATAAGATTCTTAAATTGGGCACGTTTAAATATTTCCTTCGTACATTCTATTT
The DNA here is from genome assembly GCA_022537955.1 of Schmidtea mediterranea. Taxonomy (NCBI): domain Eukaryota; kingdom Metazoa; phylum Platyhelminthes; order Tricladida; family Dugesiidae; genus Schmidtea; species Schmidtea mediterranea. The sequence goes on along the minus strand of CM039679.1, from coordinate 188,225,534 downwards.
GTTTTAGATCCAATTTTACATCCGACAAATTTAGCATATAATATCTTTCATGGTGCAATTTGGCATCAATTCTTTTCAAGTGTATTTATGGTATTGGATTTGGTTTGACATGCCGTGGTTCACAAACTTTTTTATAAAAATAGATTAAATCATTTTCCATCTTATTTCGAATCAAAAATTAAGTCACATTTCTAACATATATATTTTTAAATTTTCTAATTTACATTACATAACTATTTTACATTTTTAAATTACATTTCATTTTTTAAAAAAACTTAAATTTTACTTTAAAAATTACCAAACATAAATTTGCTATAAGTGAAAAATTAATTGAATAATTAAACATAATAAATCAATTTTTATCCTCGAAGCCAGTGAACCCAGTCAGACGAAATGTGCTTGATAAGTAGCAGTTGGAATGGAGTTATGCATTGAAGTCCTTGTAAATTTGAAAGATGTTGGCTAGCAAAGGATATTGACTAAAGGAGATTATTTACAAGACGCCTAGTCCAACCCATAACAAATAATTAATTATTATAATTTACTTAAACGGTATCCGAACAATATATATTCCACTATAAAATAACCCTCTTTAAACTGTCTCAAAAAATAAAAATATCGGGAAAATACTTTAATTTCGAAATTACATCAAGATGCGATCAAAACCAAATAATTCAAATAAAAAATATCGAAATACTACTAATTATTTTGTGAATTGAGCTGTTATCAGGTAGCTATCGTTTTATATTATAATAAGAGTACAGTGATTTGCATTATTAGGTCCATTGGAGCGTTTACAAAAAACGGATCATAGATTCAAACAATTTTGATCACTTTTAAAAATGTAGATTAAAAATCTAAAATTGGTGATTATACAAAGTTGAACTTGAAACACTTTTCGAACGAGTTATTGAGTAGTAGTAATGTGGTAAATTGAACATAATTGAAATAATATATTCCGATGTGAATGCTTAAGTGTAGAAATAAAAAAATATTAAATGTAAAAAAATTATCAAAAATAACTTTTTTGAATTTTAAATATATTTATATACTATATTATATACTATAGTAAATAAATATATTTAAAGTTCAAAATTCAAAAACGTTATTTTTGATAATTTTTTTTAAAATTTCATTAGTTTGCATGTACTAGTTAAACTTGTCATTGATTAAGCGTCATTAAAAGTTTTCATCTTATTGTTGAAAAATAAAAATGGATTTTACAAATGGTAATTAGCATGATAACAATAAATATGAAAATCCTTTAAATAGAAAGCATTTTTATAAAAATTAATACCTTAATTGTAAATATTTATTTCTCTGTTCACCAATAATATTAGAAACTGCTATAGATTTTTCAGATTCCTTTAATAAATCACGCACAATATCCAAAATTTCTTGTAGCTGTTTTGGTTTTTTAAGTTTCACTTCACTAGATCTTTCATTTGAATATTTTCTAAAAAGCTGAAAGAACTTTTCATGTTTAACTTCCATTTTCATTTTTTGTTTAGGAGTTCTATCACCGTGACGAATAACACCAATCACGCAACGTAATTCCATTATTGAACCTGATGTAGTTGGTACGAGATTTCCAGTATTTGTTGGTAAAGGAATTCTAGGTGTAAATAACTGAGGAGCTATATGCCTTGTGATCATCATTAACAAAATATGAGCACAATCTTCATAATATTTTGGAGAGCTTTTAACAAAACTGAAGCCATTTACATCACATACATATGACATCCCATTAGCTCTCAAAAGATCAAATCCACAAATCTGTTGTTTAACAGCCTGTGAAACCTTCTTTGCCATCATTTTTTCTCGAAGTGTAAGTATAACTGGATACCGAACTTCTTTACCTTCATGATCTCTTTCGACTTTACCATCAAGAGCTGGACTCTTTCTTGCTTCTGCATGAGCATAATCATCTCCAACAGTATAAATCTAAAAATGTCAACTTTACATTTCCATATTTTCTTAGTCAACGAAATAAATTTATTGTTTGTATAGTCAATATTGTTGAAAAATTTTAAATAGTTTTTAAAGAAACCTGATTTCAATGTGTTGAAAATCAAACTGAAATTTATATTTAGCTTAGAACTCTAGTGACACTGAATAAAAGAAATATTTATGCGAATTTGTATGTGGTGCATAAATATAGATTTTAATTAATATGCGGATTAACGGATTTTTGCTAGTAAATTAATATTATAATTTGATAAATAACTAAATAATCATAGTAACAAACAAGAATGAAATAGTGAGATTAAACAAAGTCAAATAAAATATCTTTAAAAAAATTCTTTTCTTACTGATAGTTAAAGTCTTTAAGTGTGATAGTTGTACTCGGGTGGAAAATAGTAATTTGTAAGAGCGGTATACTATGGAAACTAAGGGGAATTCTTGATATACGAAAACTAATGATATTACGGTTAGTTAAAGAGTAAAGCAAGATAAGATAAACGTAGCAGACCCTGAACCAAAGAAATTCAAGGAGAAAAATACGTAAGACCTATTGGTCGTCAGGAACCAGTTGAGAAAAATACTATAGGGAGTAGTACTACTAAGGACAGTTTTCCATGGGCAAACAGGAGTAAGAAAGAAATAGTTATGGGGTATACAGGTGTGGTCTGTGAGAATATAATTAAATTAATTCATAAAATAAATAACTAAATAAATATTAATTAAATAAAGAATTAAATGAACATATGTTGTGGATTGATGTTGCATGTAAATTTCTTATGCTTACATTACTTTGAGTTTAATACGATTCCTCAAGAATTTTGTTTAAATAATAAGAATAAATTTTGGATTTTGAATCTTATAAATATTTAATTAATACCAACAGTAATGCATCTAACATTGTGACCACAATGACCAATTTTATTAAGCCTCCAGAAAATTGCGAAATTGGAACCGACATAGAAGATTTTATGCAAGAATGTGAAAGATTTTTCAACATTATGGGCATCTCAGAAGAATACAGAGGGAAATTTGTCAAAGCATTTTTATCAGCAAATGCTACAAAGAAATATGAAGCAACTCTTGAGGACAGCAACTATTTGAATCATCTCAAAGAAACTTTCAAAAAGCCAATGAATTCTGCACAAAAATATAAAAGCTCGCCAAACAAATCGTGCGACACTTATTGAATGAAGAGGAATTGCAGATCGGAGCACTATAGTAAATGTAAGTAATGTTTGAATGGGATGATTGATGATTATTTGAATGCTGTGAATGATAAAAAAATTAACCTTTAGATAGTAACTGTTACTGTTGGTTAGACTCGGGCGTGTATAGTGATTGATGTGTTGATAAATGGAGAATGGATGATTTAGGACAGTGTTTCTCAACCAAAAACGTGTCCCGGACCAGTAAACAATTTAAATTTTTACTGCGGACCACTAATACTAATTATTGGTTATATTTTGCAAGAATACAAAATATTTAATGTACTATTAAATACATATATTTCAGTCGTAAAAATTCACACAAAGTTCACAAAAATAAACAATATTTACACAAAAAAAATGTGCATAAAAGAATAACAATAAATATTGCTAAAAACATAATAATATTATAATAAAGAAGTACAACACAAAAGGAATCTTAAAATTATACAAAAATTATAGACAATATATAAATAATTTTCATTTAAAAAATTATAGAGAATAAAAAAATAGAGAAAAATCCATAGTTGTATAAACATAATATACTTTTCATAAAGTTTAATACGAAAAATATAAAAGTCAACCACTAAATTAATATAGGACAATTCATTCATGTTCCAAAGAATCCCGAGAGAGAAATGCACATTCTGCAATTTTACGTTTATAGTTTTGTAATATTTCATATGACTTATTTTATGAGGAGTTTAACAATATTCTGGTATTATTTTCCTCCTATTCAAATCACGTTGCGGACCGGTAATTTATGGTTCGCGGACCGGTGCTGGTCTACGGACAACTACTTTGAGAACCACTGATTTAGGATGTAATAATGAGGAAAATTTAAATTTGGATGAATATTTTTGTATAATTATTGATAATAATAATTTAAGAAGTGGAAAAAGAAATGTTATAGGATTCAGGTTTCACAATGGTAATGAGTGAAAAGATTTGGAAGAAAATTGGAAGTCCAAGATTGACAAGTGGAATCGTTTTATACGGGGTATTTTCTGCAAACGGCGAACAGCCATTAGAAAGCATATTAAAGTAATTGTAGTGCAGTATATTAAACAAGAATTTATAGACGGTATAGACACGATGGATAGTTATGGGATACGACTAATGGAAGTAAATAATATTGATGAGAAGTTGGTAGCAAAAAAACATTCGGAAAAAGAAAGGATTTAAAAAGTATTGGTATGCCTCGGAAAACAAGATAACGAAAATATTTTAAGCTTAGTAAAGAAATTTGAAAACATTTTCAAAAACTCCGGTTGGATTGTGTTCTGATCTCGTTTATCAATTTACGTGTAATGGGTGTAATGACACATACATTGGAGAGACTTCCCGTCATCTCTGTAATCGAGTTCTAGAGCATTGTCAATTGAAGGGTTTGACCAATATTAGTGAGCACAATAGGGCTGTAAAAGTGAAATAGAAATGTTTGATTTTAGAATTTGGTTGAATTTTTAAATTACTTAATTTTTTAAAACCCCTATAATTATTGAATATGAATACCTGAATGTTACATTATATCAATCTTTTTGTTTTATTAAATTAATCTTGAATGTATCGGTTCTCAGATTATATAGATTATAAATTATAACCTATAATTTATTTAATATTATTAAATTCATTTTTCCAATACTTTATTGTTGCTTATTCTTTTTTGTTGAATAGATGCTTTGTTGAGATTTTTAATATATTTCAACTGAGGAAATTGTAACCATTGACGTTACAAATAAATAAAAGCCAAAGTCATCATTTGGAAAGAATTACACGATATTGTTTTCTACTATTCTTTTATGCACAGCAAACTCGGTTTTAGAAAATTCGTGTAAGTAACTTCCTTTTGATATCTTATCTAACAGTTTTAATTTTTTTAAGAAAATTTTTATAAAAATGGACACCCATAAAGTATGTCATCAAAATAGGGGAGGGGATTAGAAAAAGTTTGGCAAGGGGATGGGAAGTAAAAGAATGATTTAAATAACTTATTTTCATTTTTTATTAGATCAAGAATGGATAAACCAAACTGTTACAAGTTTTCAGGGCCGGTGTCTGAGTCACACGCTGTCGCTCTGCGACCCGTGCCCACTGTAATTAATTATTTAATTATTAGAAACTAAAGGTTGAAGAGATAATGAAAAAACTGAAAAGAAATATGATCAAGAAAAGCAGAAGATATTTAGAAAAAAAGAGACTATCTTAAATTTGTGCAGAGAATCCTAATATACAGTAAATTGAAGATCCGAAAGAAAGCTGGTCAACCAACAATTAAAAAAGTGCCTGAGCTTGAGGCAGAACATTTGCTAAATAAGGATCAAGATTAGTGTATAATCCATATAAGAACAAGGCAAATTGTGAAATGCCATGATATAAATAATCGCCAACTGATTAGAAGCTCGTATTTTGAGATTATCGCCGATAGATTCATTCCCCAGATCAATCTCAGATCGACTTGCATAGAAAGTTGATAACATTCAAAAAGTTTTTAAGCGTTCAAACTTTTTACATATGATATATATGGTCCCTTTAATCCATGGATGGGGAGTCGGAGTCGGAGTCAGTAGAAATTAGTCGACTCCTCGACTCTTTTTCCATTTTGGAGGGAAAAATTAATTAAACTTCTCTCTATTTCACGCACGCATGTTAAAGCTGCGAAGAACACAAATGCTAATGAAATAAATGTCTCTTTTATGTCCGATCTCTCTAAAGTTAACGTAATTATCTCAGACTACTCTTTTTTCAATTCCAAGACTTAACTGGTTAGATCCGGTTTTACATCTGATGAAAGGAAATCAGAAAGTTATATATTCCGTCTTACATTAAAAACTTTGATAACTCTAGTTTTTACCATTGTGTTTTACGTAAAATTAGCTCTATTTACAAACTTGATTTAAAGTTTTAGACCAAATACTTTGTTATTTAGATTAAGAGTTCGAAGTTATGGAATAAAAAAAATCACTTGCGAATTTTATGGCATCGCCTTCCACGTCGTCACTTCGAAGTTTATTCTTTGAATAAAAGAGTTTACCTAATAAAAAAAAGTTAAATAGGCCTAATATATTTCCGAACACTTAAAGTTTAAACTAGAATAAATATACGCAGTTTATGAAGAAATCGAAATATATGATCCTTGCTCGTATACAACATGATAATCATATCGCTGACTCGGCGACGCTGATTCCGAAATCGTTTGAAAACGTTCATCTGATACTGATAGACTCTAGCAGGCACGAACTATGTGTATGTATAGTTAAAATTTACGTTCTATCCAATGATAAAATAAAATTGCATACTCTCAGACTCCCTCTACCTTTTAACGTCTAGTAGAGATCTAGAATTTATTACGCAGAGTCAGTCGTAGTGGTGAAACTGGTGATTATATTTGCTGGGTAATGTGTAATAAATATTTCTACAGTTCTTCACAAATCTCAACTATATAGTTTATTTCTTTAGACTGTTAGTGTGGCAAACAACTACGGAAATGACAAAAATTATTTTACCAATGAAAGATCATTTATATTATTGTTGATGAATTTTCCATTTAATTCTGTACCGTACGGTTATGTTTCATGGTACTGGTTGACTCGTTACCGTTCTATTTTATATTTGTATTTGATAGAAGGCTCAATCATTTCTAATTTTTGATTAACAAAAGTATAAAATAGATGAGCCATCTATTTTAATAGGCTAGTCGTAAAGTTAAAATAAATCGAAACAAATAACTTCAAGAGCTCATATGTGGATCCTGTGCTGATAACGGGTTTTTATTTTGCTGAAGGGCCTTTTTTATGAGCTTTTAGTGTTTACCCCGAGGGAGCTTTCATTTAGAAACTTAGTACATTACTGGCATTGGTTGTGTGTGTGCGTGCATGCACTGCTCTTACTCGGGTAGAAATATTAACATTAAGTTTATGTTTTATAAACTTTATTTGTTTATGAAAAAATTAGGAAAGTGAAACAGGAAAAGAATAATTCCTGAGGGCATTATTCATACACGCATACATTTTGTATCGATAACTCTTTGCTTATAGGGGTGGGTACATTTAAAAATATTTGAATCGAAATTGATCAACGCAACAAATCTTTATCGATTATTAGAGCACCCCCTTCCGCAGGAATGATTTCGTGGTTTCGATGATATGTATATAATAAAAATCAGTTCAATTATACAAGTAACAGACTATTTGGTATTAATTAAAAATCAATTAATTATCAAATTTTATTTAGTTACACTTTATTTACGATAAATTAATTTCAAATTTTAAAAAAATTAATTAACTATTTTATGTTTATTTATAATATTACTAAAATTAAGTAATTTATTTATATTAAATAATCTTATATTTATTTTATCCAATACTTTTTGATGAAAATAATTTTAACTAAATAAAAAAATCGATGAAATGATTTTTAGTTTATAAACTTCGCTGTCTTCTTATTCTCTTTTAATAGTTTTTGCTCACATTTTTAGGTTGGTGATTAACAAAATCAAGTTTATTTTTTAAAAAAGTTTTTTATATTCTAACATAAGGATGACAAAAAATTCCAAACTTTTATTACATTATTGATGATGTGGACACATACCACAATAAAAATGCATTATAAATTATTAATCCAACTTATATTTTTTTTAATATAAAAATGCATTTTCAATGCCAGTGGATAAATGGGTTTTAGTTTTGGATTAGTATTAGGATAACCTTGAGTTTGTTAAATAAAATTTAATAAAATTAGAATCTGGAAAATATGTTTAGGGACTTCGATTTATCAATTATAAATAAACTGTAAATATAGTTAATGTTGAATTATACATGAAATTACGTAATAAATTCGATTAAATATTATGTCAAAAATACGATATAATTTCATTTATGACGATATCCAAATTTTTAAAACATAATATAAGAATTACTTTAAGGATTGTTAACACTATTTAAAAATTTGATAAAAATTTAAAATGTATAAAAATCACAACCATCAAAATGTTTTTAAAAGTTAACTTTTGAAATTAACAATTATAATTAACTTTGTGGATACTTAAGTAATCAGATCTGCATTTTAGACAATAACACTAATTATCTACTCTAATTTAAGATTCAAAACAATATTTTTCATTTATCAAAATTTATTGAGTTCTTAAAGGTAAGAAATTATAAGAATTATAGGGAGGTAGACAGACAAAACAATGCTGCAAGCTAGAGTTCTGATTTTCTTGAACGTTATATTATTTAATAAAGGAAATCATCAATAAATTATAATTTGTAATTATGTCTACGAATTGTGTCTACATTTCTTTAATAAACATAATAGATCTTTGAATTAACAATAAACGTATAGCTTTTGAAAAGTAAAATCAATTTGGAAATAGTAACAAAATTCTTGTTTTTTGTTTATAATTTGATAAATATTAACTTTAAAAATCATTAAAGTTTAAAGCATTTTTTATTATTTTGAGAAAATATAAATTTTATTATCGTAATTATATTGTATGTAAAAAACTGTTGAAATAATTAACACGTTAATGACATTAAGTACCACTGTTGATATATGCATTCGTTCTTTTTAACAAACTTTAAATTTGAGCTCGAATAATATGGCACATTTAAGAAATAAAAATTTACATCCAAACAAACTACCGTACTTTTTACTTAGGTGTTTTATTAAACTCCGCATTTACCACCAGTTTTTCACACTGTATTGAACGTGTTAAGTATAATCCTATACTAATGGCACTTTAATCAATTTCTTATATTTATTTGTGACCAATATAATTATTGATAAGACATGACAAATTATATAAACAAGCCAACGAAAAAATTAAAATTACTTTAACATCCGTTCCATCAGTAGGCATAAAATCTTCATATATAAAAGAACCTTTCATACGAACTGAACTTTCTGGTGAATATGTACTACTACGATCACCTATTTTTCTAAATAATTTTTGGCATCCACCACCAGCTGTACTAGGAAAATATATATAAATATTATGATTTTCTGCATCAAGTGGTTTTTCAACAAAAGGTTTGTGTATAACCTGACCGTTGACTTCGATTGCATCATCCAAATCTATCAATTCACAATTTTGTTTTTCCCTATCTACTACTATATGATTAGGTACAGGAATCCCGTGACTTTGTAAGACACTATAGACTTTTTTACGATTAAGTAAAATTTTTTGTGATTCTAAATCATTTATTAAATATGGTTTTCGTAGCTTAGCATAATCAATAGCTTTATCTAAAGGAAAATTGTGCGAATAAAAGCTAATAAGTGCATCACAAATTGGCCAGTTTTCAATAGGTTCATTCAAAATAATTTTTTCGGAAAATATTATTAACTTAATATATGATGCTTTTTCCAGTCCTTTTAATATCTCCTTCATTGGCTTTGAATTTACTTTTTTTTCCATCGCACATAAACCGACTTTAATTTTACCAGATTGAGACATTTACGATCTATTTTTAAACTATTTAAAAATAAATAAAGTTATTCAAAAATTTAAATATCAATTTTAATTAAAGAAATTATGATTCATTAAAATAATCAAATTGATATCTTTCTAAATTTAATAGAGAAAAACAACATTTTTATTTGTCAGTATTTAACTTTAGAACTATGAATTCTAAAATATTCATATTTAAATAATTTTTTCATTATTCAAAAATTGAAAATATAAAATTTATTCAGTTTTACTAAAATTAAAACTAATTGAAAAAAACTGTTAAAGTATTCTTACATTTATTTAATATAATACTATTGGAATTCAAAAAACTTGTTAGCAAGAACCAAAGATATTAACTTTAAATTTCCAAAATGAGTACGCGTGGACATGCCAAAGGTGTAACGAGAGTTCGGTGTCAAGATGTAAATCTTGAGCACCTACAGCTATCAAAAAACATAAGAGTAGTCATGCTGGGTACCTGATTGTAAAAAATGAATAAGATTCCCATAAGGGATTCCTATAAGATACGCACATTAGACTTATATCATTGAATACCGTCATGAATGACGTTGAAGAGATATTCCAATGGGTGGTTTTTAGTAATTGGTGAGCCATATTGTCATCACTGCTATTGCCCTTGTAAACTTCCAAGAGCTAATAGAAAATGTTTTTGTGCTCGTTTTGTTTTTAGGGTCCGTTTATCAGAAATTTAGTTGAAACAATATTTAAATAAAATGACGCATTCTAGATGGTGGGTTACTAAGTTTAGTTTCTAGTGTTTGGTGGGTTAGCACTTCGTAACATTCCCAACTGTTGGGCAATAACTAAATCAGCTTATTTTTGTTTAACCAGCACGATAACTGCCTGTATGTTTTAAGCGGATAACTTAAAAATTTAGTAAAAATAGAAAATATAAAAAAAATTAAATAAATAAAAATTAAATAAAAATTTTGGTACTTGAAAATATAAAAATTTGATTTTAAATCAAAAAGAATAAAATTTTTATAATTTTGGAATATTCTAGAAAAACTCTTTGTTTTAATGCATCAAAACACACACGAGAAATTGTGGTATATAGGCAGTGCTGGGCAGACAAAACTCACTCTCTCATAATTCCTAACTATTATTGTAATAGTACATTTGGTTGTCTTCACGTACTCTTATTTATTTTAAAAATTTTTATTTTGCGAGCTTGAGAATTTTTTCTTTATTATCATTGGATATTCGGACAAGTAATGATTTTGATTTTTCTTTGAAACCTTTTCGTTAACAAATGTTTTATTATTTATAATGTTAAATTTTATTCATGAATTATAATATTGTTAACTATTATTTTGGTTTTTTAAAATTTTATTTCTACGATTGATTTAAACTAATTTTTGATAACCAATGCTTGTATTTATTTTTCATGATCGAACCCCATCTTGATAGAGTGGCATCATTAAATTTCTCTAAAATATTTTTTTACCGACTACGCGTAGTGATAAACTACGGTCTGTAGTACCCAAGAGAAAGAGATTGCTGTGAGGGCAGTTGATCAGAACCGCTCAGTTTTTCCGCCGGTAACCCCAACGCCCACTCGTCATTATAACCGACTAAGGTCATGGGGAAGATCTAAAATTATTTAACATAAAAAGAAAAATAAAAAAATGACTGCAGTCTTCCGCCGAACATAGCGCCTAGGCGTTATGTTCGAATAAAACGTTGTGTGAAAACTCTAAATATGACACACAACCAAGTTTTTTTTTCATTTTTAATATGACACATTTGCTTATTTGGTACTTTACATTAAAAAATAAAAATTATATACAAAATTCAATCTGTTGCGATTCAGATTTGCTGATTACATTTTTTGGTTATATTTTTTTATAATTTTCGTAGTAAGCAATTACAATTCAAAATATCATGTTTTGACTACTTCTACTTTTACTGAGCAATATATGTTTACGATTTGACAGCACATGAATAAATGTTACTTTATGAAAAAAATTCAAGTTTGTTTTTATAAAATTGAGAGTTTGTTTTCCTTTTACAAATTAACAAAAGTGGATGTTTTTAGCACACTATTTCGTAAAGCTAGACTTTTTAATTTTAATTAATGCAAAGATTATTTCATTTATTTTAAATTTTATGATTTCAGCCATAGCCATAGAATGTCAAATAACCTAAAAAGAAAAAATTATTCAATTAAACATAAACTAAAAATTTTAAATGAATGCAATGCCTGTGTGAAAGGTAGTGGCTAGATGGCATTGTCAAAAAAATACAACATTGGTACATCAATTCTTAGGGGATGGCATAATCAAAAAGCACAACTTCGTCAAACTTTAAACAATCAATCCGTGCAAATAAAAGTTGCACGAAGATTACCTGGTGGTGGACGAAAATTGGAATTTCCTGAAATTGAAAATGAAGTATTGCAATGGATACTTGATAGAAATTCTAAGGGCTTAAGGGTTAAAGATAAGTACATTCAATTAAAATCACAAGAAGTTTGTGAACGTTTGAAAATAATAGATACTGAAAACAATTCCAAGTGGATAAATTTCAAACATTCATCAGGTTGGTGTAAACGATTTAAAAATCGCCATGAGTTAGTATCTCGACGTCAAACCGCAACAAAAAAAATCCCTGAAAATGTTAATGCTATCGTAAGCAATTTTTTAAAAATAATTCATGCAAAAATTGAGGAAAAACAAATAAAAATGTGCAATATCATTGATTTCGACCAAGTACCACGCTATTTCGAATCCGAACCAAAAACGAATATAACCCAGAAGGGATGCAGAGAAGTTTTAATGAGAAAAGCTGGTACCTCACATAAACGTTTCACAACCACATTATGTATAACTTTAGAGGGTAAATTTTTAAAACCACACGTTCTGTTCTCGAATTTTAAAAAAAACCAATTGTAAACAAAAAGTGCCTTGTAAATGTGAATAGAACTGGAATGTTTAACGATGACATCTTGAAACAATATATTAAAGAAATTATTTTGTGTAGGCCACAAACCAGTTTAGCTCGTGATACTGTATTGCTGATAATGGATTCTTACGGAAGCCATGTAAAATTACATGAATCTAAATATCTGGAAAAATTCAATATTTTGTTGTGTTAGTGCCTTCGAATTTGACAAGTCTCCTGCAACCATTAGACGTAGGAGTAAATCGTAGTTTTCAAGCATATTATAATACACGGTATGAATATACACGGATGAATATATATCAGAAGCACTCAAAAATCCTGAAATGCAAACACAACAAGGAAATCCAAAAATTCCTAACTATAAAATAGTTAGCGACTGGGTTGTGGACTATATATCGACAAAGGATTCTAGCTTTATAGTAAAAGCATTTAAATGTTGCGGAATTGCACCTAAAATAGATTTTAATATTGATGCACTCCATACTACTTTACAAAAATTTTGCAACCTACTTTTAATTACGATGATTGGATTCATGAAAATGAAGATTAATTTGCTGAAAATTCGAATTTTTTTGACAATGAAGATTGTGAAGATTGGTTTTATCCAGAGGAAGTGTCAACAAGTTTTTTTAGATGTGTTCATCAGATAAAAGATAAAAACAGTTCTTTTTCAGTGTTTATGAATAATTACATGCCACAAATAATTTCATATATAAAAAGTAATCCAGATACATTTGACATTTTAGATGAGAATGACGAAGAACTTATAAGTCGTGGCGAAAATTCTTCTTCATATGCCGAAATTTATGTTACTGCCTTAAAGGAAAAATGGTGCATAAAAGTAGTAGAAGTGGACGAAAATTGTGTTCAAGTTGAAAACTTTACGTATGATGTAGATTCTCCAACAAAATCTATTCTGTTAGTCAGAAACGAAAATTTTTTTACTTTAAATTTAAAAGCATAGTCTCTTTATATTTACTTAATTTTATTAGATTACATATATATATTTATATATTTATATGGTATATATTTATATATTTATGTGGTATATATATTTATATATTTATGTGGTTTAAGTAATTTTTATGTTCCTATATTTAATATTTTTATTTAATATACACACATATAGGAGTTAATAATCCTAAAATAATATGTATATTTATGTGAATTCTGAAAAGTTATATTTATGTTATTTTTTTTTATTAATAAAACTAAATTTCATAAAAAAATCTTTTGTTTCAAATATAGTGCCTAGGCTTTCTATTACGCTAGGCGTTCTAAACAAGAAAAAAAATGCAAAAAATTTAAAACCGAAATAAAAAGCTTTCCCGAATATAACGCCTAGGCGCTATGTTTGGCGGAAGACTGTAGCTAGGAAAAAGAAGAAAAGTCAAACTAAAGAAGATAGAACGACTACAGAGAAATAGAATTATATAATACAAAGGATTAAAACCTCAAACAAAGAAAAAATTTTTCATCTATTTTGACCTCGCAGAATATCTCCTGTGGGGTTTATGGTCTGGATAACCTCGACCCCAGATGAAAATATTTCTCTCACCCCCAATGGTTACCCGTCACTAAGCAACGTTGGTAATGCAACAATTGGTTTTTGAGATAGCCAAAGGTGAGCGCCATCTAGGAACTGCTCTAGCCCGACCTCAAACTGGGTTCAACGCCCTACCGTTAGAAGGTCTGTGTGCGCTTTTCTCTCCTGGTCCCTTATCTCACTTATTCTTCGCCGTATTAGGGTTTCTAAATTGGGTTTTTAATAAAACTGTTCTCATTAATACTAGTCAAGCAACCGATGTGAATTTATCCAATTAGTCAAACAAACGATGTGAATCTATTCAAATTTTTATTAAATGACAGCATGATGGGCGTTATTCTTTACATCAGCTGAGCGGCACGACGCTTGGCACGCTCGGATCTTCCTGTCCGATGTCGGGGTGGTTTGGTAGCGATTTTGGAGGCAGTTGTGGCCTCTCGATAAGCCAGCTGCGCGGGTGCAAACACGAGAGGATAGGTTACCGTGTTGCCCTCCTGGCACACCGATAACGCTACTTCGAGGCCGCCTATCTGAACCTTTTGCGACTGGATGAGCTGTTTCTCCTCAGCCCACCCTCGTTGTGCTGCCGTAGTCTTTTGGTAGATTAGCTTCGCCTTTCCGGGTTCGATCCAAGTCGCCTTGATTCGTTGTATCTCACTATTCACTTGCGTGAGTTGTCGATGTAATTCTCGGTTGGCAACACGGGCCTTGTCTAGTTTATCTCGTAAACCGAGAGGCGGATGCATATCTATAATAATAATCATTCGTTAAATGTATATCCTCTTATCATTATATAAGATGTACTCATGTTAAAATCTACAGACAGTAGGCGCTCTACCTCCTTAGTTGTTCATTTCAGGGTTATTGATAAGAAAAAGAGAAAATTAAGACCTTCAAAATATTTATTCCATTACATTCGTCTATTTAAGCATTCGAAACGATTAGAATTATCTCGTCGACTTGGGCGTTCGCGGGCTTACGGATGATTGCGGTGCTCGTTTGCTGGTTTGTTCGCTTCTCCCTATCCTCTGATTAGAGCCTCGCACGGGACTACTACATTCATGCGGAAGAATTCCTATTCAACCTAGGGTCATCCAGGTTGAATGAAGTGTTGTACGGCGGGGCATACCCGTCCGCACTCGTGATTAATCCGGCTGCGATGTCCCGATTTATCTCCTCCAAGTGTCGCCTTGCCTTGTCGACCTGACGAACCGTCTATTTCTGGTGCTCCTATAATCTAGCGAGTAAATACTCCGCCTGTCCTCTGATTTCCCGGGCCGAATTACGGCCGGGTTCTCGCTTGATTGCAAAGAATGAGAGATCTCCGTCATCCGTATTAGATCGGTTTTTCATCCGAGATTCTCAGACCCGTGAAATCAAGAATCCCGCGTCCCGCATTGCTTGTCGACACCGAACCGCCGAATGTGCTGGAAAGCGTAATGTGACCCGGGACGCGTCGATCCAAGAATTTTCTAAAAAATGGGACATTTATTAACATAACTTGTTTATCCCGTCTTTAGCACTAAAGTCGATGGGGCTGTGACCTACTGATAATAGTTCGTCGCGCTTAGGTATGAAAATTTTGCTGACCCGGTCTTGGTTAGTGGTAAGGACGTGGGTAGTGTATTTATATTGCTCATACTAATCGGTTGGATCTCAACTACGGATTACATTCAATTAGATTTACATCTCGTGATCCTCTTAGTTATCATAGGGTCATTTTTATCTTTCGGATGCGTCTTAGAGGTCACGTGACATGCTGATCTCTCAACTCGTTCCATTTGGCTCCACACTACTACCCTTAATCAAAATAATCACGGATTACTATTACTTTACTGAGCGGAATGTTAAACGAAGATAATCATCCTAATGGGTTATGTGTTCACCCAAAGAATTCTTATAAACCTTTATCATCGTAGTAGATGTGATATCTACTAGAAATAATCATCATGAAGTAAAATCATCGTGGTGAATAAATGTTCTAAGATAAGACGCATAAGTATTTATTATTATAAAATTAGCCATCAACAAGAAAATAGTTATCACAAGGAGTTCGACCTTCTGGGACTGTGCTTCTGGACTTTTATCCCTACCATGAAGCAAATTCTACCAAACTACTCTCATCATAATCGATTTAAGTAATTTTTCCCAACTGCTCATCCCAATGAACACGTAGATGAAATGACTTATAAACTTCGTCCTTCTAGTAAGTTGAATGTGTTAGAAAACGACCTATAAATTTGTGTCAACGAAATGAATTGAACAAGCTGGTAAATAGAGTGGTAAAACTTTTTAACACGAATTGAATCTACTAATAAAATGAATTCTTATGAGTTTCTGTCGTGAACTAAATATACTAACGAGATGAATTATAAATTTTTATCATGCAAAAATAAAATATTGATTTATAAACTTTTATCGTGAATTAAATATGTTATTCAAATGAATTATAAGACTTCAGCGTGAAATAAACGTGCAACTAAATTAATCATAAACCCTTATTCTGGTATAAATATACTAATAAAAATAAATATACTAATAAAATGAATTATAAAGTTTTGCCATGAAATAAATATATTTATAAAATGATTTAATACCTTTCATCATGGAATGGAAAAAATGAATTATAAACTTTCATCATGAAATAGAAAATACTAATAAGAATGAAGATGAAACTCTTATCGTAAGATAAAAATACTAATGAAAAATGAATATTAAACTCGTGTCGTGGAATAAAATACTAATATAATGAATTATAAACCTTTACCATTACCACGAATTGGAAGCTATATTAAACCAAATTTAAGCTATTTTCGTCGCAATAAATGATATATTTGAAACAAAACAATTGCCGACTCTCATCGCCTCATGAACCAGTTAATCATTCGTGGGGAAAAAATCGTTATTACTTTTATCTCCTTGTAGGCTTAATCGACAGTGTTATGAAAACTATTTCCGGAGTGGATTACGGACATGCTAGAAATTTGGAAAATGGATATCTTTACAATTGGTTTTGACGATGCCATGAAATTTCTAATATTTTTAGCATATAATTTTTGTTTCACTCTTATTACGCACCTCTGTCCTCGTTATCAGTTGGGGCTAGGTCATCGTCAGGGGTCGGGTGCGATTTCTTGTATCCTTTTATGGGACTATGACTCAAAACAGAGTTGATTAAATTTATGCCAAATGCTTGTAATAATTACCTTCGCGCATGCGCACTTCTGCGGCTGTAGAACTTGTCGTCGGGTTTCGTGGTTCTTTGCGGTATGAATCTTGTCGGCGTGGTTTCCCTTCTCTACTCGACCCATCTCGTCCTCGAGAGTCCCTAATTCCATTGGGCATCTTTCGTCGTGGCAGATTATCATTCATATTCAAGAAATCAACTGTTGTGATGAGTGAACATGTCCCTTATATAACGTATGGTCGTGAACACATTGGGGTAGGAAAATTGACTGCACCCGGACTGATATCGAATGTCGCGTCTACATGCACTGGTAGTGTGTGCAGGCTTACTGTAATTTCATAACTATTGATTAACATTTCAGTGAATGTCAATTCATTCTTTATATATCATATGACTGTCAATCCATCAGTGGAGTTTTTTATGGAGTTTCTATACGAACATTCATTCATCCCAGTCGAATAAGGGATCCTTATTTCCTCCAGATCGCATTTACCAAGGCGTTTGAAAATCCCGTGGGGAAGCATATGTCGATTCAGGTTGAGTTATTTATCTTTTACCCGTGATCTTAAATGATATTTTTCCTTTTTCTTTAAGGTCAAAATTTATTTATGTTCGTTCCGACAGTGTCTCTGTCTCCTCTCCACGTTCAGTATGGCCTTCATCAATCCATCTTGAACAAAGATCCTGATGTACTTATCACTATGATGTGGAGTTTCAATTGTTTTTATATAAAAATTTCTTAACTTCCTTATTGATGATTTGTCGTATCCAGATGCACTGTAAGTTATTGAAGTTTTAGTGATACAATTTGGGGTTTGGTTTGGTTTTTTGTGAGAAGTCGATGGGTCAATTTAATTTTCTGGGTTAATTTTTATACGATCAGGGCAGTATACTAGAAATTCTCCTAGGATTTTGGCGTTTAAAATTTTGATTCTCTTTTCACAATATATTAATGTTGGGCTTATGCATTCAAGTATTATTAGTTGCAGGTATTGTATGGCTGCGAGGGCGACGTATTTATGGGTCTGTCGGTTTATGTTTGGATCTCGACTGCTATGAAAATTTCATTCATTTTATTGGTTCAAGAACTGGGACTAAGTTTAGATTGTCAAAAGTTCGTGCGTTTTAATTCAACGTAATCTGGCGACCTGACATTAATGACTTTTAAAAATTTATTTATTAGGGAAGTATCAGCGATTTTTTCTTAAATGTTTTATGGAACCGAAATTTTTCCCTTTCTGTTGGCACTTTCTGTCAGGAGGTTTGGTTAATCTACGACTAGGGTCATTGTAACTGGGCTCTATCACGTTTCGTTTGAAGCTTTTGTCTTGCAATCTTTATAAATTACCATAAGTTAATGTAATTTAGAAATTCGTAACACCTCATAAGTCAGGGTTAATAATTTTGATATTAGACGTCATGACAATTTAATAAGTTTAGAAAAAATAGCAACGATATCATTAAATTACCTGTCACCTACCTGTAATTGACCTTAAGACAAAATTGTATCGATATTAAGAGTTTATGAGTGTCCCCTGGACTACACAGTGTTTTGATTTTTAGCCGTTTATCGTGATAATTTTAGTTCAAATTTATGGGAAGCGAGTGATGATGGAATAGCCAAAAGACTATTCCCCCATCATCTCAGTTCCCCTACACGGAAAGAATGATTTTACGTTTCAGCTACTGCGTTCTCACGCCGTAGCCTTCACGGGCACGAATTATTGGCGGAATTACACCGCACTTACACAATTCGATAGAGTATATAATATTTTAATGACATGTGGTGTTGTAACGGCTGTGGGCCGGAAATATTTCGACATGAGTAAAAACTTATTTAACATTTTTTGTTGAAATATAATTAGCATAACATCATAATCAGTATAAATGTCATAAATGGCATAAACATCATAACTGGCATAACATTCAAACCTTTTCCCACGCCGACACCTCAAGCAGATCTCACATGAGGTTGTCCTGGTGCGACGTGGAGGAGGTTTTCTAAACACTTCTTCACTCACATTGAAAATATTGATACTGATTTTTCAGATTAAAAACTGATTATAATTATGTGAAAATGAATCGGAATATATACCTATTGTTCGACCCTAACCTTGCGTGTTAAATTTGATTTAGTAAAACAAAAATTGACCTTTTGATTTTCTAGTATATTCTATTCTTAATTTTATTATTTTGTAATTTAATTTGACAATTTTATTTTTAATTTTTTAATTGAATTGTTTCCAATTCAAATTATTTGATTTTTGTTCCATTTTTATGAATTTTTCCATTTTTTGATAAATTGTCAAATTTTGGTCACATTTTAATGTTCTCATGTTATGTTTATGCTTATTTCGTGCGGATCTTGTTGCACTTTGTTATTATTTTAATTTATATTTGTGTTTCTTGATTTTATATTTAATTGTTTTCTTTCTCATATTTTAGCAGGGTTAGTTGGTGTTTTATAGGTCTGATTTTAAATTTGCATGTTGTATTTGCGTGTGTAATTCTGATTCATTTAAACATTTCCAAGGCCGTTTGAGTTCTGGCCCAACACTATTGTTATTTTTATCATTATCATGCTACGGTTTTTATGGTTACCGGTTGGCTATTACCTTTTTTCATCCCAACATTACCCTATTCTAAGTCCAACAAAAACTGCTATCACATACCGACTCACGAACTCCCGTGCCACTAACATTAATATGAGAACCATGACCCCACATAGGGCCAACCCCCGGATAAAATGATAAACGACCCTAGAACCTATTAAGCCTGAAGATAATTTGCCATTTTATTCAATAAACTTAAATCTTATAATAGTATTACCTAGGTCCACCTAATTTGTAATTAAACTCTATCTTTCATTTTAGTGGGAAATCATCTAGCAGAGTTCGAGAAATATATAAAAGATGTCGCTCGATATCATGAGGAGGCGATGAGCCAGGCTAAGCGGGCGGAGTCCCTCATGCGGCATACACGACGCATGGATGTGACATGGATCTGACTAGATGAAGCCAAGAAGCTTCACCAACAGCTGGCCCAAGTTTAAAACTATATGAAGAGGAACTCATCTTGTCACACTCCCTCAAAGTCAATATCCGACAACAGGCATGTACTATAGCGGCTTTGGAGACTAAACTCCAGATCCATACGGATTTGACTTCGTTACCCTCAAAAGCCGAAACAGAACTATTCCCGGCAATCAATATGTCCCAATTAGAGGAAAGGGTCACTACCTCGGCACCTCCTCCAGAGCCGTCCCCCGCAACAGACACAACAACTCAAAAACGAACGCCACCGTCTAAGCCGCGACCAGGCAAACACGAGCGAGCCCGAAAACGAAAACTTAAGGAAGCACGCCTGTTGAGGCAATTATCCCGCATAATTAACTTAATCTGACATGTATCTTGTAACTGTGTATTTATTTGTTGAATATTAATGGCGAATAAATGTATTTAATTAAATTTCACTCCATGTGTTCACATTGTTTTAAGACTATTGGGAATAGAGTGAGAATGGGACCCTAATGAGTAGGACAATAGACCTTCTACGGTAGTCCGTGAACCCGAGGAGGGTTAGGGCATTAGCAGTTCTTGTAGAGGAGCTCACGTTTTGCTAACCTTCCACCCATTAGTGCACAGTACCAACGTCACTTGTGACGGGTGCCTAGTGGTAATAATTTGTTATGCGCGCACTGCATGGGGTTGTAGGCATTCCTTAGATACTTATATAAAATTTTCCCCATAAGTACCCAGCACAACCCAGGCATTTATGTTGGGCAAAAACTGATTAAGCCCATATTTGTTTGTCCAGCACGATAACGCCTGTGTGTTTTTGAGCGGAAAACTTAAATTTAGAAAAAAATGGAAAATGTAAAGAAAAATAAATTAAATTTTTATACAAAAAAATATAAAATTTAATTTTAAATAAAATGGAATTAAAAAATTTTAATATTGGAATATTCTGGAAAATTTCTTGTTTTACCCTATCAAAACACACAACCGAACAATCGTGATATATAAGGCATTGCTGGATAGACAAATCTCAGAATTTTTTCTCAGTACTACTTCTTTAGAATATTTATTTATTACTTTATTATGCGCACTATTGTCAAATTGATTGTGAAAGTTGTGTAATTCTGTGGGGTTTATAGTTTCGACAAACTTGACCCCAGATGTAAACATTTTCTTGCCCCAAATGGTTACCCGTAGCTAAGCAACGTTGGTAATGTAACCATTGGTTGTTGAGATCGCCAAAGGTGAGCGCCACATAGGAACTACTCTTTCCCGACCTCAAACTGGGTCCAAGGCACTACCGTTGGAAGGTCTGTGTGCGGTTTTCGTTTATTATGGTCCCATTCTCGTATTTTTAGTTTCTCTTTTCCTACTGACTACTCAATTTACTCTCACTATCTATTCCGACTCATCTTGACATCAAATTTATTAGACAAATCAACAGAACATAAGGAAAACATTTATTAAGAACAATCATACATACATTCTAGTTAGGGTGTAGAGCGGACGACGCTTGGCACGCTCATTTCTTCCTGGTCTATGTCTACTTGGTTTTGGGTCGGACTTCTATTTAACCACTGCATCCCTGCAGGCCATCTGTGCGGGGGCGAAGACTAGGGGGTATGTCACCGCCGAACCTTCTTGACATGCTAACAATGCCACATCTAGTCCTCTTATCTGTGTTTTCAAGTTCTGGTTTAACTGGTTTTCCTCCGTCCATCCTTTCTGTGCCACTGTCATTTTTTGGTAGAGTGCTTTGACCTTCTTCGGCTCTACCCAAGTGGCCTGAATTTTCTGTATTTTTTTCGTCAATTGCAAAATCTGCTCGTGTAAATTCTTATTTACTCTGCGTGTATTGTCTAGTTCGAGCTGCAGGAATTGACGTGTATCCATATCTACAAAAGACTTAAATTAAACAGTGTAATATTTCACAAATGGCATTTAACTCGTCAAAAAATGTCGTTCAACACGATGAGGTCTTTATATTCGTAACTTGGATGTTTGGGTCAACTCCTTTATGTATATATTCACTATGGTTTGGATCATAAAAAGAGAACTCAAAAAAAAAACAACAAGAACTAAAACATTTTATTTTTAATCATTGTTTAAGGATCGCTCTACTGTGGAATATATTGTTTTACCGTCTTGGGGCGGTTCGTGCATAAGAATGTTCACGATGGTCATCAGATCGATCCTCTTCCCTCCTTAAATGTCGGGGAAGTATTTTCCGCGGGACTACCACGTTGATTTCCTTTGATCTCACGTTTAATCTGGGATCGTCTAGATTAAACGACGTGTTATACGGCGGAGCGTATCCGTCCGTACTGGGGATCTTCCCTGCCGCTATATCTGCGTTGACCTCGTCGGGCTCTCTTTACTTGCGCTTCGGTCTAGCGCTGATGTTCCTCGAGACGAGCTAGGAGAAACTCAGCTTGTCCCCGAATCTCGAGGCCCGGTTTGCGCCCGGGCTCCCGCTTTATGGCAATGTATGGCAAATCGGTCTCCTCGAAATCCTGTTGTGTGCCAAATCAGGACTCCTTTACGGGCGAGACTGTGAAACTGGCGTCCCACATGGCCTGACGACATCGGCTAGCTGTGTGCGCGGGAAACCGTACTGTGACTCTGGATGCATCGATCCAGGAATGGTCTGAACAACAATCTTTAATATTAGTCGAGTCGTTAATCATTATATATATTTAAATTGCAATATTGTGGGTCACCTGAATGGATCTGTGAGTGTGTTGGGGGGTTAATCGAGCGTCGTTACTTTTGACCGGTTCTTGTCAACTATCCCGTGTGCTCCTCACATTTATGATTTTCTAGCTCGTTGATGCACCCTTTTCTGACTTCGTGACCGTTCTAATTAGATTTTTTAGGTGGCTATAATCAGGGAACTCGAGGAATTTGTCTTATTAAATAAACAAAAAATTCTATGTATGTCACGTCTCAACTACTCAACATAATAGTTATTAAATTATCGATCGGGATATGTAGTCGGGTGACTTAATTTGGGTAGTATTTATTATTTATATTTTTTTGGGTAGCGTCGGTTGGCCATTATAATGGAATTGCCGTATTAATTGGTAGAGTTTGGTCTTCACGGGGAATTGTCTTACACAGTTAACGATAGGGGTTGTTGTTTTAAGGATTCATGCCGGGGAGCATCACACTTAATAGCAAGGTGTAGCCGTCACATTTTTCAATTGCAATTCATTTGTTCATAACACTCGGATATTGGTGATTTATCCCGGCACTTGATACGGTCACATGTTCTAAAGATGTTATCGGTTGGTAAGCGTACAGGTATTAGTATCCTATCGACACTAATTCAGGATGGGAGGCTGGTTGACGAGAGAATTAAAAAATGATTCATTGCAGTTTGGGTCATCTATCTATACACGAGGTAAGGAACGGCTCATAAAATTATAATGTAATTATCGGCTGACTAAATTCTTAATTAAGACAACGAATTTCAAATGCATCATTGATAAACACATTATATTTGATAGAGATAACATGGCATAGAGCATCGTTCCGTTTAATATTGTCTGAATGATTCGTATTCTGAACGGAATTGGCGTCCGGGATCGATTTTGCGATATTCTAGGGCTCGGTTACAGTAAAAATGTTTATAGACAAAATATTGCCTAATATCTCTATGTATGATCTTCGGTTTCATCGTGATTTCTTCGTAATTATCTATTGGTGATTCTGCAGGGGTTCCTGGTAACTCGCGCCTGGATCGCATAATTCGACGTAGATTTAAAAATGGTGATCTTCCTGTGGGTAGCAGGGTATATATATATGTGTGGTGTGTACAGTGGGTTGCTAAAATCAATTTCCTTAATTTCTTCCGAAAGCAATTAAATATCCATCGACGACATTATGACATAATTAATTCCTGTCCCCGAAAGCGACGTATGGGTGCATACTTGCATCTGTGCATGTTCATATGATCTATCTAGGAGATAGACATTTCAATCGATTAGGTTCGCTCTAAATGTCAACGAGTAATGAATAAGTTGATTTGCCAAATCTAAATATTATTATCTGATGATTATTTCTATTTGGAGGCGGAATAATTTACTGTGCAATGATGGTGGCCATTTTTACTAGATTTGGGGTAGCTTTAAATCATTTAATCTTGGTCCTGAAGATAATAAGTGTCGACTTTAATTAATGTCATTCAGGTCGGTTCATTCTCACCAACTCGGTGGCTTACGTCAACTCATTCGGATTATTTTAGTGGACGAACCTACACTATTCATTCATTCGGGTCTTGGATTTTATGTTGAGGTTAGAAGGTTCTGCGTGGATAGTTGCTATTTGAATGGGCATACTTTAGGACGGTCCATTTATTTGATATTTCTTAAATATAGTTTTATAATCGTTAGTTGCGAATGTATAGTTGATTAAAATTTTTATGTGCTGCTTTTTGGGTAAGTCGTTGGATTTGTTTCGTATGTGCTTCCAGGATCAAATTATAACTACAACAAATTCTAATTTACTTTTTTGTTTCTTGATTTTATATTTAATTGTTTTCTCTCTCATATTTTTGCATGGTTAGTTGATGTTTTATGGGTCTGATTTTAAATCTGCATGTTGTATTTGCGTGTGTATTACTGATCCATTTAAACAAATTCGGTTCTTGGCCCAACAATTCTCAAAAAACAAAAACAAAAGTAAAATTTGTAATTTATTTTTAGTTTATATTATGATGTTGATAATGTTATGTTATTAAATTTAATTATAATAATTTTATCTAACTTTTCTTTTCATCGTTTTCAACATGATTATAATATTGATAATTTAGAGATTCATTTTGGTTCAAACCTTAATCGGGAGGAATAAATTTTTAAATTTTGTGTTCAAATACCTGTTACATACCATAACTCACAAGCACACAAGTGAGTAAAATGATATTTTTGTTACCTCGGCTCGAACCAGTGGTGAAGGCAGTAGATGGAACCACTCAGTATTCTCCCTTTTTTGTATAAAATTTCTTATTATTACCATTAATATTATTATAATCAGTGTTGACAATAATTTTAATATCAACACTGATGATAATAATATTAATGGTAATAATAAGAAATTTTATACAAAAAAATATAAAAATTTAATTTATTTTTCTTTACATTTTCCATTTTTTTCTAAATTTAAGTTTTCCGCTCAAAAACACACAGGCGTTATCGTGCTGGACAAACAAATATGGGCTTAATCAGTTTTTGCCCAACATAAATGCCTGGGTTGTGCTGGGTACTTATGGGGAAAATTTTATATAAGTATCTAAGGAATGCCTACAACCCCATGCAGTGCGCGCATAACAAATTATTACCACTAGGCACCCGTCACAAGTGACGTTGGTACTGTGCACTAATGGGTGGAAGGTTAGCAAAACGTGAGCTCCTCTACAAGAACTGCTAATGCCCTAACCCTCCTCGGGTTCACGGACTACCGTAGAAGGTCTATTGTCCTACTCATTAGGGTCCCATTCTCACTCTATTCCCAATAGTCTTAAAACAATGTGAACACATGGAGTGAAATTTAATTAAATACATTTATTCGCCATTAATATTCAACAAATAAATACACAGTTACAAGATACATGTCAGATTAAGTTAATTATGCGGGATAATTGCCCCACCAGGCGTGCTTCCTTAAGTTTTCGTTTTCGGGCTCGCTCGTGTTTGCCTGGTCGCGGCTTAGACGGTGGCGTTCGTTTTTGAGTTGTTGTGTCTGTTGCGGGGGACGGCTCTGGAGGAGGTGCCGAGGTAGTGACCCTTTCCTCTAATTGGGACATATTGATTGCCGGGAATAGTTCTGTTTCGGCTTTTGAGGGTAACGAAGTCAAATCCGTATGGATCTGGAGTTTAGTCTCCAAAGCCGCTATAGTACATGCCTGTTGTCGGATATTGACTTTGAGGGAGTGTGACAAGATGAGTTCCTCTTCATATAGTTTTAAACTTGGGCCAGCTGTTGGTGAAGCTTCTTGGCTTCATCTGGTCAGATCCATGTCACATCCATGCGTCGTGTATGCCGCATGAGGGACTCCGCCCGCTTAGCCTGGCTCATCGCCTCCTCATGATATCGAGCGACATCTTTTATATATTTCTCGAACTCTGCTAGATGGTTTCCCACTAAAATGAAAGATAGGGTTTAATTACAAATTAGGTGGACCTAGGTAATACTATTATAAGATTTAAGTTTATTGAATAAAATGGCAAATTATCTTCAGGGTTAATAGGTTCTAGGGTCGTTTATCATTTTATCCGGGGGTTGGCCCTATGTGGGGTCATGGTTCTCATATTAATGTTAGTGGCACGGGAGTTCGTGAGTCGGTATGTGATAGCAGTTTTTGTTGGACTTAGAATAGGGTAATGTTGGGATGAAAAAAGGTAATAGCCAACCGGTAACTATAAAAACCGTAGCATGATAATGATAAAAATAACAATAGTGTTGGGCCAGAACTCGAACGGCCTTGGAAATGTTTAAATGAATCAGAATTACACGCGCAAATACAACATGCAAATTTAAAATCAGACCTATAAAACACCAACTAACCCTGCTAAAATATGAGAAAGAAAACAATTAAATATAAAATCAAGAAACACAAATATAAATTAAAATAATAACAAAGTGCAACAAGATCCGCACGAAATAAGCATAAACATAACATGAGAACATTAAAATGTGACCAAAATTTGACAATTTATCAAAAAATGGAAAAATTCATAAAAATGGAACAAAAAATCAAATAATTTGAATTGGAAACAATTCAATTAAAAAATTCAAAAGAAAAATTGTCAAATTAAATTACAAAATAATAAAATTAAGAATAGAATATTCTAGAAAATAACAAGGTCAAATTTTGTTTTACTAAATCAAATTTAACACGCAAGGTTAGGGTCGAACAATAGGTATATATACTGATTCATTTTTACATAATTTTAATCGGTTTTTAACCTGAAGCAGTTTTTAATACTCCAAAACTAGTTTTATGAAGTCTTGAAATATCCAATGACTTTCTCCACGTCGCACCCAGATAACCTCGTATGGGCTCTGTTTGAGGTGTCGGCGTGGGGAAAGGTTTTTATATGCGATGAATGCAGTTATGAATATGTATTATGACAATTATATGAAAATAAATGATTAATCTAGAAACTTTTTGTCAAAATTTTTCCGGCCCACAGCCGCTCACGCACCGCAAGTCAATAAAATCTACACACAATTCAGGCTGTGTAAGAGCAGTTTATCTGCCCTATAGCCTGTGCTCGTGAAGGTTCCGGCGTGAATAACGCAGGGCCCAAACGTCAACTCGCAACCGGCATAAAGGAAATTGGGAGGAGGAAAAGTAGTCTTTTGGCTACTCCTCTACCACTCATTTTCCTATAATTTCGACCTAAACATTGAGTAGCTCTGTGAGCACTCTTAAAATCTTAATGTAAACAT
The DNA here is from genome assembly GCA_022537955.1 of Schmidtea mediterranea. NCBI lineage: Eukaryota > Metazoa > Platyhelminthes > Tricladida > Dugesiidae > Schmidtea > Schmidtea mediterranea. Next base: position 188,197,786 of record CM039679.1, on the reverse strand, counting down.
AATCACCTTAAGATCAAATTGAAAGGGAAAAGGTGGGAAAGTGAAATCCGAAATCGTTATTATGTTGTAAACATTTCAATTTAAAATTAAATTGATGATAATGAGTAATTAGACTAAAATTTAACTGGCATAAACTTGAACTGCGACAAAAAATGAACTATAAACTAGGTAATCAGGCAGATTCGAATTTTGGTTATTAGTAAATTTAACACCAACTAGCAGTATCAAGTAAAGAGTGTACGGATAACATTAACATATAGATTTTATTAGTAATAAATAACTACCATATTGGTAAATTTAAACTCCCGCAAAGCACTTAAAATATTTTTTCGTTCCACCAAATAATAAATCTACCCAATATGTACGATCAACCCTAATCAATCCATAATAAAATAATATAATCCTATCCAAGCACAGACATATTATTATGTTAAATAAATTTCCCAAATAAAAACTAACCACTAGTCAGACCAATAAGCAAAAATAAAATAACACAAAGTCAAAATTCGTATCAGAATAAAAAACAAAATCACATTTAATCATCGATGATGCTACGTCTGTTCATACCACGAGAATGTGGAACAACACATAAACTTGCATGATTTTCCATTCATTAGAGCAAGGTCGAGTTGACTCCGAATCAAACAAACTAGGGAGCAAATTGGAAGAGGTACATTTGAAATCCACCTGCGACCAGTCGATTGGAAATCCCATAAAACAGCTTGAATAAGAATCCAGTAGAATAACACTATAGGGATATACAGGCATTCGAGCCACAGGAGTAATATCCGGCATTAATTTCATTCAGCGGGAATAATGAATTGATATCGTGGTGAGGCGATGGAGGCTAATAAATTCAGCAGGATCGTGAGATGACTCTTTAAGACGAATGAAATTTTAATCTTTAAAATAATACCAAAACTAACCAAAGATTTAAATCGTACAAGCATAAGTCTGAAATCCAATAGTAAAATCAATACTGAATTATCCGATAAATTGAAACCAAATAAAATAAAATCCATACGACAACGAATAAACCGTAGACGTGGCAAGGTGCACAAAATCTCACCCAAATCGAATAATGAGATAGAAAAATGAACACGTGGAGAAAAGTCACCCGACACAAATCGATTACAGTGTAGAAATAGGAAAGAGAAAAGCTGTAAACACACGCTCTCAGACTAGGTTAGAAAATAAGTTATAAATTAGCCGACTGACGACAATCTGTCAGAAAATTCCGATCATGAATTCACTAAATAACAGAAAACCAAACAGTCGAAGAGACAGAAATCGCTCCCCGCACTATCCAAATGAAATTACTATGGAGCAAAAATTGACGCACAGAATGGTAAAGATTTGTGATTACTGATATAATATTGGTTTTGATAAAATTATTTTTTTATGAACTTTGATTGTCTTGCCCACAAGGAGAAATGCCAATCCAGCTGGATCATAATAGGAAAAAGTCCTCCCTAGCAGAAAACCTCACAATAATCAAAACTCAAATCCCATGAATTGGTTTAGATGAAAAATAAATAAAATACGTTCACTTGAAACTTCTATTACAATAAACTCGTTCGGCTAATTCAAACAAGAAATTCATTAAATAAGCAAATCACCAGCTCTCACACTAGACCGCGAATAATGCCGGCCTCATGAAATTTTTGTACGAAAGAAATGGGTTTTCATTCGAAAAAAGTTCTAGTAGAATAAACGCGTGCGGCGACTAACCACATTGACAAATTGACAGTACCAGTATCATGCAATGAACAATGCCTATGAATTCTTTAATTTGAGTCGTAATCAGTCAGTCACCCTGCACCATGCCGAATGAAGCCGCGTTTAAGCAAATATCTACCCCACTAGGACCATTTATGTTCGACTGTTACATGCATCAGACGCACGAGAGTCACGGCTGATTACTAAATTCTCCTAAATATTAGACAAAGTGTCATAGATTTTTACCCAGTCGATTACGCTCTCGATCCAAATTACCCTTGAAAATGTAAAACATTCTCTATGAAATCATGATATTTGACCCAATGTCGCCTTATTAGGTCAACGTGATAGAGCCAATGAGTGTGGAACCAGACGGCTTATAATTTAATAATCACTCAGACACCCCGAACGTAACCCCACCAGATCGTTTAGAAGCTTGAATTCGACCCATATTATAATTGTAGTAACATACACAGTTAACGCTTTTACTCGTTAGTTATTTATGAATTTATCCGCAATTCGTTTAACAGATTCCTGGGTGGATGAATCCAGAATAACAATGAGATTCCCATCTCACGCCGCCGCAAAATGTAGACAGGCAATGTGGGATGCGGGATACTCAATTTCCCCAGTTCGAGAATCAAGGTTCGGGAAGCAAGGTGAAGCAAAAGACATCGAACTGCCGTATGTGGCAATTAAACGAGAGCCTGGACGAAACCCGGCTCGCGAGCTCCGGGGTCAGGCGGAAGAACTATTGGCACGCCTGGAAGCCCACCAGGAGAGGACTAACCAACAAGTGGAGGGAGCTCGGCAGCAACTACGACAAATCAATGAAGACATCGCGGAGGGTCTGATTCCGAGCACGGATGGGTATGCCCTCCATATGGCATCTCATTCGAGCTTGATGATCCTAGAATGAATCACCCAATTCCACCAATGACTGTATCGATGCCCAAGAAAATCCCTTCCGAAAGAGATAAGATCCACAATGAGAGAACACGGAACGGAGAGGGAACATTCTTATACACGAAGACAAACTAGACCGTACTCGAAAAACTATCATGTACAATCCCGTTTTAATTGACTTTAATGAATAAATTGTTTGGAATTTATTGCTTTACTTTCCTACATCTAGTTTTCCGACTGTTTTCACATGACATACTTCTGTAGACATTTTTTTCAAATTAAAGTTAATGATAATGGATGCTATATTTAATGAAAGAAATCCACTGATGGTTGTTTATTGTAGAAATGGATCCGAATGCGATATTGAATGCAGCTCTAAAAAATGCCGGGATTGAGAATACAGATATCCACCGACAGCTGTTGGAATTAGTTAGAGAAATTCAGTGAGTAAAATCAACATGGGTGGAGCCATCTAAAGCGAAGATCCTGTACCAGCGAGTAACCGCCGCCCAACGGGGATGGGCTATAGAGAAACGGTTGATGCAGGCCACGAAGACGCAGATCCGCGGGCTAGAAGTGGCGCTAGCGGCTTGCCAAGAAGGCCAAGCCGTCACATATCCCCTAGTTTCGCACCGGTCCATCTGGCGTATCGTGACGCCACCAGCACATCTAAACCGGCGATAAAACCACCTCAACGGCGTCCAAGAAAAATTGAGCGGTCAAGACGACGAGCAATGAGGTCGACAGAGCAGAAAAAATGAAACAATTATTATCATAATAAATGTTTTTAGTTGAAATGTTCGTGCTCTTGTTAAGATTTATTAATGTCTTAAGCAAAAATAATAAAGATTAAGTCAGAGAAAGAGACGACGAATTACACTTGCAAGTGAAAGGGACCGGGAAAAAATTCGCACACGTACCTTCTATCGGTGGTGCGTTGAACCCGCTATGGGATCGGGCCTTAGCAGTTCCTATAGGGCGCACACCTTTGGCGATCCCATAACCAGTGGTTGCATTACCAACGTTGCTCAGCAACGGGTAACCATTGGAGGAGAGACAATAAATTTCATATGGGGCCAAGGTCAATGACATCATCAAAACCAAAAACCCCACAATAGTACTTATATTGGTCAAATAATTAATATTGATAATAACAATAATAGTTAAATTTTATAATATTTGTGGGTTACAGGGTTTCGAAATTTGTTTGAGTTAGCCTGCGGTTGCCCCGTAACGTCATACAAAATGATACTAACGGCCACTTGGCACCCGTTGCTAGGCAACGTTGGTAATGTGTTCAAGTGGTGGATTGCCCGCAAAAATTGAGTATTATCGCTAGTACTGTAATTGCTCGGACAACCCTCGGGTTCACGAGCTGTCGATAGAAGACCTATGCTCGCTTAGCTCTGTCCCATGTAGAAGTAAATTCATGATCGCATGTGGAGAGATGATCTAAATCTGCGAGGCGAGTACTCATAACAATGTCGGCATGTAGGTGCCCTCAGGAAAACTTTAACTGTAAGTACAACTATTTTATTGAAATCAACAGAAATATGAAGTTGTCAAAGGTTAATGGGACGGTTTCGATTGTTGTGCAACTCGGCGTCGAGCACCACAACAATCGAAGCTAAGTTTAAAAGTACAATTTTTTTAGAACAAAGACAATGACTCATTCAAGGTCATTTAAACAAAGACCATGACTCATCATATTTTTTCAAGGTCATTTAAACAAAGACCATGACTCATTCAAGGTCATTGGATGACTCATCATTTTTTTCAAGGTCATTTAAACAAAGACCATGACTCATTCAAGGTCATTGGATGATTCATCAAATTTTTCAAGGTCATTTAAACAAAGACCATGACTCATTCAAGGTCATTGGATGACTCATCAGATTTTTTCAAGGTGTTGGCGAATGGGGTTGGTTTTTTATTTATTTTTTCTAGGGTTTTTGTGTATCTACCCCCTAAACGCCAGCAAGATTATTATTCTATCCCTCCTATGTACCCATGGTGATTTCCATGTTGGTACTGTACATAGAGGTTGAAAATTCATGAGCAGGTGAGCTCCATTACTAGAACTACTCCTCATGATATTTTCACATTCGGGTTCTGGACTGCCGATGGAAGGTCTTATGTCTTTCTCTTTCTATATCCTGGTCCTTACTCGTCTATTCCTACAATTTACATACTTATTTATCATCTTTACCCATTATTTATAAAAATATCCTTCAAAAATTTGGGCAGCGTTCCTCCCTTATTTTTCGGCAAATTTCCTATTTCATTTATTCAATCACGGAATCGACTACATTTTCCCTAATTTACCTTTATCTTTCTCTACATTAAAATTTTGATCAACAATTCCTTAATTCCCGGTACGTTTCCCATGATTTTAAGTAATTACAACCCTCTGCGATCACTTCAATAAACGCTACTCTCTTCTGTCAGGTCATATCATTCAACTATTGGAAAAATACTTTCAAATTTACATTCCTAGCCTATCCTATCCTTTCCTATTTGATTTTCTGATTTATTTTCTGACAAAGTTTTAAATTTTCCCTACAAAACCTTATTCCCGCTTAACTAAAGTCGCACTTCCCGAATTTTATTCCGACTCGTTCCGGCCACATATTTCAGAAGCCGCCCCGAGTATACAACGGCGCCCTGCGTAGCGGTCCTGTGCATTATCACCAGAACCGACTGCGGACTGCCGAGGGGTCCACGAGGCATGACCCACGAGCTCAACTAAGGGTTTTCACCCACTAGCCGGCCCGAGATCCGTCCCATGGACCATCTATTGAAATACTTATTATAAATAAGATTTTAGGGGGATTTGTCAGTGGCACCAAAAGATTCCACGACCATCCAGAATAAAATCAAAGTAACAAGACTTCGAAATATATATTTATACAAGAAAACAATACTTACAACCAGATTGGAAAAATTGACATGAATTGGCATACAAAATTTTGTCTGACTGAAAAAATGTCTAAAATTTGTAGTCTAGAATTCTGTAAGTCTAAATTTTTTGTCTAAAATTTTGTTAGAAATTATGAAAATGACTGCCGTATATATAGTGTTTTTGTGCCTGTGTGCGACCAATGGGCGATTTTTCGCCATTTTTAGGGTTTTTAAATTATTTTATTAATTTCAAATTATTTTTATAATTTTTTATATATTTTCCTTATTTTTGATATATTAATATTACAATGTTGAATTTTATTTTTATTATTATTTTTCCATAATATTATTTTTTAACCCCGATATTTTGTTTTCTGGTCGCCTCTTCTGCCTGTGTTTTTTCTAAACCTTATTTTGCAAGGTTTTGGCAGTTTATTTTATTTTTCGTATGTTTCTTTTTGCATCTGTAGGCATTTTTCCGAATTTTAATTAATTATTTGTTTTATTTAATTTTTGTTATATTTTTAATTTGTTTTAATTAATATGTTTTATTTTATTTTTGGTCTCTTCTTGCGGTGCGTGTTTATGTTACGGCAGCCATATTGACAATTTCCGAACGACATTAATTATTTTGTTTTAACTTATATAATTTTCACCTTTTTGTTTAAATTGGTTATGTAATTTTTGTTTTACTTTTGGCTCTGAGCCCAACAAACCACTCCCGGGGCCGTTTAAATTGCGCCCCGCAATTTCTCATCAACACATTCTCATTCCATTAACAATACTTTTATACAACACAAGAAAAAGGTTATACAGATGAAATGTCAATTTACAAGTTATAAGCAGACATCACTTAAGGTGTTGGGATGTTTATACATAAATCAATACTATTAGTGAGTTTTTATTTACACACACAGGATGAAGTTCGTTAGAATCAGTCGAATCGCGTTGTGATTAGTGTCTGTGACTGGGATCTGGGACGTTGTCTTGGTTGATTGGTTTAGGTTGAGATTCGATGAGCTGGAGTTGATTGATTGTTGCAGAGTTATTTTGATATTGAGGATTTGGGTTGGTAGGCTTTACGAAGCGAATTGTTTGATTGTTTCGATTTCTTCTTCTTCGGTGTTGATTGATTTGGGATCTTCTTTAAGATTTCGCGATCTGGGTGAGATCACTGTGATTGGAATTGATCGATTATTATTGAGTTATTTTGGTATTGCGGATTCGGGTTGATGGGTTTTTTCGAAACGAATAGTTTGATTGTTTTGTTCTCTTCTTCTCCGATGTCGATTAATTTGAGATTTTGATAGGATTTCGCGGTCTGGATGATTTTGCAGATTAATGCAAGGATGAGGACAACGATTTAGACGATTCCCAAACAGAGAATGGTAATTTCGAATTTATTTGGTTTCGGATTTTCAGGGGTTGGGTGAGATGACGGTATTGATATTTGCGAGAGGGCGTTTTCGAGAAGATAGAGTTGGTTCATTTTCTGATAGGTGTGGATTGGGGTTTTTGCATCAGAATTTTCGGAGAAGATATTCCTGGATTGTGATGAGTTTTGACTTGATTGTTTGGATTGACTCGAGAGCTTCATGGATTTTCTGAGGTTTCGGGTTTGATTTGTACACGAAGGTGAAGAGTAGGAGTAAGGTGATTTTTGACCACAGGTTCCTTTTCCTCTATTTACAGATGTTCATTTTGTTTTTGTCCACTTTTATATACGGTTTTGTTTTGCACTTATTTTACTCTGGGTTCGTCTCACTTTGATCGTCTAGGGTTTGACTTTTCATCGACATCAACTCCGCTCTTATTAATCGATTTGTCATTTCGGGGATTAGGGTGATGACTTTCTCTTTTTCTTCAATCATACTTCTTTGATTCTCATTTGTCTCTTTCAATATTCGTATTTGTGGTTTGTGCTGTTGCACTTTTTTTATACTGTTTCATTGCGTATCCTTCGAGCTTTCTATATGCTCGGTTTAGTCTCTTTGTTTTTCGATATATATTTTTTTTGTATTCTTTTTGCTTGTACTTTCCAGTGATTTTCCTGTACGTATCTTGTCCATTTGGTAGCTAGCTCATTTTAATTCATCTACCTTTTCTTTCCAACCCTTGCTTACTTCGACGTTTTGCCTTAACCACTCGTTTTCATCTTCTACTTTTTTCGTTGTCTTTTCATTACATCACGTTTTCTTTTTAACGCCTCTATTAAGTTTCGCGATTGGAACCATTGATTTGTCAAACAATCTATTTCTTGGATTTGCTGTTCCCTCGCTATTTTCATATTCTTTATCATCTCTTCTTGTTCACTACTTTCTACTTCCATTGAACTTTCTACTTCCATTGATTCTTCGATTTTACATTCCATAGGTATTGAAAACTCGTTCTCCACTTCAATTTTGATGAGTTTGATATTTACACTTTCGTTGATAACGGTCTCGCCGGACTCTACTTCTATGGTTGTTAGTTCAATCTGACTATTCATGATTTTTGTTATTTTTATTATCGTTTTGATTTTCTTATTTTTCTGAATTTTATCTTTTTATGAGTTTTATACATTTTTCTGGTTTTTATATATTTTCTGATTATATATATATATATATATATTTTCGTTTTCGTTTTTCTCGCAATTCTTGTGTGGTAGCCATTTCTCCATCCAACATATAAGATAGTTAGTTTACTTCTTCTATGAGATCCCTCTACTTCCTTTTCTAGCATAGTAGTATTTTCATGGGCCTTGAGCTTTTCGACATCACTTTCCAAGTTTCTCACTTTCGTCTCAAGTGCCTCCTTCCTATTTTCCCATTGTGCATTTTGCCTTTTTCTCACTTTCTCAATTTGTCTCTTTTCTCACACATGTCCTTATATCCTACCACATCTCGTTCATCATGTTCTGAGCGCGACTGCTCTATTTCCACTCACAGTTGATTTTGTTCCTTTAATCTTGATAGTTTTCTAGATGTTCTTTGCGCCACTGTTATCTCGTTTTCTCGAATTGCTAAGATCGATTTTGAATCCTCTTCTCTCTATTCAGTTATCTTTAATTGCTTTTGCATCTCGTTGATAATCTTCATCTGGTCTTGTTCCCACATTTTCCAAACATCCAGAGGTGTCCACTTTTGCTCTATCTTCTCTATCTTCTTATTTGCTTGTTTCTCTCGGTATTCGTAGTATGCAGCTTCCGCTACTTGTCCAAGGTGTTTGATTCTCATCGTTCCTAATTCGTCTATCTTTTTGATCAATCTTTCGCTTTACTCATATACTTCGTTTTCTAACTGCCCGTTGCTTTGGTTTTGCACTTCTGACATTACCTTATTATACTTTAATTTCATTTCTTGAGCTTTATTGAACTCTTTTATTTTGTTCAACTGGTTTTACTTGTTCGTTCTTTTCTTTGGTTTTCTTTTGTCACCACTCGGCTTGTCATTTATAGTTTTTCGTTTCCGCTTTTTGTACTGTTGACGTTTGTTGCAAAATGTACTTTTCTTTGCTGCTCCGACATCGTTTTCCGTTTTACTTTCCATCGTTTCTTTCATTTCCGCCATGTCTTTCTCGTATACTTTTTGCAATTTCAATTGTTTGATGGTTGTATATGTTCTTGGTTCGTTCTCTCAACTGTTTCATCATCATTTTATGTTTTCCATCTCTGTTTCCATTCGATTTATTTATTTATTTATTTATTTTTTGGTGGTATCGTTTTTAATCAATATTGCTCTATTTACCTCATTGTTCATTAGTTTCATCACCATTACCGTCGGAATATCAACTCGCACATCAATTATCATTTGTTCGGTATTCATTTTCTACAATCAGTTTATTTTTCTTTTGCAGTGTTCATCGTTTTAATTTTACGCAATACAGATTTTATAATATTTATGGGTCATACTTTTACAATATATACATATATGTATTTATAATCAATTCACATTCTCGGCGTACTCAATCTGATATCCCCTGGCTCCCGTCTTTTCCACCGATACTTTTACTAACAACACATTGTCTTTCACGTAATTCCACCTCATGCTTCATCATTTTGGGAGCTTCGGTGGCTATTGTAACAGTTCTTCTTTCAACATTTTTGTTTTACATCTCATTTTTACCATTGAACATTCTGTTCTCTTTCGGCTGCATCTTTCCAATTGTTATTTTAGCTCTACTTCTTCTATTACCCACATTGACTTGGACATGATCATCTGAATTTGCCACCGACCTTTTCCTACTCTATATTTACATGTTTTTGTTGTATTTGTTTCCACATTTCGGTCATGTTTAAGTGTTCACATTTTACTCTCCCTTCTTCACAAACACTTTTCTCACCCTTTGTTACTGGTTTTGACATCTTTGACATGGTTTTCTTTTATAATTACATTTGTCCATATGGTCATTTGTGTCTTTGATTCTCCCTTTTCCTCGCACGGTTCGTTTGGGCAATTTATTCTCATGGTTAATATTTCTTTGGTGGTTGCTCAGTCTTCTTGAGTTTCTTTAAGGGATTCTATTTTAGTATCTCCATAGTCAGGACATCTCTTTGAACGGCTCTTTTAGTAGCTCCGTACATAATCAGCATCAAAATCTTGGTTCTAGTTTTATTTGTGGTTGTTTCCTGGTTATTTTGATAATTTCGTTGATTTCCGTCATGCCTTTTGTTGAATTCATCTTCTACTATATTTTTCTTTGTATTTTCTACTTTTATCCATTTATTCTTTTTCGTATTTTTGATTTCTTTTTACTTTTATATATCGAATTTTACATATATTTGATTTTGAATTTTCTTTCTACATTTATACAGTTAATCCTTCTACACAAGTCATTTTCTTTCACGCTACTAGACGAGTCCGGTTCTTGTGTTTCTTCTACTTGATTCAGCAGACAATCTGTCCATTCCTCTTGCTGATCTACTTCTACCGGTTGCGTTCGCCCTTGCCGTTCGTTTCTTTGTCACTAATTCTGTGTTTTCGGCGTTCTAATTTATCTTCTCTGTTGTTCTTCAATGATCGACATATAATAATTATTCGTATTTTACAGCATCATTCGGCTGTCAGCTCGTTGTTTCGTACTGAGTTTACTGTACTCGTTAACATAATTCTATGCCGTTTCCGCATCTCCGTGAACGTTTAGGCCTTCCTGATAGTTTTGATTCATTTATCTTAATTTTTATACTCATTATTCACTTTCTCGTCTAATTTTAAACGTTAACAAAATTTTTGGAGGGGTTATATACTATACATAATGCTTTATAATACTTTTATACATATATTTTATACATTATATACACTCATATTCCCTTTATCTATATTCGTTATAATTTAGGTGAGGATCTGACTTTCTGAACCACATCAATACACCGCTTTTGTTTTCTCAGTTCATTTTCTTGTTTGATCGTTTCCATTTTTGTTGATTCGTTTGTTTCCCTTTTTGTTGTGGATTTTTTTTTTTTTTTTTTCAAGTTCGTGATAGATATGCATGTACATACACGTACACACACATCCATATACATATATATACACACATACAAATATATACACACATATACACATATATATATATATATATATATATATATTTGGTTGTTTCGTTGTTTTCTACGATTGGTTATCTTGTTATTGCATTTATATCATCAGCCGGTTCGTTACATACTGAAGTTAGGTTATTTGTTTTATTTCGATGATCTTTTTTGAGTTCGCAGAAATGATATTGTAATACTTTGTTTTTGGTGATATTTCTCTCATACATAGTCGCTTCCATATTACGATAGGTTATTCATCTAGTTCAATTCTTGCTATGCATATTTGATTTATTGTCTGACCGTTGATATTTGTTATATTCATTTGCTATATTTATTCGTATACTTTCTCTTTTTCTCTTATTGATTGTTACTCGCTGTTGAGCTAAGGTTAATCTCCAAGTTGTTGGTATTACTGGTAACGTCGTAATATTATTTTTCAAATTTATTTCTATTTACGGTAGGCATACAGTGCGTTTTCCATATTTCGTCTTTTAGTTTTCGTTTTTTGTTGTTTCTATTGTTTTTATTGTTGTTACACCCGTTAGCTTTCTTTTCCTTGTCATTTACTTTTTTTTCGTTGTTTCCTTTTCGTCGTAGTTTTATTGTTGATTGTCATTGTCTTTTTCGTTTTTGTTGTTTCTATTGTTTTTATTGTTGTTAGACCCGTTAGCTTTCTTTTCCTTGCCATTTCCTTTCTTTTCGTTGTTTCCTTTTCGTCGATGTTTTATTGTTGATTGTCATTGTCTTCATCTTTAGGCGTATCTTCCTCGGTCTTCGCAAAAATGTCGTCCTCGACATTGATTTTTCTTATCAAATTTTTATATGTTTTTAACATTCTATCTCTGGTTAAACTGCTTCTTCAATTTTTTAATTATATACATATCTTTTTTGACTTTCGTCTACACTTCGCTGTTTATCTCCATTTTATTCTCTATGTTACTTTTATTCTTCCTCATCTCTACCCATTCTGTACATCTAATCAATATCTCATGTTTATCTTGCTCCTCCTTCATTTCGTTTATTTTTAATTCTGCTAACATTACCTCTTCTTTTAGTCTGAGTACTGTTGTCATTAGTGTTTCACTCTCTCTTGATTTGTTTTCTGCTACTTGCTTCCACATTATAATTTTTTCATCCTGTTTAGTTACTTTTACAATCAATTCCCTTATTATCCTAATTTGTTCGGTACATTGTCTTTTCAATACTGGGTATGAGTTTATATCTAGTTGTTTGTTTGGTTCGTTCTTTTTCTCTTCTTTATTCGTATATTGTTGCCTTGTTGTTACCGCTGGTTGGTACTTCCTTATCTCTGACTGATACATTCTTCTCTTTACATACATTTGATTGCTCCGTTCTCCATTACTTCTCTGGAGTTGATTTCCCAATTTATCTTTCATATTTGGGCAGCTGTTTGCTAAATGCCCTACTTCACTGCATTCATAACATAACTTTGCGCGATAGTGTTGATTTTTCGTGTATCGATTTCTTTCATAAGTCGGACTTATGTTCTTTCTATAACATTCGCTTTCATTGTGACCTTGTTGTCGGCATTTATTACAGTATCTGATAGCGTTATCATAAGTTTTATATCCTTGTTTGAATTTTTCTTCACTCCTTTTGTCTTTCCTGGTTTGGTTTATTCTTCTGATTTCAGTAGTTTCGTTTATTCGTTTTGTATAATCTTCATTGGTGTTCGCTTTCTTTTCGTTTTCCTCGTTTATTAGTGATTTGTAGTTCTTTTGAAACATTGTATTTCCGAATTGATTTCTTGTTTCAATATTTCTATTTACATCACTTTCCGTTGTCGGTTCATTGTGATCTTCATTATTCAAATTCACGTTTTCTATTCTTTCGATTATCTCGCTTTCAATCCTTATTTGTGGAATTCTTTGTACACTTGGTTCCTTTTTTGTAATTGCTCGCATCATATTGATTCTTGGTACCCCATTTATTCGTTTTGCCCACATTTCGTTAATCTTTTTTACTTGGCTATCATTGGTCGTTAATTCTATTATGTCAGCTTTCAACAATTCCTCTTTCTTTCTTCTCCAACTTTCCTCTTTTATACGTGCTTGAAATGTTCCCATCTCACTATACCGTTTTTCTGCTTCTAATGCTTCGGTGATCTTCAACGTGTTCCAGTCTTGCTGATGTTTTATTGGATCAAATTTTATCTGTTGTTTCCTTGATATACCTTGTAGTACATTTATTTCTGATTGTTGATTGATTTTCGTGTGTGGTTGGTTATCGGCCAAATAGCTACACATTCTTGCAGGCATGCCTTTCTCATTTTGCATCTCGGTTAACTTGCTTTCTGGCGTTTTAGTGTTGTTATTTTGGCCATGATTTCTTCTTGTTTGATATGCAGCTGGGAGGTGATTCTCTTGCCAACATTGGAAACTTACTTTGGGCACTCTACATCTTGTTGCGGTATGTCCTAATTTTCCACAATTCCAACATGCTATTTGACCATGATGTTTACTAGATCTGTGGCCTGGTCTTTGGTAGTACTCACAATATTTCTCAGAATTCTCGTTATTCATCGTCTTCTACGAATCTTGTCTTGCTGCTTTATTTCTTGCTTGGCTTGGTTGTTGTTGCTACTGGATTATTGACTTGCTTCTTATCGATACTGGATTGTTGGCTTGTTTGTTGTCGATACGGGGTTAATCTCTTTGTCACTATTGATACTGGATTATTGACTTGGTTGCTATCGATACTGATTTGTTGGCTTGGTTGTTGTTGTTACTGAATTGTTGTCTTGTTTGATTGATTTACCTGAATAGAAAAATATCACCTCCCCACTGTTTATTAAACATCTATGAATCGTACATTACAATGATTACATAACATAGCATTTTACTGTTCGTTTTCCTTGCGTTATTAATTTTTAATTCCAACCAACGGTTTTTATTTTATAATTGCGTTTAACCATCTTTTATTTCATCTAGATTTTCTTTACTCATTTGTCTTTTTATCGATATTAACTTATACTCGTTCCTCAGGATTCCCATATTGTCTGTTTCTCAGAATTATCTCGGTTATATTACTCGTACTTATGATAATTCGTATTCCCCAGGCTTCGTCACATTTTTTATTATAATTCCCATCAGTATTCTTTATCTCTTTGATTTTGTTTTGCGTCGATTTTTAATTATCTATGTGGGGTAGTAACAATTATCTATATAGTCGTAATAATTATTTATTTTTAACAATTCGTTCGACCACGCCGTTTCCCAAGTTCTATTACCCGCCTTATTTTATTTTTATTCGTAATACGCTTCGCATTCCCTTTATTTTTTCTTTATATAGTTTATTTTTCCCCTTTCCTTCCTTATCTTTAACCATTTTACTTATTTTTCTTTTGTTTCAATCTCTTCTGGTTCTTAGTTTCGTCTTTTGTTTTAACCTTTCGTTTTCTTAGTCCATTTTCCTTATTTTCGTTATTTCTCATCAATCGTTGTCATCAGTTACTTCGTTTTCCATTTTCCTAATCTTTTATTTTCAATGTCGTTAGCTGCTGTCGCTTTCATAAGATATATTCCCTTTTCCGTGCACGGGTGTTTTCTCATCATTTATTTTTTTGATTCCTTCTATTTCCTTGATTGGTTTCTCGTAATTTCTTTTTCCTCATTCCCAATTTGCATTTTCTACTATAGTCGTGGAGCATGTCTCTTTGTCACATGTCTTTTCTAATTCCAATTGAGATTATGCTCCGTCTCTTATATGAGATCAGGTTCTGTTAATACCTGTCTCCGAGTTGAGACTGTGTTCCGTTAATACACATCTCATGGGGTTCATGTTCGGTTAATACATGTCCCTTATATGAGATCAGATTCCGTTAATACCTGTCTCCGAGTTGAGACTGTGTTCCGTTAATACACATCTCATGGGGTTCATGTTCCGTTAATACATGTACCCATATTTGAGATCAGGTCGTTAACTACCTGTCCCGAGTTGAGCACTGTGTTCGTTAATACACATCTCATGGGTTCATTTCCGTTAATACATGTCGTTATTTAGCATCAGGTTCCGTTATACTGTCTCCGAGTTGAGATTGTGTTTCCGTTTTAAACATCTCATGGGTTCAATGTTCCGTTAATCATGTCCCTTATAATGAAGATCAGGTTCCGTTAATACCTGTCTCCGAGTTGAGATTGTGTTCCGTTTTATTACACATCTCAGAATGGGGTTCATGTTCGTTTACATGTCCCCTATTCACTTTGGGCGCATTGTTACAATTTAGCTTCGTTTCCTTAATCCGCGATGATGATCATCGTTTATTATAATTTTCTATGGTTTTCGCTGATCGTTTCGCGTTTTCGGATTTTTGATTCATTCTTGCTTCGAGCTCGTTAATTATTTTCTTTTTATTATTACTTTCTTTTTCTCTCATCTACTCTTTGTTTATTTCTAACACGCGTGCTTCTCATTCTGCCTCTTCCGAAGAATTCTTCCCTACCCCCAATTTGAAATACAAAAACGGCTTCAATTGTCCACTACTGCAAGGTAAGGTGAATCAGCCTTACCAGTACGTTTTTCCACTTGGCAAACTATCCGGAAGGGTCGTCCTATACTTCTCCTCTGGGTGTCGGTTATCCCCTCCGATTGTTCAGACGTACTAGAACCAGGAGGTAGCTCAAAAGTATCTTTAGCATTTTTTGAACTTTATTCCTGGATGATCGGACACTTTCAATTTTTTAAATTTCTCCATTCATCACTTCTTATTTTTTACAATTAAATATTCATAATTTTATATATAAGATATAGGCCGAGGAAGGTAACTTGCTAGACTTTATTAATTCAACTTCACTTTAATCATAATCGACTACTTTTTGTAATGATTTAGTTTTTTACAAAGTACAACAAGTTTTCATTGTTCACCATTGATTCGACAGTACTGAAGTGACACAGGGGAGCATAAGCACTTATATTCTCAGCTTTATTTGACCAAATACAACTTCGTGTGTGTATTCTACTCTTTCGAATTATCTTTACTCGCGCCTATTATTTGTTTGACTTGTGTTTCATCGCGTTGATATTGCATTTAGGTCGGGGGGCTTTATTTTACACTATTTCTCTGTACCTTGAATATTGGTCTAAGTTCTCACTGGCTGTCTTTCACACACCTCCTCTTTTTCAATTTTCCGATTTCAATTTATGATTTTTTGATATTATTAATTATTCGTTTATATAAACATTCCAAATATGTTTTCCCGTTCAATTTCTTCTCTGTTATTAATTATGGTTAGTAATCTTATTTTACCTTTTCGATTATAATTAATTATTTATTTATTCATTTATTAATTTTTAGTCTATTTACTAAGTATTGCTTTTTTTTTGCTCTGCACTTGCGTCAACCTTCCTTCGACACATTTTTAACATTTGGTGTTATTCTTTATCTTATTGTTTCATTCTAAATGCTACCTCTTGATGCTATCTATTTTATTTTTGTAATTTTGTTGTTCTTCTACTATTCACTGAATGTTAATTCTCTACTGTTATTCAATTGCCCGATTTTTCAAGTCAATGTTGGTGCTTTTCGCTATTTTCAAAGCATCAGTTTTATTTACATTTGCATTTTAGTTGTTATCTATTTTCTTTCCGA